>JAUIMM010001440.1:0-600000 GCA_031769625.1 Taudactylus pleione
CTCTCACACTATAATGTACTTAGCATGGAACACCTACAGCCGCCTCTCACACTATAATGTACTTAGCATGGAACACCTACAGCCGCCTCTCACACTATAATGTACTTAGCATGGAACACCTACAGCCGCCTCTCACACTATAATGTACTTAGCATGGAACACCTACAGCCGCCTCTCACACTATAATGTACTTAGCATGGAACACCTACAGCCGCCTCTCACACTATAATGTACTTAGCATGGAACACCTACAGCCGCCTCTCACACTATAATGTACTTAGCATGGAACACCTACAGCCGCCTCTCACACTATAATGTACTTAGCATGGAACACCTACAGCCGCCTCTCACACTATAATGTACTTAGCATGGAACACCTACAGCCGCCTCTCACACTATAATGTACTTAGCATGGAACACCTACAGCCGCCTCTCACACTATAATGTACTTAGCATGGAACACCTACAGCCGCCTCTCACACTATAATGTACTTAGCATGGAACACCTACAGCCGCCTCTCACACTATAATGTACTTAGCATGGAACACCTACAGCCGCCTCTCACACTATAATGTACTTAGCATGGAACACCTACAGCCGCCTCTCACACTATAATGTACTTAGCATGGAACACCTACAGCCGCCTCTCACACTATAATGTACTTAGCATGGAACACCTACAGCCGCCTCTCACACTATAATGTACTTAGCATGGAACACCTACAGCCGCCTCTCACACTATAATGTACTTAGCATGGAACACCTACAGCCGCCTCTCACACTATAATGTACTTAGCATGGAACACCTACAGCCGCCTCTCACACTATAATGTACTTAGCATGGAACACCTACAGCCGCCTCTCACACTATAATGTACTTAGCATGGAACACCTACAGCCGCCTCTCACACTATAATGTACTTAGCATGGAACACCTACAGCCGCCTCTCACACTATAATGTACTTAGCATGGAACACCTACAGCCGCCTCTCACACTATAATGTACTTAGCATGGAACACCTACAGCCGCCTCTCACACTATAATGTACTTAGCATGGAACACCTACAGCCGCCTCTCACACTATAATGTACTTAGCATGGAACACCTACAGCCGCCTCTCACACTATAATGTACTTAGCATGGAACACCTACAGCCGCCTCTCACACTATAATGTACTTAGCATGGAACACCTACAGCCGCCTCTCACACTATAATGTACTTAGCATGGAACACCTACAGCCGCCTCTCACACTATAATGTACTTAGCATGGAACACCTACAGCCGCCTCTCACACTATAATGTACTTAGCATGGAACACCTACAGCCGCCTCTCACACTATAATGTACTTAGCATGGAACACCTACAGCCGCCTCTCACACTATAATGTACTTAGCATGGAACACCTACAGCCGCCTCTCACACTATAATGTACTTAGCATGGAACACCTACAGCCGCCTCTCACACTATAATGTACTTAGCATGGAACACCTACAGCCGCCTCTCACACTATAATGTACTTAGCATGGAACACCTACAGCCGCCTCTCACACTATAATGTACTTAGCATGGAACACCTACAGCCGCCTCTCACACTATAATGTACTTAGCATGGAACACCTACAGCCGCCTCTCACACTATAATGTACTTAGCATGGAACACCTACAGCCGCCTCTCACACTATAATGTACTTAGCATGGAACACCTACAGCCGCCTCTCACACTATAATGTACTTAGCATGGAACACCTACAGCCGCCTCTCACACTATAATGTACTTAGCATGGAACACCTACAGCCGCCTCTCACACTATAATGTACTTAGCATGGAACACCTACAGCCGCCTCTCACACTATAATGTACTTAGCATGGAACACCTACAGCCGCCTCTCACACTATAATGTACTTAGCATGGAACACCTACAGCCGCCTCTCACACTATAATGTACTTAGCATGGAACACCTACAGCCGCCTCTCACACTATAATGTACTTAGCATGGAACACCTACAGCCGCCTCTCACACTATAATGTACTTAGCATGGAACACCTACAGCCGCCTCTCACACTATAATGTACTTAGCATGGAACACCTACAGCCGCCTCTCACACTATAATGTACTTAGCATGGAACACCTACAGCCGCCTCTCACACTATAATGTACTTAGCATGGAACACCTACAGCCGCCTCTCACACTATAATGTACTTAGCATGGAACACCTACAGCCGCCTCTCACACTATAATGTACTTAGCATGGAACACCTACAGCCGCCTCTCACACTATAATGTACTTAGCATGGAACACCTACAGCCGCCTCTCACACTATAATGTACTTAGCATGGAACACCTACAGCCGCCTCTCACACTATAATGTACTTAGCATGGAACACCTACAGCCGCCTCTCACACTATAATGTACTTAGCATGGAACACCTACAGCCGCCTCTCACACTATAATGTACTTAGCATGGAACACCTACAGCCGCCTCTCACACTATAATGTACTTAGCATGGAACACCTACAGCCGCCTCTCACACTATAATGTACTTAGCATGGAACACCTACAGCCGCCTCTCACACTATAATGTACTTAGCATGGAACACCTACAGCCGCCTCTCACACTATAATGTACTTAGCATGGAACACCTACAGCCGCCTCTCACACTATAATGTACTTAGCATGGAACACCTACAGCCGCCTCTCACACTATAATGTACTTAGCATGGAACACCTACAGCCGCCTCTCACACTATAATGTACTTAGCATGGAACACCTACAGCCGCCTCTCACACTATAATGTACTTAGCATGGAACACCTACAGCCGCCTCTCACACTATAATGTACTTAGCATGGAACACCTACAGCCGCCTCTCACACTATAATGTACTTAGCATGGAACACCTACAGCCGCCTCTCACACTATAATGTACTTAGCATGGAACACCTACAGCCGCCTCTCACACTATAATGTACTTAGCATGGAACACCTACAGCCGCCTCTCACACTATAATGTACTTAGCATGGAACACCTACAGCCGCCTCTCACACTATAATGTACTTAGCATGGAACACCTACAGCCGCCTCTCACACTATAATGTACTTAGCATGGAACACCTACAGCCGCCTCTCACACTATAATGTACTTAGCATGGAACACCTACAGCCGCCTCTCACACTATAATGTACTTAGCATGGAACACCTACAGCCGCCTCTCACACTATAATGTACTTAGCATGGAACACCTACAGCCGCCTCTCACACTATAATGTACTTAGCATGGAACACCTACAGCCGCCTCTCACACTATAATGTACTTAGCATGGAACACCTACAGCCGCCTCTCACACTATAATGTACTTAGCATGGAACACCTACAGCCGCCTCTCACACTATAATGTACTTAGCATGGAACACCTACAGCCGCCTCTCACACTATAATGTACTTAGCATGGAACACCTACAGCCGCCTCTCACACTATAATGTACTTAGCATGGAACACCTACAGCCGCCTCTCACACTATAATGTACTTAGCATGGAACACCTACAGCCGCCTCTCACACTATAATGTACTTAGCATGGAACACCTACAGCCGCCTCTCACACTATAATGTACTTAGCATGGAACACCTACAGCCGCCTCTCACACTATAATGTACTTAGCATGGAACACCTACAGCCGCCTCTCACACTATAATGTACTTAGCATGGAACACCTACAGCCGCCTCTCACACTATAATGTACTTAGCATGGAACACCTACAGCCGCCTCTCACACTATAATGTACTTAGCATGGAACACCTACAGCCGCCTCTCACACTATAATGTACTTAGCATGGAACACCTACAGCCGCCTCTCACACTATAATGTACTTAGCATGGAACACCTACAGCCGCCTCTCACACTATAATGTACTTAGCATGGAACACCTACAGCCGCCTCTCACACTATAATGTACTTAGCATGGAACACCTACAGCCGCCTCTCACACTATAATGTACTTAGCATGGAACACCTACAGCCGCCTCTCACACTATAATGTACTTAGCATGGAACACCTACAGCCGCCTCTCACACTATAATGTACTTAGCATGGAACACCTACAGCCGCCTCTCACACTATAATGTACTTAGCATGGAACACCTACAGCCGCCTCTCACACTATAATGTACTTAGCATGGAACACCTACAGCCGCCTCTCACACTATAATGTACTTAGCATGGAACACCTACAGCCGCCTCTCACACTATAATGTACTTAGCATGGAACACCTACAGCCGCCTCTCACACTATAATGTACTTAGCATGGAACACCTACAGCCGCCTCTCACACTATAATGTACTTAGCATGGAACACCTACAGCCGCCTCTCACACTATAATGTACTTAGCATGGAACACCTACAGCCGCCTCTCACACTATAATGTACTTAGCATGGAACACCTACAGCCGCCTCTCACACTATAATGTACTTAGCATGGAACACCTACAGCCGCCTCTCACACTATAATGTACTTAGCATGGAACACCTACAGCCGCCTCTCACACTATAATGTACTTAGCATGGAACACCTACAGCCGCCTCTCACACTATAATGTACTTAGCATGGAACACCTACAGCCGCCTCTCACACTATAATGTACTTAGCATGGAACACCTACAGCCGCCTCTCACACTATAATGTACTTAGCATGGAACACCTACAGCCGCCTCTCACACTATAATGTACTTAGCATGGAACACCTACAGCCGCCTCTCACACTATAATGTACTTAGCATGGAACACCTACAGCCGCCTCTCACACTATAATGTACTTAGCATGGAACACCTACAGCCGCCTCTCACACTATAATGTACTTAGCATGGAACACCTACAGCCGCCTCTCACACTATAATGTACTTAGCATGGAACACCTACAGCCGCCTCTCACACTATAATGTACTTAGCATGGAACACCTACAGCCGCCTCTCACACTATAATGTACTTAGCATGGAACACCTACAGCCGCCTCTCACACTATAATGTACTTAGCATGGAACACCTACAGCCGCCTCTCACACTATAATGTACTTAGCATGGAACACCTACAGCCGCCTCTCACACTATAATGTACTTAGCATGGAACACCTACAGCCGCCTCTCACACTATAATGTACTTAGCATGGAACACCTACAGCCGCCTCTCACACTATAATGTACTTAGCATGGAACACCTACAGCCGCCTCTCACACTATAATGTACTTAGCATGGAACACCTACAGCCGCCTCTCACACTATAATGTACTTAGCATGGAACACCTACAGCCGCCTCTCACACTATAATGTACTTAGCATGGAACACCTACAGCCGCCTCTCACACTATAATGTACTTAGCATGGAACACCTACAGCCGCCTCTCACACTATAATGTACTTAGCATGGAACACCTACAGCCGCCTCTCACACTATAATGTACTTAGCATGGAACACCTACAGCCGCCTCTCACACTATAATGTACTTAGCATGGAACACCTACAGCCGCCTCTCACACTATAATGTACTTAGCATGGAACACCTACAGCCGCCTCTCACACTATAATGTACTTAGCATGGAACACCTACAGCCGCCTCTCACACTATAATGTACTTAGCATGGAACACCTACAGCCGCCTCTCACACTATAATGTACTTAGCATGGAACACCTACAGCCGCCTCTCACACTATAATGTACTTAGCATGGAACACCTACAGCCGCCTCTCACACTATAATGTACTTAGCATGGAACACCTACAGCCGCCTCTCACACTATAATGTACTTAGCATGGAACACCTACAGCCGCCTCTCACACTATAATGTACTTAGCATGGAACACCTACAGCCGCCTCTCACACTATAATGTACTTAGCATGGAACACCTACAGCCGCCTCTCACACTATAATGTACTTAGCATGGAACACCTACAGCCGCCTCTCACACTATAATGTACTTAGCATGGAACACCTACAGCCGCCTCTCACACTATAATGTACTTAGCATGGAACACCTACAGCCGCCTCTCACACTATAATGTACTTAGCATGGAACACCTACAGCCGCCTCTCACACTATAATGTACTTAGCATGGAACACCTACAGCCGCCTCTCACACTATAATGTACTTAGCATGGAACACCTACAGCCGCCTCTCACACTATAATGTACTTAGCATGGAACACCTACAGCCGCCTCTCACACTATAATGTACTTAGCATGGAACACCTACAGCCGCCTCTCACACTATAATGTACTTAGCATGGAACACCTACAGCCGCCTCTCACACTATAATGTACTTAGCATGGAACACCTACAGCCGCCTCTCACACTATAATGTACTTAGCATGGAACACCTACAGCCGCCTCTCACACTATAATGTACTTAGCATGGAACACCTACAGCCGCCTCTCACACTATAATGTACTTAGCATGGAACACCTACAGCCGCCTCTCACACTATAATGTACTTAGCATGGAACACCTACAGCCGCCTCTCACACTATAATGTACTTAGCATGGAACACCTACAGCCGCCTCTCACACTATAATGTACTTAGCATGGAACACCTACAGCCGCCTCTCACACTATAATGTACTTAGCATGGAACACCTACAGCCGCCTCTCACACTATAATGTACTTAGCATGGAACACCTACAGCCGCCTCTCACACTATAATGTACTTAGCATGGAACACCTACAGCCGCCTCTCACACTATAATGTACTTAGCATGGAACACCTACAGCCGCCTCTCACACTATAATGTACTTAGCATGGAACACCTACAGCCGCCTCTCACACTATAATGTACTTAGCATGGAACACCTACAGCCGCCTCTCACACTATAATGTACTTAGCATGGAACACCTACAGCCGCCTCTCACACTATAATGTACTTAGCATGGAACACCTACAGCCGCCTCTCACACTATAATGTACTTAGCATGGAACACCTACAGCCGCCTCTCACACTATAATGTACTTAGCATGGAACACCTACAGCCGCCTCTCACACTATAATGTACTTAGCATGGAACACCTACAGCCGCCTCTCACACTATAATGTACTTAGCATGGAACACCTACAGCCGCCTCTCACACTATAATGTACTTAGCATGGAACACCTACAGCCGCCTCTCACACTATAATGTACTTAGCATGGAACACCTACAGCCGCCTCTCACACTATAATGTACTTAGCATGGAACACCTACAGCCGCCTCTCACACTATAATGTACTTAGCATGGAACACCTACAGCCGCCTCTCACACTATAATGTACTTAGCATGGAACACCTACAGCCGCCTCTCACACTATAATGTACTTAGCATGGAACACCTACAGCCGCCTCTCACACTATAATGTACTTAGCATGGAACACCTACAGCCGCCTCTCACACTATAATGTACTTAGCATGGAACACCTACAGCCGCCTCTCACACTATAATGTACTTAGCATGGAACACCTACAGCCGCCTCTCACACTATAATGTACTTAGCATGGAACACCTACAGCCGCCTCTCACACTATAATGTACTTAGCATGGAACACCTACAGCCGCCTCTCACACTATAATGTACTTAGCATGGAACACCTACAGCCGCCTCTCACACTATAATGTACTTAGCATGGAACACCTACAGCCGCCTCTCACACTATAATGTACTTAGCATGGAACACCTACAGCCGCCTCTCACACTATAATGTACTTAGCATGGAACACCTACAGCCGCCTCTCACACTATAATGTACTTAGCATGGAACACCTACAGCCGCCTCTCACACTATAATGTACTTAGCATGGAACACCTACAGCCGCCTCTCACACTATAATGTACTTAGCATGGAACACCTACAGCCGCCTCTCACACTATAATGTACTTAGCATGGAACACCTACAGCCGCCTCTCACACTATAATGTACTTAGCATGGAACACCTACAGCCGCCTCTCACACTATAATGTACTTAGCATGGAACACCTACAGCCGCCTCTCACACTATAATGTACTTAGCATGGAACACCTACAGCCGCCTCTCACACTATAATGTACTTAGCATGGAACACCTACAGCCGCCTCTCACACTATAATGTACTTAGCATGGAACACCTACAGCCGCCTCTCACACTATAATGTACTTAGCATGGAACACCTACAGCCGCCTCTCACACTATAATGTACTTAGCATGGAACACCTACAGCCGCCTCTCACACTATAATGTACTTAGCATGGAACACCTACAGCCGCCTCTCACACTATAATGTACTTAGCATGGAACACCTACAGCCGCCTCTCACACTATAATGTACTTAGCATGGAACACCTACAGCCGCCTCTCACACTATAATGTACTTAGCATGGAACACCTACAGCCGCCTCTCACACTATAATGTACTTAGCATGGAACACCTACAGCCGCCTCTCACACTATAATGTACTTAGCATGGAACACCTACAGCCGCCTCTCACACTATAATGTACTTAGCATGGAACACCTACAGCCGCCTCTCACACTATAATGTACTTAGCATGGAACACCTACAGCCGCCTCTCACACTATAATGTACTTAGCATGGAACACCTACAGCCGCCTCTCACACTATAATGTACTTAGCATGGAACACCTACAGCCGCCTCTCACACTATAATGTACTTAGCATGGAACACCTACAGCCGCCTCTCACACTATAATGTACTTAGCATGGAACACCTACAGCCGCCTCTCACACTATAATGTACTTAGCATGGAACACCTACAGCCGCCTCTCACACTATAATGTACTTAGCATGGAACACCTACAGCCGCCTCTCACACTATAATGTACTTAGCATGGAACACCTACAGCCGCCTCTCACACTATAATGTACTTAGCATGGAACACCTACAGCCGCCTCTCACACTATAATGTACTTAGCATGGAACACCTACAGCCGCCTCTCACACTATAATGTACTTAGCATGGAACACCTACAGCCGCCTCTCACACTATAATGTACTTAGCATGGAACACCTACAGCCGCCTCTCACACTATAATGTACTTAGCATGGAACACCTACAGCCGCCTCTCACACTATAATGTACTTAGCATGGAACACCTACAGCCGCCTCTCACACTATAATGTACTTAGCATGGAACACCTACAGCCGCCTCTCACACTATAATGTACTTAGCATGGAACACCTACAGCCGCCTCTCACACTATAATGTACTTAGCATGGAACACCTACAGCCGCCTCTCACACTATAATGTACTTAGCATGGAACACCTACAGCCGCCTCTCACACTATAATGTACTTAGCATGGAACACCTACAGCCGCCTCTCACACTATAATGTACTTAGCATGGAACACCTACAGCCGCCTCTCACACTATAATGTACTTAGCATGGAACACCTACAGCCGCCTCTCACACTATAATGTACTTAGCATGGAACACCTACAGCCGCCTCTCACACTATAATGTACTTAGCATGGAACACCTACAGCCGCCTCTCACACTATAATGTACTTAGCATGGAACACCTACAGCCGCCTCTCACACTATAATGTACTTAGCATGGAACACCTACAGCCGCCTCTCACACTATAATGTACTTAGCATGGAACACCTACAGCCGCCTCTCACACTATAATGTACTTAGCATGGAACACCTACAGCCGCCTCTCACACTATAATGTACTTAGCATGGAACACCTACAGCCGCCTCTCACACTATAATGTACTTAGCATGGAACACCTACAGCCGCCTCTCACACTATAATGTACTTAGCATGGAACACCTACAGCCGCCTCTCACACTATAATGTACTTAGCATGGAACACCTACAGCCGCCTCTCACACTATAATGTACTTAGCATGGAACACCTACAGCCGCCTCTCACACTATAATGTACTTAGCATGGAACACCTACAGCCGCCTCTCACACTATAATGTACTTAGCATGGAACACCTACAGCCGCCTCTCACACTATAATGTACTTAGCATGGAACACCTACAGCCGCCTCTCACACTATAATGTACTTAGCATGGAACACCTACAGCCGCCTCTCACACTATAATGTACTTAGCATGGAACACCTACAGCCGCCTCTCACACTATAATGTACTTAGCATGGAACACCTACAGCCGCCTCTCACACTATAATGTACTTAGCATGGAACACCTACAGCCGCCTCTCACACTATAATGTACTTAGCATGGAACACCTACAGCCGCCTCTCACACTATAATGTACTTAGCATGGAACACCTACAGCCGCCTCTCACACTATAATGTACTTAGCATGGAACACCTACAGCCGCCTCTCACACTATAATGTACTTAGCATGGAACACCTACAGCCGCCTCTCACACTATAATGTACTTAGCATGGAACACCTACAGCCGCCTCTCACACTATAATGTACTTAGCATGGAACACCTACAGCCGCCTCTCACACTATAATGTACTTAGCATGGAACACCTACAGCCGCCTCTCACACTATAATGTACTTAGCATGGAACACCTACAGCCGCCTCTCACACTATAATGTACTTAGCATGGAACACCTACAGCCGCCTCTCACACTATAATGTACTTAGCATGGAACACCTACAGCCGCCTCTCACACTATAATGTACTTAGCATGGAACACCTACAGCCGCCTCTCACACTATAATGTACTTAGCATGGAACACCTACAGCCGCCTCTCACACTATAATGTACTTAGCATGGAACACCTACAGCCGCCTCTCACACTATAATGTACTTAGCATGGAACACCTACAGCCGCCTCTCACACTATAATGTACTTAGCATGGAACACCTACAGCCGCCTCTCTCACTATAATGTACTTAGCATGGAACACCTACAGCCGCCTCTCACACTATAATGTACTTAGCATGGAACACCTACAGCCGCCTCTCACACTATAATGTACTTAGCATGGAACACCTACAGCCGCCTCTCACACTATAATGTACTTAGCATGGAACACCTACAGCCGCCTCTCACACTATAATGTACTTAGCATGGAACACCTACTGCCGCCTCTCACACTATAATGTACTTAGCATGGAACACCTACAGCCGCCTCTCACACTATAATGTACTTAGCATGGAACACCTACAGCCGCCTCTCACACTATAATGTACTTAGCATGGAACACCTACAGCCGCCTCTCACACTATAATGTACTTAGCATAGAACACCTACAGCCGCCTCTCACACTATAATGTACTTAGCATAGAACACCTACAGCCGCCTCTCACACTATAATGTACTTAGCATAGAACACCTACAGCCGCCTCTCACACTATAATGTACTTAGCATAGAACACCTACAGCCGCCTCTCACACTATAATGTACTTAGCATAGAACACCTACAGCCGCCTCTCACACTATAATGTACTTAGCATAGAACACCTACAGCCGCCTCTCTCACTATAATGTACTTAGCATAGAACACCTACAGCCGCCTCTCACACTATAATGTACTTAGCATAGAACACCTACAGCCGCCTCTCACACTATAATGTACTTAGCATAGAACACCTACAGCCGCCTCTCACACTATAATGTACTTAGCATAGAACACCTACAGCCGCCTCTCACACTATAATGTACTTAGCATAGAACACCTACAGCCGCCTCTCACACTATAATGTACTTAGCATAGAACACCTACAGCCGCCTCTCACACTATAATGTACTTAGCATAGAACACCTACAGCCGCCTCTCACACTATAATGTACTTAGCATAGAACACCTACAGCCGCCTCTCTCACTATAATGTACTTAGCATAGAACACCTACAGCCGCCTCTCACACTATAATGTACTTAGCATAGAATACCTACAGCTGCCTCTCACACTGCTGGGACGTGAGTTTCAAAGTAAAAGATTGAAACACCCACTTTCTGCACAAACTTCCCGGGTAATAGCTGGGGGCCCAAAGGGAGCTGGAATCAGGACTCCGGACACAGACACACACAATGCAGAGAGATACACAGACACACACAATGCAGAGAGATACACAGGACACAGACACACACAATGCAGAGAGATACACAGGACACAGACACACACAATGCAGAGAGATACACAGGACACAGACACACACAATGCAGAGAGATACACAGGACACAGACATAGACATACACAATGCAGAGATACACAGGACACAGACATAGACATACACAATGCAGAGAGATACACAGACACACACAATGCAGAGAGATACACAGGACACAGACATACACAATGCAGAGAGATACAAGGGACACGGACTTAGACATACACAATGCAGAGAGATACACAGGACACAGACACACACAATGCAGAGAGATACACAGGACACAGACACACACAATGCAGAGAGATACACAGGACACACACATACACACAATGCAGAGAGATACACAGGACACAGACACACACAATGCAGAGAGATACCCAGGACACAGACACACACAATGCAGAGAGATACACAGGACACTGACACACACAATGCAGAGAGATACACAGGACACAGACACACACAATGCAGAGAGATACACAGGACACAGACACACACAATGCAGAGAGATACACAGGACACAGACACACACAATGCAGAGAGATACACAGGACACAGACATAGATATACACAATGCAGAGAGATACACAGACATACACAATGCAGAGAGATACAAGGGACACGGACATAGACATACACAATGCAGAGAGATACACAGGACACAGACACACACAATGCAGAGAGATACACAGGACACAGACACACACAATGCAGAGAGATACACAGGACACAGACACACACAATGCAGAGAGATACACAGGACACAGACACACACAATGCAGAGAGATACACAGGACACAGACATAGACATACACAATGCAGAGATACACAGGACACAGACATAGACATACACAATGCAGAGAGATACACAGACACACACAATGCAGAGAGATACACAGGACACAGACATACACAATGCAGAGAGATACAAGGGACACGGACTTAGACATACACAATGCAGAGAGATACACAGGACACAGACACACACAATGCAGAGAGATACACAGGACACAGACACACACAATGCAGAGAGATACCCAGGACACAGACACACACAATGCAGAGAGATACACAGGACACTGACACACACAATGCAGAGAGATACACAGGACACAGACACACACAATGCAGAGAGATACACAGGACACAGACACACACAATGCAGATAGATACACAGGACACAGACACACACAATGCAGAGAGATACACAGGACACAGACATAGATATACACAATGCAGAGAGATACACAGACATACACAATGCAGAGAGATACAAGGGACACGGACATAGACATACACAATGCAGAGAGATACACAGGACACAGACACACACAATGCAGAGAGATACACAGGACACAGACACACACAATGCAGAGAGATACACAGGACACAGACATAGACATACACAATGCAGAGATACACAGGACACAGACACACACAATGCAGAGAGATACACAGGACACAGACACACACAATGCAGAGAGATACACAGGACACAGACACACACAATGCAGAGAGATACACAGGACACAGACACACACAATGCAGAGAGATACACAGGACACAGACACACAATGCAGAGAGATACCCAGGACACAGACACACACAATGCAGAGAGATACACAGGACACTGACACACACAATGCAGAGAGATACACAGGACACAGACACACAATGCAGAGAGATACACAGGACACAGACACACACAATGCAGAGAGATACACAGGACACAGACACACACAATGCAGAGAGATACACAGGACACAGACACACACAATGCAGAGAGATACACAGGACACAGACATAGACATACACAATGCAGAGATACACAGGACACAGACATAGACATACACAATGCAGAGAGATACACAGACACACACAATGCAGAGAGATACACAGGACACAGACATACACAATGCAGAGAGATACAAGGGACACGGACTTAGACATAAACAATGCAGAGAGATACCCAGGACACAGACACACACAATGCAGAGAGATACCCAGGACACAGACACACACAATGCACAGAGATACACAGGACACTGACACACACAATGCAGAGAGATACACAGGACACAGACACACACAATGCAGAGAGATACACAGGACACAGACACACACAATGCAGAGAGATACACAGGACACAGACACACACAATGCAGAGAGATACACAGGACACAGACATAGATATACACAATGCAGAGAGATACACAGACATACACAATGCAGAGAGATACAAGGGACACGAACATAGACATACACAATGCAGAGAGATACACAGGACACAGACACACACAATGCAGAGAGATACACAGGACACAGACACACACAATGCAGAGAGATACCCAGGACACAGACACACACAATGCAGAGAGATACCCAGGACAGAGACACACACAATGCAGAGAGATACACAGGACACTGACACACACAATGCAGAGAGATACACAGGACACAGACACACACAATGCAGAGAGATACACAGGACACAGACACACACAATGCAGAGAGATACACAGGACACAGACATAGACATACACAATGCAGAGAGATACACAGACACACACAATGCAGAGAGATACACTGGACACAGACATACACAATGCAGAGAGATACAAGGGACACAGACATAGACATACACAATGCAGAGAGATACACAGGACACAGACACACACAATGCAGAGAGATACACAGGACACAGACACACACAATGCAGAGAGATACACAGGACACGGACACACACAATGCAGAGAGATACACAGGACACAGACACACACAATGCAGAGAGATACACAGGACACTGACACACACAATGCAGAGAGATACACAGGACACAGACACACACAATGCAGAGAGATACACAGGACACAGACACACACAATGCAGAGAGATACACAGGACACAGACATAGACATACACAATGCAGAGAGATACACAGACACACACAATGCAGAGAGATACACTGGACACAGACATACACAATGCAGAGAGATACAAGGGACACGGACATAGACATACACATACACAATGCAGAGAGATACACAGGACACAGACACACACAATGCAGAGAGATACACAGGACACAGACACACACAATGCAGAGAGATACACAGGACACAGACACACACAATGCAGAGAGATACACAGGACACAGACACACACAATGCAGAGAGATACACAGGACACAGACACACACAATGCAGAGAGATACACAGGACACAGACATAGACATACACAATGCAGAGATACACAGGACACAGACATAGACATACACAATGCAGAGAGATACACAGACACACACAATGCAGAGAGATACACAGGACACAGACATACACAATGCAGAGAGATACAAGGGACACGGACTTAGACATACACAATGCAGAGAGATACACAGGACACAGACACACACAATGCAGAGAGATACACAGGACACAGACACACACAATGCAGAGAGATACACAGGACACAGACACACACAATGCAGAGAGATACACAGGACACAGACACACACAATGCAGAGAGATACCCAGGACACAGACACACACAATGCAGAGAGATACCCAGGACACAGACACACACAATGCAGAGAGATACACAGGACACTGACACACACAATGCAGAGAGATACACAGGACACAGACACACACAATGCAGAGAGATACACAGGACACAGACACACACAATGCAGAGAGATACACAGGACACAGACATAGACATACACAATGCAGAGATACACAGGACACAGACATAGACATACACAATGCAGAGAGATACACAGACACACACAATGCAGAGAGATACACAGGACACAGACATACACAATGCAGAGAGATACAAGGGACACAGACTTAGACATACACAATGCAGAGAGATACACAGGACACAGACACACACAATGCAGAGAGATACACAGGACACAGACACACACAATGCAGAGAGATACCCAGGACACAGACACACACAATGCAGAGAGATACCCAGGACACAGACACACACAATGCAGAGAGATACACAGGACACAGACATAGACATACACAATGCAGAGATACACAGGACACAGACATAGACATACACAATGCAGAGAGATACACAGACACACACAATGCAGAGAGATACACAGGACACAGACATACACAATGCAGAGAGATACAAGGGACACAGACACACACAATGCAGAGAGATACACAGGACACAGACACACACAATGCAGAGAGATACACAGGACACAGACACACACAATGCAGAGAGATACACAGGACACAGACATAGACATACACAATGCAGAGATACACAGGACACAGACATAGACATACACAATGCAGAGAGATACACAGACACACACAATGCAGAGAGATACACAGGACACAGACATACACAATGCAGAGAGATACAAGGGACACGGACTTAGACATACACAATGCAGAGAGATACACAGGACACAGACACACACAATGCAGAGAGATACACAGGACACAGACACACACAATGCAGAGAGATACACAGGACACACACATACACACAATGCAGAGAGATACACAGGACACAGACACACACAATGCAGAGAGATACCCAGGACACAGACACACACAATGCAGAGAGATACACAGGACACTGACACACACAATGCAGAGAGATACACAGGACACAGACACACACAATGCAGAGAGATACACAGGACACAGACACACACAATGCAGAGAGATACACAGGACACAGACACACACAATGCAGAGAGATACACAGGACACAGACACACACAATGCAGAGAGATACACAGGACACAGACACACACAATGCAGAGAGATACACAGGACACAGACACACACAATGCAGAGAGATACACAGGACACAGACATAGACATACACAATGCAGAGATACACAGGACACAGACATAGACATACACAATGCAGAGAGATACACAGACACACACAATGCAGAGAGATACACAGGACACAGACATACACAATGCAGAGAGATACAAGGGACACGGACTTAGACATACACAATGCAGAGAGATACACAGGACACAGACACACACAATGCAGAGAGATACACAGGACACAGACACACACAATGCAGAGAGATACCCAGGACACAGACACACACAATGCAGAGAGATACACAGGACACTGACACACACAATGCAGAGAGATACACAGGACACAGACACACACAATGCAGAGAGATACACAGGACACAGACACACACAATGCAGAGAGATACACAGGACACAGACATAGATATACACAATGCAGAGAGATACACAGACATACACAATGCAGAGAGATACAAGGGACACGGACATAGACATACACAATGCAGAGAGATACACAGGACACAGACACACACAATGCAGAGAGATACACAGCACACAGACACACACAATGCAGAGAGATACACAGGACACAGACACACACAATGCAGAGAGATACCCAGGACACAGACACACACAATGCAGAGAGATACACAGGACACTGACACACACAATGCAGAGAGATACACAGGACACAGACACACACAATGCAGAGAGATACACAGGACACAGACACACACAATGCAGAGAGATACACAGGACACAGACACACACAATGCAGAGAGATACACAGGACACAGACACACACAATGCAGAGAGATACACAGGACACAGACACACACAATGCAGAGAGATACACAGGACACAGACATAGACATACACAATGCAGAGATACACAGGACACAGACATAGACATACACAATGCAGAGAGATACACAGACACACACAATGCAGAGAGATACACAGGACACAGACATACACAATGCAGAGAGATACAAGGGACACGGACTTAGACATACACAATGCACAGAGATACACAGGACACAGACACACACAATGCAGAGAGATACACAGGACACAGACACACACAATGCAGAGAGATACCCAGGACACAGACACACACAATGCAGAGAGATACCCAGGACACAGACACACACAATGCAGAGAGATACACAGGACACTGACACACACAATGCAGAGAGATACACAGGACACAGACACACACAATGCAGAGAGATACACAGGACACAGACACACACAATGCAGAGAGATACACAGGACACAGACACACACAATGCAGAGAGATACACAGGACACAGACATAGATATACACAATGCAGAGAGATACACAGACATACACAATGCAGAGAGATACAAGGGACACGAACATAGACATACACAATGCAGAGAGATACACAGGACACAGACACACACAATGCAGAGAGATACACAGGACACAGACACACACAATGCAGAGAGATACACAGGACACGGACACACACAATGCAGAGAGATACCCAGGACACAGACACACACAATGCAGAGAGATACCCAGGACACAGACACACACAATGCAGAGAGATACACAGGACACTGACACACACAATGCAGAGAGATACACAGGACACAGACACACACAATGCAGAGAGATACACAGGACACAGACACACACAATGCAGAGAGATACACAGGACACAGACATAGACATACACAATGCAGAGAGATACACAGACACACACAATGCAGAGAGATACACTGGACACAGACATACACAATGCAGAGAGATACAAGGGACACAGACATAGACATACACAATGCAGAGAGATACACAGGACACAGACACACACAATGCAGAGAGATACACAGGACACAGACACACACAATGCAGAGAGATACACAGGACACGGACACACACAATGCAGAGAGATACACAGGACACAGACACACACAATGCAGAGAGATACACAGGACACTGACACACACAATGCAGAGAGATACACAGGACACAGACACACACAATGCAGAGAGATACACAGGACACAGACACACACAATGCAGAGAGATACACAGGACACAGACACACACAATGCAGAGAGATACACAGGACACAGACATAGACATACACAATGCAGAGAGATACACAGATACACACAATGCAGAGAGATACACTGGACACAGACATACACAATGCAGAGAGATACAAGGGACACGGACATAGACATACACATACACAATGCAGAGAGATACACAGGACACAGACACACACAATGCAGAGAGATACACAGGACACAGACAGACACAATGCAGAGAGATACACAGGACACAGACACACACAATGCAGAGAGATACACAGGACACAGACACACACAATGCAGAGAGATACACAGGACACAGACACACACAATGCAGAGAGATACACAGGACACAGACATAGACATACACAATGCAGAGATACACAGGACACAGACATAGACATACACAATGCAGAGAGATACACAGACACACACAATGCAGAGAGATACACAGAACACAGACATACACAATGCAGAGAGATACAAGGGACACGGACTTAGACATACACAATGCAGAGAGATACACAGGACACAGACACACACAATGCAGAGAGATACACAGGACACAGACACACACAATGCAGAGAGATACACAGGACACAGACATAGACATACACAATGCAGAGATACACAGGACACAGACATAGACATACACAATGCAGAGAGATACACAGACACACACAATGCAGAGAGATACACAGGACACAGACATACACAATGCAGAGAGATACAAGGGACACGGACTTAGACATACACAATGCAGAGAGATACACAGGACACAGACACACACAATGCAGAGAGATACACAGGACACAGACACACACAATGCAGAGAGATACCCAGGACACAGACACACACAATGCAGAGAGATACCCAGGACACAGACACACACAATGCAGAGAGATACACAGGACACTGACACACACAATGCAGAGAGATACACAGGACACAGACACACACAATGCAGAGAGATACACAGGACACAGACACACACAATGCAGAGAGATACACAGGACACAGACATAGACATACACAATGCAGAGATACACAGGACACAGACATAGACATACACAATGCAGAGAGATACACAGACACACACAATGCAGAGAGATACACAGGACACAGACATACACAATGCAGAGAGATACAAGGGACACGGACTTAGACATACACAATGCAGAGAGATACACAGGACACAGACACACACAATGCAGAGAGATACACAGGACACAGACACACACAATGCAGAGAGATACCCAGGACACAGACACACACAATGCAGAGAGATACCCAGGACACAGACACACACAATGCAGAGAGATACACAGGACACTGACACACACAATGCAGAGAGATACACAGGACACAGACACACACAATGCAGAGAGATACACAGGACACAGACACACACAATGCAGAGAGATACACAGGACACAGACACACACAATGCAGAGAGATACACAGGACACAGACACACACAATGCAGAGAGATACACAGGACACAGACATAGACATACACAATGCAGAGATACACAGGACACAGACATAGACATACACAATGCAGAGAGATACACAGACACACACAATGCAGAGAGATACACAGGACACAGACATACACAATGCAGAGAGATACAAGGGACACGGACTTAGACATACACAATGCAGAGAGATACACAGGACACAGACACACACAATGCAGAGAGATACACAGGACACAGACACACACAATGCAGAGAGATACCCAGGACACAGACACACACAATGCAGAGAGATACCCAGGACACAGACACACACAATGCAGAGAGATACACAGGACACTGACACACACAATGCAGAGAGATACACAGGACACAGACACACACAATGCAGAGAGATACACAGGACACAGACACACACAATGCAGAGAGATACACAGGACACAGACATAGACATACACAATGCAGAGATACACAGGACACAGACATAGACATACACAATGCAGAGAGATACACAGACACACACAATGCAGAGAGATACACAGGACACAGACATACACAATGCAGAGAGATACAAGGGACACGGACTTAGACATACACAATGCAGAGAGATACACAGGACACAGACACACACAATGCAGAGAGATACACAGGACACAGACACACACAATGCAGAGAGATACCCAGGACACAGACACACACAATGCAGAGAGATACCCAGGACACAGACACACACAATGCAGAGAGATACACAGGACACAGACATAGACATACACAATGCAGAGATACACAGGACACAGACATAGACATACACAATGCAGAGAGATACACAGACACACACAATGCAGAGAGATACACAGGACACAGACATACACAATGCAGAGAGATACAAGGGACACAGACACACACAATGCAGAGAGATACACAGGACACAGACACACACAATGCAGAGAGATACACAGGACACAGACACACACAATGCAGAGAGATACACAGGACACAGACATAGACATACACAATGCAGAGATACACAGGACACAGACATAGACATACACAATGCAGAGAGATACACAGACACACACAATGCAGAGAGATACACAGGACACAGACATACACAATGCAGAGAGATACAAGGGACACGGACTTAGACATACACAATGCAGAGAGATACACAGGACACAGACACACACAATGCAGAGAGATACACAGGACACAGACACACACAATGCAGAGAGATACACAGGACACACACATACACACAATGCAGAGAGATACACAGGACACAGACACACACAATGCAGAGAGATACCCAGGACACAGACACACACAATGCAGAGAGATACACAGGACACTGACACACACAATGCAGAGAGATACACAGGACACAGACACACACAATGCAGAGAGATACACAGGACACAGACACACACAATGCAGAGAGATACACAGGACACAGACATAGATATACACAATGCAGAGAGATACACAGACATACACAATGCAGAGAGATACAAGGGACACGGACATAGACATACACAATGCAGAGAGATACACAGGACACAGACACACACAATGCAGAGAGATACACAGGACACAGACACACACAATGCAGAGAGATACACAGGACACAGACACACACAATGCAGAGAGATACACAGGACACAGACACACACAATGCAGAGAGATACACAGGACACAGACATAGACATACACAATGCAGAGATACACAGGACACAGACATAGACATACACAATGCAGAGAGATACACAGACACACACAATGCAGAGAGATACACAGGACACAGACATACACAATGCAGAGAGATACAAGGGACACGGACTTAGACATACACAATGCAGAGAGATACACAGGACACAGACACACACAATGCAGAGAGATACACAGGACACAGACACACACAATGCAGAGAGATACCCAGGACACAGACACACACAATGCAGAGAGATACACAGGACACTGACACACACAATGCAGAGAGATACACAGGACACAGACACACACAATGCAGAGAGATACACAGGACACAGACACACACAATGCAGAGAGATACACAGGACACAGACATAGATATACACAATGCAGAGAGATACACAGACATACACAATGCAGAGAGATACAAGGGACACGGACATAGACATACACAATGCAGAGAGATACACAGGACACAGACACACACAATGCAGAGAGATACACAGCACACAGACACACACAATGCAGAGAGATACACAGGACACAGACACACACAATGCAGAGAGATACCCAGGACACAGACACACACAATGCAGAGAGATACACAGGACACTAACACACACAATGCAGAGAGATACACAGGACACAGACACACACAATGCAGAGAGATACACAGGACACAGACACACACAATGCAGAGAGATACACAGGACACAGACACACACAATGCAGAGAGATACACAGGACACAGACACACACAATGCAGAGAGATACACAGGACACAGACACACACAATGCAGAGAGATACACAGGACACAGACATAGACATACACAATGCAGAGATACACAGGACACAGACATAGACATACACAATGCAGAGAGATACACAGACACACACAATGCAGAGAGATACACAGGACACAGACATACACAATGCAGAGAGATACAAGGGACACGGACTTAGACATACACAATGCACAGAGATACACAGGACACAGACACACACAATGCAGAGAGATACACAGGACACAGACACACACAATGCAGAGAGATACCCAGGACACAGACACACACAATGCAGAGAGATACCCAGGACACAGACACACACAATGCAGAGAGATACACAGGACACTGACACACACAATGCAGAGAGATACACAGGACACAGACACACACAATGCAGAGAGATACACAGGACACAGACACACACAATGCAGAGAGATACACAGGACACAGACATAGATATACACAATGCAGAGAGATACACAGACATACACAATGCAGAGAGATACAAGGGACACGAACATAGACATACACAATGCAGAGAGATACACAGGACACAGACACACACAATGCAGAGAGATACACAGGACACAGACACACACAATGCAGAGAGATACACAGGACACGGACACACACAATGCAGAGAGATACCCAGGACACAGACACACACAATGCAGAGAGATACCCAGGACACAGACACACACAATGCAGAGAGATACACAGGACACTGACACACACAATGCAGAGAGATACACAGGACACAGACACACACAATGCAGAGAGATACACAGGACACAGACACACACAATGCAGAGAGATACACAGGACACAGACATAGACATACACAATGCAGAGAGATACACAGACACACACAATGCAGAGAGATACACTGGACACAGACATACACAATGCAGAGAGATACAAGGGACACAGACATAGACATACACAATGCAGAGAGATACACAGGACACAGACACACACAATGCAGAGAGATACACAGGACACAGACACACACAATGCAGAGAGATACACAGGACACGGACACACACAATGCAGAGAGATACACAGGACACAGACACACACAATGCAGAGAGATACACAGGACACTGACACACACAATGCAGAGAGATACACAGGACACAGACACACACAATGCAGAGAGATACACAGGACACAGACACACACAATGCAGAGAGATACACAGGACACAGACACACACAATGCAGAGAGATACACAGGACACAGACATAGACATACACAATGCAGAGAGATACACAGATACACACAATGCAGAGAGATACACTGGACACAGACATACACAATGCAGAGAGATACAAGGGACACGGACATAGACATACACATACACAATGCAGAGAGATACACAGGACACAGACACACACAATGCAGAGAGATACACAGGACACAGACACACACAATGCAGAGAGATACACAGGACACAGACACACACAATGCAGAGAGATACACAGGACACAGACATAGACATACACAATGCAGAGATACACAGGACACAGACATAGACATACACAATGCAGAGAGATACACAGACACACACAATGCAGAGAGATACACAGGACACAGACATACACAATGCAGAGAGATACAAGGGACACGGACTTAGACATACACAATGCAGAGAGATACACAGGACACAGACACACACAATGCAGAGAGATACACAGGACACAGACACACACAATGCAGAGAGATACACAGGACACAGACATAGACATACACAATGCAGAGATACACAGGACACAGACATAGACATACACAATGCAGAGAGATACACAGACACACACAATGCAGAGAGATACACAGGACACAGACATACACAATGCAGAGAGATACAAGGGACACGGACTTAGACATACACAATGCAGAGAGATACACAGGACACAGACACACACAATGCAGAGAGATACACAGGACACAGACACACACAATGCAGACAGATACCCAGGACACAGACACACACAATGCAGAGAGATACCCAGGACACAGACACACACAATGCAGAGAGATACACAGGACACTGACACACACAATGCAGAGAGATACACAGGACACAGACACACACAATGCAGAGAGATACACAGGACACTGACACACACAATGCAGAGAGATACACAGGACACAGACACACACAATGCAGAGAGATACACAGGACACAGACACACACAATGCAGAGAGATACACAGGACACAGACATAGACATACACAATGCAGAGAGATACACAGACACACACAATGCAGAGAGATACACTGGACACAGACATACACAATGCAGAGAGATACAAGGGACACAGACATAGACATACACAATGCAGAGAGATACACAGGACACAGACACACACAATGCAGAGAGATACACAGGACACAGACACACACAATGCAGAGAGATACACAGGACACAGACACACACAATGCAGAGAGATACAAGGGACACAGACATAGACATACACAATGCAGAGAGATACACAGGACACAGACACACACAATGCAGAGAGATACACAGGACACAGACATAGACATACACAATGCAGAGATACACAGGACACAGACATAGACATACACAATGCAGAGAGATACACAGACACACACAATGCAGAGAGATACACAGGACACAGACATACACAATGCAGAGAGATACAAGGGACACGGACTTAGACATACACAATGCAGAGAGATACACAGGACACAGACACACACAATGCAGAGAGATACACAGGACACAGACACACACAATGCAGAGAGATACCCAGGACACAGACACACACAATGCAGAGAGATACCCAGGACACAGACACACACAATGCAGAGAGATACACAGGACACTGACACACACAATGCAGAGAGATACACAGGACACAGACACACACAATGCAGAGAGATACACAGGACACAGACACACACAATGCAGAGACATACACAGGACACAGACACACACAATGCAGAGAGATACACAGGACACAGACATAGATATACACAATGCAGAGAGATACACAGACATACACAATGCAGAGAGATACAAGGGACACGGACATAGACATACACAATGCAGAGAGATACACAGGACACAGACACACACAATGCAGAGAGATACACAGGACACAGACACACACAATGCAGAGAGATACACAGGACACAGACACACACAATGCAGAGAGATACCCAGGACACAGACACACACAATGCAGTGAGATACACAGGACACTGACACACACAATGCAGAGAGATACACAGGACACAGACACACACAATGCAGAGAGATACACAGGACACAGACACACAATGCAGAGAGATACACAGGACACAGACACACACAATGCAGAGAGATACACAGGACACAGACACACACAGTGCAGAGAGATACACAGGACACAGACACACACAATGCAGAGAGATACACAGGACACAGACATAGACATACACAATGCAGAGATACACAGGACACAGACATAGACATACACAATGCAGAGAGATACACACTCACACACAATGCAGAGAGATACACAGGACACAGACATACACAATGCATAGAGATACAAGGGACACGGACTTAGACATACACAATGCAGAGAGATACACAGGACACAGACACACAATGCAGAGAGATAGACAGGACACAGACACACACAATGCAGAGAGATACCCAGGACACAGACACACACAATGCAGAGAGATACACAGGACACTGACACACACAATGCAGAGAGATACACAGGACACAGACACACACAATGCAGAGAGATACACAGGACACAGACACACACAATGCAGAGAGATACACAGGACACAGACACACACAATGCAGAGAGATACACAGGACACAGACATAGATATACACAATGCAGAGAGATACACAGACATACACAATGCAGAGAGATACAAGGGACACGGACATAGACATACACAATGCAGAGAGATACACAGGACACAGACACACACAATGCAGAGAGATACACAGGACACAGACACACACAATGCAGAGAGATACCCAGGACACAGACACACACAATGCAGAGAGATACACAGGACACAGACACACACAATGCAGAGAGATACACAGGACACAGACACACACAATGCAGAGAGATACACAGGACACTGACACACACAATGCAGAGAGATACACAGGACACAGACACACACAATGCAGAGAGATACACAGGACACAGACATAGACATACACAATGCAGAGAGATACACAGACACACACAATGCAGAGAGATACACTGGACACAGACATACACAATGCAGAGAGATACATGTGACACTGACATAGACATACACAATGCAGAGAGATACACAGGACACAGACACACACAATGCAGAGAGATACACAGGACACAGACACACACAATGCAGAGAGATACACAGGACATGGACACACACAATGCAGAGAGATACACAGGACACAGACACACACAATGCAGAGAGATACACAGGACACTGACACACACAATGCAGAGAGATACACAGGACACAGACACACACAATGCAGAGAGATACACAGGACACAGACACACACAATGCAGAGAGATACACAGGACACAGACACACACAATGCAGAGAGATACACAGGACACAGACATAGACATACACAATGCAGAGAGATACACAGACACACACAATGCAGAGAGATACACTGGACACAGACATACACAATGCAGAGAGATACAAGGGACACGGACATAGACATACACAATGCAGAGAGATACACAGGACACAGACACACACAATGCAGAGAGATACACAGGACACAGACACACACAATGCAGAGAGATACACAGGACACAGACACACACAATGCAGAGAGATACACAGGACACAGACATAGACATACACAATGCAGAGAGATACACAGACATACACAATGCAGAGAGATACAAGGGACACGGACATAGACATACACAATGCAGAGAGATACACAGGACACAGACACACACAATGAAGAGAGATACACAGGACACAGACACACACAATGCAGAGAGATACACAGGACACAGACACACACAATGCAGAGAGATACCCAGGACACAGACACACACAATGCAGAGAGATACACAGGACACTGACACACACAATGCAGAGAGATACACAGGACACAGACACACACAATGCAGAGAGATACACAGGACACAGACACACACAATGCAGAGAGATACACAGGACACAGACACACAGAATGCAGAGAGATACACAGGACACAGACATAGACATACACAATGCAGAGAGATACACAGACACACACAATGCAGAGAGATACACTGGACACAGACATACACAATGCAGAGAGATACAAGGGACACAGACATAGACATACACAATGCAGAGAGATACACAGGACACAGACACACACAATGCAGAGAGATACACTGGACACAGACACACACAATGCAGAGAGATACACAGGACACGGACACACACAATGCAGAGAGATACACAGGACACGGACACACACAATGCAGAGAGATACACAGGACACTGACACACACAATGCAGAGAGATACACAGGACACAGACACACACAATGCAGAGAGATACACAGGACACAGACACTCACAATGCAGAGAGATACACAGGACACAGACACACACAATGCAGAGAGATACACAGGACACAGACATAGACATACACAATGCAGAGAGATACACAGACACACACAATGCAGAGAGATACACAGGACACAGACATACACAATGCAGAGAGATACAAGGGACACGGACATAGACATACACAATGCAGAGAGATACACAGGACACAGACACACACAATGCAGAGAGATACACAGGACACAGACACACACAATGCAGAGAGATACACAGGACACAGACACACACAATGCAGAGAGATACACAGGACACAGACACACACAATGCAGAGAGATACACAGGACACAGACACACACAATGCAGAGACACAGAGGACACAGACACACACAATGCAGAGAGATACACAGGACACAGACACACACAATGCAGAGAGATACACAGGACACAGACATAGACATACACAATGCAGAGAGATACACAGACACACACAATGCAGAGAGATACACAGGACACAGACATACACAATGCAGAGAGATACACAGGACACAGACATAGACATACACAATGCAGAGATACACAGGACACAGACATAGACATACACAATGCAGAGAGATACACAGGACACAGACATAGACATACACAATGCAGAGAGATACACAGACACACACAATGCAGAGAGATACACAGGACACAGACATACACAATGCAGAGAGATACAAGGGACACGGACATAGACATACACAATGCAGAGAGATACACAGGACACAGACACACACAATGCAGATAGATACACAGGACACAGACACACACAATGCAGAGAGATACACAGACACACACAATGCAGAGAGATACACAGGACACAGACACACACAATGCAGAGAGATACACAGGACACAGACATAGACATACACAATGCAGAGATACACAGGACACAGACATAGACATACACAATGCAGAGAGATACACAGGACACAGACATAGACATACACAATGCAGAGAGATACACAGACACACACAATGCAGAGAGATACACAGGACACAGACATACACAATGCAGAGAGATACAAGGGACACGGACATAGACATACACAATGCAGAGAGATACACAGGACACAGACACACACAATGCAGAGAGATACACAGGACACAGACACACACAATGCAGAGAGATACACAGACACACACAATGCAGAGAGATACACAGGACACAGACATAGACATACACAATGCAGAGATACACAGGACACAGACATAGACATACACAATGCAGAGAGATACACAGGACACAGACATAGACATACACAATGCAGAGAGATACACAGACACACACAATGCAGAGAGATACACAGGACACAGACATACACAATGCAGAGAGATACAAGGGACACGGACATAGACATACACAATGCAGAGAGATACACAGGACACAGACACAAACAATGCAGAGAGATACACAGGACACAGACACACACAATGCAGAGAGATACACAGGACACAGACACACACAATGCAGAGAGATACACAGGACACAGACACACACAATGCAGAGAGATACACAGGACACAGACACACACAATGCAGAGAGATACACAGGACACAGACACACACAATGCAGAGAGATACACAGGACACAGACACACACAATGCAGAGAGATACACAGGACACAGACACACACAATGCAGAGAGATACACAGGACACAGACACACACAATGCAGAGAGATACACAGGAGACAGACACACACAATGCAGAGAGATACACAGGACACAGACATAGACATACACAATGCAGAGAGATACACAGACACACACAATGCAGAGAGATACACAGGACACAGACATACACAATGCAGAGAGATACAAGGGACACGGACATAGACATACACAATGCAGAGAGATACACAGGACACAGACACACACAATGCAGAGAGATACACAGGACACAGACACACACAATGCAGAGAGATACACAGACACACACAATGCAGAGAGATACATAGGACACAGACACACACAATGCAGAGAGATACACAGGACACAGACATAGACATACACAATGCAGAGATACACAGGACACAGACATAGACATACACAATGCAGAGAGATACACAGGACACAGATATAGACATACACAATGCAGAGAGATAGACAGACACACACAATGCATAGAGATACACAGGACACAGACATACACAATGCAGAGAGATACAAGGGACACGGACATAGACATACACAATGCAGAGAGATACACAAGACACAGACACACACAATGCAGAGAGATACACAGGACACAGACACACACAATGCAGAGAGATACACAGGACACAGACATAGATATACACAATGCAGAGAGATACACAGACATACACAATGCAGAGAGATACAAGGGACACGGACATAGACATACACAATGCAGAGAGATACACAGGACACAGACACACACAATGCAGAGAGATACACAGGACACAGACACACACAATGCAGAGAGATACCCAGGACACAGACACACACAATGCAGAGAGATACCCAGGACACAGACACACACAATGCAGAGAGATACACAGGACACTGACACACACAATGCAGAGAGATACACAGGACACAGACACACACAATGCAGAGAGATACACAGGACACAGACATAGACATACACAATGCAGAGAGATACACAGACACACACAATGCAGAGAGATACACTGGACACAGACATACACAATGCAGAGAGATACAAGGGACACTGACATAGACATACACAATGCAGAGAGATACACAGGACACAGACACACACAATGCAGAGAGATACACAGGACACAGACACACACAATGCAGAGAGATACACAGGACATGGACACACACAATGCAGAGAGATACACAGGACACAGACACACACAATGCAGAGAGATACACAGGACACTGACACACACAATGCAGAGAGATACACAGGACACAGACACACACAATGCAGAGAGATACACAGGACACAGACACACACAATGCAGAGAGATACACAGGACACAGACACACACAATGCAGAGAGATACACAGGACACAGACATAGACATACACAATGCAGAGAGATACACAGACACACACAATGCAGAGAGATACACTGGACACAGACATACACAATGCAGAGAGATACAAGGGACACGGACATAGACATACACAATGCAGAGAGATACACAGGACACAGACACACACAATGCAGAGAGATACACAGGACACAGACACACACAATGCAGAGAGATACACAGGACACAGACACACACAATGCAGAGAGATACACAGGACACAGACACACACAATGCAGAGAGATACACAGGACACAGACACACACAATGCAGAGAGATACACAGGACACAGACATAGACATACACAATGCAGAGAGATACACAGACATACACAATGCAGAGAGATACAAGGGACACGGACATAGACATACACAATGCAGAGAGATACACAGGACACAGACACACACAATGAAGAGAGATACACAGGACACAGACACACACAATGCAGAGAGATACACAGGACACAGACACACACAATGCAGAGAGATACCCAGGACACAGACACACACAATGCAGAGAGATACACAGGACACTGACACACACAATGCAGAGAGATACACAGGACACAGACACACACAATGCAGAGAGATACACAGGACACAGACACACAGAATGCAGAGAGATACACAGGACACAGACATAGACATACACAATGCAGAGAGATACACAGACACACACAATGCAGAGAGATACACTGGACACAGACATACACAATGCAGAGAGATACAAGGGACACAGACATAGACATACACAATGCAGAGAGATACACAGGACACAGACACACACAATGCAGAGAGATACACTGGACACAGACACACACAATGCAGAGAGATACACAGGACACGGACACACACAATGCAGAGAGATACACAGGACACGGACACACACAATGCAGAGAGATACACAGGACACTGACAAACACAATGCAGAGAGATACACAGGACACAGACACACACAATGCAGAGAGATACACAGGACACAGACACTCACAATGCAGAGAGATACACAGGACACAGACACACACAATGCAGAGAGATACACAGGACACAGACATAGACATACACAATGCAGAGAGATACACAGACACACACAATGCAGAGAGATACACAGGACACAGACATACACAATGCAGAGAGATACAAGGGACACGGACATAGACATACACAATGCAGAGAGATACACAGGACACAGACACACACAATGCAGAGAGATACACAGGACACAGACACACACAATGCAGAGAGATACACAGGACACAGACACACACAATGCAGAGAGATACACAGGACACAGACACACACAATGCAGAGAGATACACAGGACACAGACACACACAATGCAGAGACACAGAGGACACAGACACACACAATGCAGAGAGATACACAGGACACAGACACAAACAATGCAGAGAGATACACAGGACACAGACATAGACATACACAATGCAGAGAGATACACAGACACACACAATGCAGAGAGATACACAGGACACAGACATACACAATGCAGAGAGATACACAGGACACAGACATAGACATACACAATGCAGAGATACACAGGACACAGACATAGACATACACAATGCAGAGAGATACACAGGACACAGACATAGACATACACAATGCAGAGAGATACACAGACACACACAATGCAGAGAGATACACAGGACACAGACATACACAATGCAGAGAGATACAAGGGACACGGACATAGACATACACAATGCAGAGAGATACACAGGACACAGACACACACAATGCAGAGAGATACACAGGACACAGACACACACAATGCAGAGAGATACACAGACACACACAATGCAGAGAGATACACAGGACACAGACACACACAATGCAGAGAGATACACAGGACACAGACATAGACATACACAATGCAGAGATACACAGGACACAGACATAGACATACACAATGCAGAGAGATACACAGGACACAGACATAGACATACACAATGCAGAGAGATACACAGACACACACAATGCAGAGAGATACACAGGACACAGACATACACAATGCAGAGAGATACAAGGGACACGGACATAGACATACACAATGCAGAGAGATACACAGGACACAGACACACACAATGCAGAGAGATACACAGGACACAGACACACACAATGCAGAGAGATACACAGACACACACAATGCAGAGAGATACACAGGACACAGACATAGACATACACAATGCAGAGATACACAGGACACAGACATAGAGATACACAATGCAGAGAGATACACAGGACACAGACATAGACATACACAATGCAGAGAGATACACAGACACACACAATGCAGAGAGATACACAGGACACAGACATACACAATGCAGAGAGATACAAGGGACACGGACATAGACATACACAATGCAGAGAGATACACAGGACACAGACACAAACAATGCAGAGAGATACACAGGACACAGACACACACAATGCAGAGAGATACACAGGACACAGACACACACAATGCAGAGAGATACACAGGACACAGACACACACAATGCAGAGAGATACACAGGACACAGACACACACAATGCAGAGAGATACACAGGACACAGACACACACAATGCAGAGAGATACACAGGACACAGACACACACAATGCAGAGAGATACACAGGACACAGACACACACAATGCAGAGAGATACACAGGACACAGACACACACAATGCAGAGAGATACACAGGACACAGACACACACAATGCAGAGAGATACACAGGAGACAGACACACACAATGCAGAGAGATACACAGGACACAGACATAGACATACACAATGCAGAGAGATACACAGACACACACAATGCAGAGAGATACACAGGACACAGACATACACAATGCAGAGAGATACAAGGGACACGGACATAGACATACACAATGCAGAGAGATACACAGGACACAGACACACACAATGCAGAGAGATACACAGGACACAGACACACACAATGCAGAGAGATACACAGACACACACAATGCAGAGAGATACATAGGACACAGACACACACAATGCAGAGAGATACACAGGACACAGACATAGACATACACAATGCAGAGATACACAGGACACAGACATAGACATACACAATGCAGAGAGATACACAGGACACAGATATAGACATACACAATGCAGAGAGATAGACAGACACACACAATGCATAGAGATACACAGGACACAGACATACACAATGCAGAGAGATACAAGGGACACGGACATAGACATACACAATGCAGAGAGATACACAAGACACAGACACACACAATGCAGAGAGATACACAGGACACAGACACACACAATGCAGAGAGATACACAGGACACAGACACACACAATGCAGAGAGATAGACAGACACACAATGCAGAGAGATACATAGGACACAGACACACACAATGCAGAGAAATACACAGGACACAGACATAGACAATGCAGAGAGATACACAGACACACACAATGCAGAGAGATACACAGGACACAGACACACACAATGCAGAGAGATACACAGGACACAGACATAGACATACACAATGCAGAGATACACAGGACACAGACATAGACACACACAATGCAGAGAGATACACAGGACACAGACATAGATATACACAATGCAGAGAGATACACAGACATACACAATGCAGAGAGATACAAGGGACACGGACATAGACATACACAATGCAGAGAGATACACAGGACACAGACACACACAATGCAGAGAGATACACAGGACACAGACACACACAATGCAGAGAGATACACAGGACACAGACACACACAATGCAGAGAGATACACAGGACACAGACACACACAATGCAGAGAGATACACAGGAGACAGACACACACAATGCAGAGAGATACACAGGACACAGACATAGACATACACAATGCAGAGAGATACAAGGGACACGGACATAGACATACACAATGCAGAGAGATACACAGGACACAGACACACACAATGCAGAGAGATACACAGGACACAGACACACACAATGCAGAGAGATACACAGACACACACAATGCAGAGAGATACATAGGACACAGACACACACAATGCAGAGAGATACACAGGACACAGACATAGACATACACAATGCAGAGATACACAGGACACAGACATAGACATACACAATGCAGAGAGATACACAGGACACAGATATAGACATACACAATGCAGAGAGATAGACAGACACACACAATGCATAGAGATACACAGGACACAGACATACACAATGCAGAGAGATACAAGGGACACGGACATAGACATACACAATGCAGAGAGATACACAAGACACAGACACACACAATGCAGAGAGATACACAGGACACAGACACACACAATGCAGAGAGATACACAGGACACAGACATAGATATACACAATGCAGAGAGATACACAGACATACACAATGCAGAGAGATACAAGGGACACGGACATAGACATACACAATGCAGAGAGATACACAGGACACAGACACACACAATGCAGAGAGATACACAGGACACAGACACACACAATGCAGAGAGATACCCAGGACACAGACACACACAATGCAGAGAGATACCCAGGACACAGACACACACAATGCAGAGAGATACACAGGACACTGACACACACAATGCAGAGAGATACACAGGACACAGACACACACAATGCAGAGAGATACACAGGACACAGACATAGACATACACAATGCAGAGAGATACACAGACACACACAATGCAGAGAGATACACTGGACACAGACATACACAATGCAGAGAGATACAAGGGACACTGACATAGACATACACAATGCAGAGAGATACACAGGACACAGACACACACAATGCAGAGAGATACACAGGACACAGACACACACAATGCAGAGAGATACACAGGACATGGACACACACAATGCAGAGAGATACACAGGACACAGACACACACAATGCAGAGAGATACACAGGACACTGACACACACAATGCAGAGAGATACACAGGACACAGACACACACAATGCAGAGAGATACACAGGACACAGACACACACAATGCAGAGAGATACACAGGACACAGACACACACAATGCAGAGAGATACACAGGACACAGACATAGACATACACAATGCAGAGAGATACACAGACACACACAATGCAGAGAGATACACTGGACACAGACATACACAATGCAGAGAGATACAAGGGACACGGACATAGACATACACAATGCAGAGAGATACACAGGACACAGACACACACAATGCAGAGAGATACACAGGACACAGACACACACAATGCAGAGAGATACACAGGACACAGACACACACAATGCAGAGAGATACACAGGACACAGACACACACAATGCAGAGAGATACACAGGACACAGACACACACAATGCAGAGAGATACACAGGACACAGACATAGACATACACAATGCAGAGAGATACACAGACATACACAATGCAGAGAGATACAAGGGACACGGACATAGACATACACAATGCAGAGAGATACACAGGACACAGACACACACAATGAAGAGAGATACACAGGACACAGACACACACAATGCAGAGAGATACACAGGACACAGACACACACAATGCAGAGAGATACCCAGGACACAGACACACACAATGCAGAGAGATACACAGGACACTGACACACACAATGCAGAGAGATACACAGGACACAGACACACACAATGCAGAGAGATACACAGGACACAGACACACAGAATGCAGAGAGATACACAGGACACAGACATAGACATACACAATGCAGAGAGATACACAGACACACACAATGCAGAGAGATACACTGGACACAGACATACACAATGCAGAGAGATACAAGGGACACAGACATAGACATACACAATGCAGAGAGATACACAGGACACAGACACACACAATGCAGAGAGATACACTGGACACAGACACACACAATGCAGAGAGATACACAGGACACGGACACACACAATGCAGAGAGATACACAGGACACGGACACACACAATGCAGAGAGATACACAGGACACTGACAAACACAATGCAGAGAGATACACAGGACACAGACACACACAATGCAGAGAGATACACAGGACACAGACACTCACAATGCAGAGAGATACACAGGACACAGACACACACAATGCAGAGAGATACACAGGACACAGACATAGACATACACAATGCAGAGAGATACACAGACACACACAATGCAGAGAGATACACAGGACACAGACATACACAATGCAGAGAGATACAAGGGACACGGACATAGACATACACAATGCAGAGAGATACACAGGACACAGACACACACAATGCAGAGAGATACACAGGACACAGACACACACAATGCAGAGAGATACACAGGACACAGACACACACAATGCAGAGAGATACACAGGACACAGACACACACAATGCAGAGAGATACACAGGACACAGACACACACAATGCAGAGACACAGAGGACACAGACACACACAATGCAGAGAGATACACAGGACACAGACACAAACAATGCAGAGAGATACACAGGACACAGACATAGACATACACAATGCAGAGAGATACACAGACACACACAATGCAGAGAGATACACAGGACACAGACATACACAATGCAGAGAGATACACAGGACACAGACATAGACATACACAATGCAGAGATACACAGGACACAGACATAGACATACACAATGCAGAGAGATACACAGGACACAGACATAGACATACACAATGCAGAGAGATACACAGACACACACAATGCAGAGAGATACACAGGACACAGACATACACAATGCAGAGAGATACAAGGGACACGGACATAGACATACACAATGCAGAGAGATACACAGGACACAGACACACACAATGCAGAGAGATACACAGGACACAGACACACACAATGCAGAGAGATACACAGACACACACAATGCAGAGAGATACACAGGACACAGACACACACAATGCAGAGAGATACACAGGACACAGACATAGACATACACAATGCAGAGATACACAGGACACAGACATAGACATACACAATGCAGAGAGATACACAGGACACAGACATAGACATACACAATGCAGAGAGATACACAGACACACACAATGCAGAGAGATACACAGGACACAGACATACACAATGCAGAGAGATACAAGGGACACGGACATAGACATACACAATGCAGAGAGATACACAGGACACAGACACACACAATGCAGAGAGATACACAGGACACAGACACACACAATGCAGAGAGATACACAGACACACACAATGCAGAGAGATACACAGGACACAGACATAGACATACACAATGCAGAGATACACAGGACACAGACATAGAGATACACAATGCAGAGAGATACACAGGACACAGACATAGACATACACAATGCAGAGAGATACACAGACACACACAATGCAGAGAGATACACAGGACACAGACATACACAATGCAGAGAGATACAAGGGACACGGACATAGACATACACAATGCAGAGAGATACACAGGACACAGACACAAACAATGCAGAGAGATACACAGGACACAGACACACACAATGCAGAGAGATACACAGGACACAGACACACACAATGCAGAGAGATACACAGGACACAGACACACACAATGCAGAGAGATACACAGGACACAGACACACACAATGCAGAGAGATACACAGGACACAGACACACACAATGCAGAGAGATACACAGGACACAGACACACACAATGCAGAGAGATACACAGGACACAGACACACACAATGCAGAGAGATACACAGGACACAGACACACACAATGCAGAGAGATACACAGGACACAGACACACACAATGCAGAGAGATACACAGGAGACAGACACACACAATGCAGAGAGATACACAGGACACAGACATAGACATACACAATGCAGAGAGATACACAGACACACACAATGCAGAGAGATACACAGGACACAGACATACACAATGCAGAGAGATACAAGGGACACGGACATAGACATACACAATGCAGAGAGATACACAGGACACAGACACACACAATGCAGAGAGATACACAGGACACAGACACACACAATGCAGAGAGATACACAGACACACACAATGCAGAGAGATACATAGGACACAGACACACACAATGCAGAGAGATACACAGGACACAGACATAGACATACACAATGCAGAGATACACAGGACACAGACATAGACATACACAATGCAGAGAGATACACAGGACACAGATATAGACATACACAATGCAGAGAGATAGACAGACACACACAATGCATAGAGATACACAGGACACAGACATACACAATGCAGAGAGATACAAGGGACACGGACATAGACATACACAATGCAGAGAGATACACAAGACACAGACACACACAATGCAGAGAGATACACAGGACACAGACACACACAATGCAGAGAGATACACAGGACACAGACACACACAATGCAGAGAGATAGACAGACACACAATGCAGAGAGATACATAGGACACAGACACACACAATGCAGAGAAATACACAGGACACAGACATAGACAATGCAGAGAGATACACAGACACACACAATGCAGAGAGATACACAGGACACAGACACACACAATGCAGAGAGATACACAGGACACAGACATAGACATACACAATGCAGAGATACACAGGACACAGACATAGACATACACAATGCAGAGAGATACACAGGACACAGACATAGACATACACAATGCAGAGAGATACACAGACACACACAATGCAGAGAGATACACAGGACACAGACATACACAATGCAGAGAGATACAAGGGACACGGACATAGACATACACAATGCAGAGAGATACACAGGACACAGACACACACAATGCAGAGAGATACACAGGACACAGATACACACAATGCAGAGAGATACACAGACACACACAATGCAGAGAGATACACAGGACACAGACACACACAATGCAGAGAGATACACAGGACACAGACATAGACATACACAATGCAGAGATACACAGGACACAGACATAGACATACACAATGCAGAGAGATACACTGGACACAGACATAGACATACACAATGCAGAGAGATACACAGACACACACAATGCAGAGAGATACACAGGACACAGACATACACAATGCAGAGAGATACAAGGGACACGGACATAGACATACACAATGCAGAGAGATACACAGGACAAAGACACACACAATGCAGAGAGATACACAGGACACAGACACACACAATGCAGAGAGATACACAGGACACAGACACACACAATGCAGAGAGATACACAGGACACAGACACACACAATGCAGAGAGATACACAGGACACAGACACACACAATGCAGAGAGATACACAGGACACAGACACACACAATGCAGAGAGATAAACAGGACACAGACACTCACAATGCAGAGAGATACACAGGACACAGACACACACAATGCAGAGAGATACACAGGACACAGACATAGACATACACAATGCAGAGATACACAGACACACACAATGCAGAGAGATACACAGGACACAGACATACACAATGCAGAGAGATACAAGGGACACGGACATAGACATATACAATGCAGAGAGATACACAGGCACAGACACACACAATGCAGAGAGATACACAGGACACAGACATACACAATGCAGAGAGATACAAGGGACACGGACATAGACATACACAATGCAGAGAGATACACAGGACACAGACACACACAATGCAGAGAGATACACAGGACACAGACACACACAATGCAGAGAGATACACAGGACACAGACACACACAATGCAGAGAGATACACAGGACACAGACACACACAATGCAGAGAGATACACAGGACACAGACACACACAATGCAGAGACACAGAGGACACAGACACACACAATGCAGAGAGATACACAGGACACAGACACACACAATGCAGAGAGATACACAGGACACAGACATAGACATACACAATGCAGAGAGATACACAGACACACACAATGCAGAGAGATACACAGGACACAGACATACACAATGCAGAGAGATACACAGGACACAGACATAGACATACACAATGCAGAGATACACAGGACACAGACATAGACATACACAATGCAGAGAGATACACAGGACACAGACATAGACATACACAATGCAGAGAGATACACAGACACACACAATGCAGAGAGATACACAGGACACAGACATACACAATGCAGAGAGATACAAGGGACACGGACATAGACATACACAATGCAGAGAGATACACAGGACACAGACACACACAATGCAGAGAGATACACAGGACACAGACACACACAATGCAGAGAGATACACAGACACACACAATGCAGAGAGATACACAGGACACAGACACACACAATGCAGAGAGATACACAGGACACAGACATAGACATACACAATGCAGAGATACACAGGACACAGACATAGACATACACAATGCAGAGAGATATACAGGACACAGACATAGACATACACAATGCAGAGAGATACACAGACACACACAATGCAGAGAGATACACAGGACACAGACATACACAATGCAGAGAGATACAAGGGACACGGACATAGACATACACAATGCAGAGAGATACACAGGACACAGACACACACAATCCAGAGAGATACACAGGACACAGACACACACAATGCAGAGAGATACACAGACACACACAATGCAGAGAGATACACAGGACACAGACATAGACATACACAATGCAGAGATACACAGGACACAGACATAGACATACACAATGCAGAGAGATACACAGGACACAGACATAGACATACACAATGCAGAGAGATACACAGACACACACAATGCAGAGAGATACACAGGACACAGACATACACAATGCAGAGAGATACAAGGGACACGGACATAGACATACACAATGCAGAGAGATACACAGGACACAGACACAAACAATGCAGAGAGATACACAGGACACAGACACACACAATGCAGAGAGATACACAGGACACAGACACACACAATGCAGAGAGATACACAGGACACAGACACACACAATGCAGAGAGATACACAGGACACAGACACACACAATGCAGAGAGATACACAGGACACAGACACACACAATGCAGAGAGATACACAGGACACAGACACACACAATGCAGAGAGATACACAGGACACAGACACACACAATGCAGAGAGATACACAGGACACAGACACACACAATGCAGAGAGATACACAGGACACAGACACACACAATGCAGAGAGATACACAGGAGACAGACACACACAATGCAGAGAGATACACAGGACACAGACATAGACATACACAATGCAGAGAGATACACAGACACACACAATGCAGAGAGATACACAGGACACAGACATACACAATGCAGAGAGATACAAGGGACACGGACATAGACATACACAATGCAGAGAGATACACAGGACACAGACACACACAATGCAGAGAGATACACAGGACACAGACACACACAATGCAGAGAGATACACAGACACACACAATGCAGAGAGATACATAGGACACAGACACACACAATGCAGAGAGATACACAGGACACAGACATAGACATACACAATGCAGAGATACACAGGACACAGACATAGACATACACAATGCAGAGAGATACACAGGACACAGATATAGACATACACAATGCAGAGAGATAGACAGACACACACAATGCATAGAGATACACAGGACACAGACATACACAATGCAGAGAGATACAAGGGACACGGACATAGACATACACAATGCAGAGAGATACACAAGACACAGACACACACAATGCAGAGAGATACACAGGACACAGACACACACAATGCAGAGAGATACACAGGACACAGACACACACAATGCAGAGAGATAGACAGACACACAATGCAGAGAGATACATAGGACACAGACACACACAATGCAGAGAAATACACAGGACACAGACATAGACAATGCAGAGAGATACACAGACACACACAATGCAGAGAGATACACAGGACACAGACACACACAATGCAGAGAGATACACAGGACACAGACATAGACATACACAATGCAGAGATACACAGGACACAGACATAGACATACACAATGCAGAGAGATACACAGGACACAGACATAGACATACACAATGCAGAGAGATACACAGACACACACAATGCAGAGAGATACACAGGACACAGACATACACAATGCAGAGAGATACAAGGGACACGGACATAGACATACACAATGCAGAGAGATACACAGGACACAGACACACACAATGCAGAGAGATACACAGGACACAGATACACACAATGCAGAGAGATACACAGACACACACAATGCAGAGAGATACACAGGACACAGACACACACAATGCAGAGAGATACACAGGACACAGACATAGACATACACAATGCAGAGATACACAGGACACAGACATAGACATACACAATGCAGAGAGATACACTGGACACAGACATAGACATACACAATGCAGAGAGATACACAGACACACACAATGCAGAGAGATACACAGGACACAGACATACACAATGCAGAGAGATACAAGGGACACGGACATAGACATACACAATGCAGAGAGATACACAGGACAAAGACACACACAATGCAGAGAGATACACAGGACACAGACACACACAATGCAGAGAGATACACAGGACACAGACACACACAATGCAGAGAGATACACAGGACACAGACACACACAATGCAGAGAGATACACAGGACACAGACACACACAATGCAGAGAGATACACAGGACACAGACACACACAATGCAGAGAGATAAACAGGACACAGACACACACAATGCAGAGAGATACACAGGACACAGACACACACAATGCAGAGAGATACACAGGACACAGACATAGACATACACAATGCAGAGATACACAGACACACACAATGCAGAGAGATACACAGGACACAGACATACACAATGCAGAGAGATACAAGGGACACGGACATAGACATATACAATGCAGAGAGATACACAGGCACAGACACACACAATGCAGAGAGATACACAGGACACAGACACACACAATGCAGAGAGATACACAGGACACAGACACACACAATGCAGAGAGATACACAGGACACAGACACACACAATGCAGAGATACACAGGACACAGACACACACAATGCAGAGAGAGATACACAGGACACAGACACACACAATGCAGAGAGATACACAGGATACAGACATAGACATACACAATGCAGAGAGATACACAGACACACACAATGCAGAGAGATACACAGGACACAGACATACACAATGCAGAGAGATACACAGGACACAGACATAGACATACACAATGCAGAGATACACAGGACACAGACATAGACATACACAATGCAGAGAGATACACAGGACACAGACATAGACATACACAATGCAGAGAGATACACAGACACACACAATGCAGAGAGATACACAGGACACAGACATACACAATGCAGAGAGATACAAGGGACACGGACATAGACATACACAATGCAGAGAGATACACAGGACACAGACACACACAATGCAGAGAGATACACAGGACACAGACACACACAATGCAGAGAGATACACAGACACACACAATGCAGAGAGATACACAGGACACAGACACACACAATGCAGAGAGATACACAGGACACAGACATAGACATACACAATGCAGAGATACACAGGACACAGACATAGACATACACAATGCAGAGAGATACACAGGACACAGACATAGACATAGACAATGCAGAGAGATACACAGGACACAGACATACACAATGCAGAGAGATACAAGGGACACGGACATAGACATACACAATGCAGAGAGATACACAGGACACATACACACACAATGCAGAGAGATACACAGGACACAGACTCACACAATGCAGAGAGATACACAGACATACACAATGCAGAGAGATACACAGGACACAGACATAGACATACACAATGCAGAGAGATACACAGACACACACAATGCAGAGAGATACACAGGACACAGACATACACAATGCAGAGAGATACAAGGGACACGGACATAGACTTACACAATGCAGAGAGATACACAGGACACAGACACACACAATGCAGAGAGATACACAGGACACAGACACACACTATGCAGAGAGATACACAGGACACAGACACACACAATGCAGAGAGATACACAGGACACAGACACACACAATGCAGAGAGATACACAGGACACAGACACACACAATGCAGAGAGATACACAGGACACAGACATAGACATACACAATGCAGAGAGATACACAGACACACACAATGCAGAGAGATACACTGGACACAGACATACACAATGCAGAGAGATACAAGGGACATGGACATAGACATACACAATGCAGAGAGATACACAGGACACAGACACACACAATGCAGAGAGATACACAGGACACAGACACACACAATGCAGAGAGATACACAGGACACAGAAACACACAATGCAGAGAGATACAAGGGAAACGGACATAGACACACACAATGCAGAGAGATACACAGGACACAGACATACACAATGCAGAGAGATACACAGGACACAGACACACACAATGCAGAGAGATACACAGGACACAGACACACACAATGCAGAGAGATACACAGGACACAGACACACACAATGCAGAGAGATACACAGGACACAGACACACACAATGCAGAGAGATACACAGGACAAAGACACACACAATGCAGAGAGATACACAGGACACAGACACACACAATGCAGAGAGATACACAGGACACAGACATAGACATACACAATGCAGAGAGATACGCAGACAAACACAATGCAGAGAGATACACAGGACACAGACATAGACATACACAATGCAGAGAGATACACAGACACACACAATGCAGAGAGATACACAGGACACAGACATACACAATGCAGAGAGATACAAGGGACACGGACATAGACATACACAATGCAGAGAGATACACAGGACACAGACACACACAATGAAGAGAGATACACAGGACACAGACACACACAATGCAGAGAGATACACAGGACACAGACACACACAATGCAGAGAGATACACAGGACACAGACACACACAATGCAGAGAGATACACAGGACACAGACACACACAATGCAGAGATACACAGGACACAGACACACACAATGCAGAGAGATACACAGGACACAGACACACACAATGCAGAGAGATACACAGGACACAGACATAGACATACACAATGCAGAGAGATACACAGACACACACAATGCAGAGAGATACACAGGACACAGACATACACAATGCAGAGAGATACAAGGGACACGGACATAGACATACACAATGCAGAGAGATACACAGGACACAGACACACACAATGCAGAGAGATACACAGGACACAGACACACACAATGCAGAGAGATACACAGGACACAGACACACACAATGCAGAGAGATACACAGGACACAGACACACACAATGCAGAGAGATACACAGGACACAGACACACACAATGCAGAGAGATACACAGGACACAGACACACACAATGCAGAGAAATACACAGGACACAGACACACACAATGGAGAGAGATACACAGGACACAGACACACACAATGCAGAGAGATACACAGGACACAGACACACACAATGCAGAGAGATACACAGGACACAGACACACACAATGCAGTGAGATACACAGGACACAGACACACACAATGCAGAGAGATACAAAGGACACAGACACACACAATGCAGAGAGATACACAGGACATAGAGACACACACAATGCAGAGAGATACACAGGACACAGACACACACAATGCAGAGAGATACACAGGACACAGACACACACAATGCAGAGATACACAGGACACAGACACACACAATGCAGAGAGATACACAGGACACAGACACACACAATGCAGAGAGATACACAGGACACAGACATAGACATACACAATGCAGAGAGATACACAGACACACACAATGCAGAGAGATACACAGGACACAGACATACACAATGCAGAGAGATACAAGGGACACGGACATAGACATACACAATGCAGAGAGATACACAGGACACAGACACACACAATGCAGAGAGATACACAGGACACAGACACACACAATGCAGAGAGATACACAGGACACAGACACGCACAATAAGAGAGATACACAGGACACAGACACGCACATTGCAGAGAGATACACAGGACACAGACACACACAATGCATAGAGATACACAGGACACAGACACACACAATGCAGAGAGATACACAGGACACAGACATAGACAGACACAATGCAGAGAGATACACAGACACACACAATGCAGAGAGATACACAGGACACAGACATACACAATGCAGAGAGATACAAGGGACATGGACATAGACATACACAATGCAGAGAGATACACAGGACACAGACACACACAATGCAGAGAGATACACAGGACACAGACACACACAATGCAGAGAGATACACAGGACACAGACACACACAATGCAGAGAGATACACAGGACACAGACACACACAATGCAGAGAGATACACAGGACACAGACACACACAATGCAGAGAGATACACAGGACACAGACACACACAATGCAGAGAGATACACAAGACACAGACATAGACATACACAATGCAGAGAGATACACAGACACACACAATGCAGAGTGATACACAGGACACAGACATACACAATGCAGAGAGATACAAGGGACACGGACATAGACATACACAATGCAGAGAGATACACAGGACACAGACACACACAATGCAGATAGATACACAGGACACAGACACACACAATGCAGAGAGATACACAGGACACAGACACACACAATGCAGAGAGATACACAGGACACAGACACACACAATGCAGAGAGATACACAGGACACAGACACACACAATGCAGAGAGATACACAGGACACAGACACACAAAATGCAGAGAGATACACAGGACACAGACACACACAATGCAGAGAGATACACAGGACACAGACATAGACATACACAATGCAGAGAGATACACAGACACACACAATGCAGAGAGATACACAGGACACAGACATACACAATGCAGAGAGATACAAGGGACACGGACATAGACATACACAATGCAGAGAGATACACAGGACACAGACACACACAATGCAGAGAGATACACAGGACACAGACACACACAATGCAGAGAGATACACAGGACACAGACACACACAATGCAGAGAGATACACAGGACACAGACACACACAATGCAGAGAGATACACAGGACACAGACACACACAATGCAGAGATACACAGGACACAGACACACACAATGCAGAGAGATACACAGGACACAGACACACACAATGCAGAGAGATACACAGGACACAGACATAGACATACACAATGCAGAGAGATACACAGACACACACAATGCAGAGAGATACACAGGACACAGACATACACAATGCAGAGAGATACAAGGGACACGGACATAGACATACACAATGCAGAGAGATACACAGGACACAGACACACACAATGCAGAGAGATGCACAGGACACAGACACACACAATGCAGAGAGATACACAGGACACAGACACACACAATGCAGAGAGATACACAGGACACAGACACACACAATGCAGAGAGATACACAGGACACAGACACACACAATGCAGAGAGATACACAGGACACAGACACACACAATGCAGAGAGATACACAGGACACAGACACACACAATGCAGAGAGACACAATGCAGAGAGATACACAGGACACAGACATAGACATACACAATGCAGAGAGATACACAGACACACACAATGCAGAGAGATACACAGGACACAGACATACACAATGCAGAGAGATACAAGGGACACGGACATAGACATACACAATGCAGAGAGATACACAGGACACAGACACACACAATGCAGAGAGATACACAGGACACAGACACACAGAATGCAGAGAGATACACAGGACACAGACACACACAATGCAGAGAGATACACAGGACACAGACACACACAATGCAGAGAGATACACAGGACACAGACACACACAATGCAGAGAGATATACAGGACACAGACACACACAATGCAGAGATACACAGTACACAGACACACACAATGCAGAGAGATACACAGGACACAGACACACACAGTGCAGAGAGATACACAGGACACAGATATAGACATACACAATGCAGAGAGATACACAGACACACACAATGCAGAGAGATACACAGGACACAGACATACACAATGCAAAGAGATACAAGGGACACGGACATAGACATACACAATGCAGAGAGATACACAGGACACAGACACACACAATGCAGAGAGATACACAGGACACAGACACACACAATGCAGAGAGATACACAGGACACAGACACACAATGCAGAGACACACAGGACACAGACACACACAATGCAGATAGATACACAGGACACAGACACACACAATGCAGAGAGATACACAGGACACAGACACACACAATGCAGAGAGATACACAGGACACAGACACACACAATGCAGAGAGATACACAGGACACAGACATAGACATACACAATGCAGAGAGATACGCAGACACACACAATGCAGAGAGATACACAGGACACAGACATAGACATACACAATGCAGAGAGATACACAGACACACACAATGCAGAGAGATACACAGGACACAGACATACACAATGCAGAGAGATACAAGGGACACGGACATAGACATACACAATGCAGAGAGATACACAGGACACAGACACACACAATGAAGAGAGATACACAGGACACAGACACACACAATGCAGAGAGATACACAGGACACAGACACACACAATGCAGAGAGATACACAGGACACAGACACACACAATGCAGAGAGATACACAGGACACAGACACACACAATGCAGAGATACACAGGACACAGACACACACAATGCAGAGAGATACACAGGACACAGACACACACAATGCAGAGAGATACACAGGACACAGACACACACAATGCAGAGAGATACACAGGACACAGACATAGACATACACAATGCAGAGAGATACACAGACACACACAATGCAGAGAGATACACAGGACACAGACATACACAATGCAGAGAGATACAAGGGACACGGACATAGACATACACAATGCAGAGAGATACACAGGACACAGACACACACAATGCAGAGAGATGCACAGGACACAGACACACACAATGCAGAGAGATACACAGGACACAGACACACACAATGCAGAGAGATACACAGGACACAGACACACACAATGCAGAGAGATACACAGGACACAGACACACACAATGCAGAGAGATACACAGGACACAGACACACACAATGCAGAGAGATACACAGGACACAGACACACACAATGCAGAGAGACACAATGCAGAGAGATACACAGGACACAGACATAGACATACACAATGCAGAGAGATACACAGACACACACAATGCAGAGAGATACACAGGACACAGACATACACAATGCAGAGAGATACAAGGGACACGGACATAGACATACACAATGCAGAGAGATACACAGGACACAGACACACACAATGCAGAGAGATACACAGGACACAGACACACACAATGCAGAGAGATACACAGGACACAGACACACACAATGCAGAGAGATACACAGGACACAGACACACACAATGCAGAGAGATACACAGGACACAGACACACACAATGCAGAGAGATACACAGGACACAGACACACACAATGCAGAGAGATATACAGGACACAGACACACACAATGCAGAGATACACAGTACACAGACACACACAATGCAGAGAGATACACAGGACACAGACACACACAGTGCAGAGAGATACACAGGACACAGATATAGACATACACAATGCAGAGAGATACACAGACACACACAATGCAGAGAGATACACAGGACACAGACATACACAATGCAAAGAGATACAAGGGACACGGACATAGACATACACAATGCAGAGAGATACACAGGACACAGACACACACAATGCAGAGAGATACACAGGACACAGACACACACAATGCAGAGAGATACACAGGACACAGACACACAATGCAGAGACACACAGGACACAGACACACACAATGCAGATAGATACACAGGACACAGACACACACAATGCAGAGAGATACACAGGACACAGACACACACAATGCAGAGAGATACACAGGACACAGACACACACAATGCAGAGAGATACACAGGACACAGACATAGACATACACAATGCAGAGAGATACGCAGACACACACAATGCAGAGAGATACACAGGACACAGACATAGACATACACAATGCAGAGAGATACACAGACACACACAATGCAGAGAGATACACAGGACACAGACATACACAATGCAGAGAGATACAAGGGACACGGACATAGACATACACAATGCAGAGAGATACACAGGACACAGACACACACAATGAAGAGAGATACACAGGACACAGACACACACAATGCAGAGAGATACACAGGACACAGACACACACAATGCAGAGAGATACACAGGACACAGACACACACAATGCAGAGAGATACACAGGACACAGACACACACAATGCAGAGATACACAGGACACAGACACACACAATGCAGAGAGATACACAGGACACAGACACACACAATGCAGAGAGATACACAGGACACAGACATAGACATACACAATGCAGAGAGATACACAGACACACACAATGCAGAGAGATACACAGGACACAGACATACACAATGCAGAGAGATACAAGGGACACGGACATAGACATACACAATGCAGAGAGATACACAGGACACAGACACACACAATGCAGAGAGATACACAGGACACAGACACACACAATGCAGAGAGATACACAGGACACAGACACACACAATGCAGAGAGATACACAGGACACAGACACACACAATGCAGAGAGATACACAGGACACAGACACACACAATGCAGAGAGATACACAGGGCACAGACACACACAATGCAGAGAAATACACAGGACACAGACACACACAATGGAGAGAGATACACAGGACACAGACACACACAATGCAGAGAGATACACAGGACACAGACACACACAATGCAGAGAGATACACAGGACACAGACACACACAATGCAGTGAGATACACAGGACACAGACACACACAATGCAGAGAGATACAAAGGACACAGACACACACAATGCAGAGAGATACACAGGACATAGAGACACACACAATGCAGAGAGATACACAGGACACAGACACACACAATGCAGAGAGATACACAGGACACAGACACACACAATGCAGAGATACACAGGACACAGACACACACAATGCAGAGAGATACACAGGACACAGACACACACAATGCAGAGAGATACACAGGACACAGACATAGACATACACAATGCAGAGAGATACACAGACACACACAATGCAGAGAGATACACAGGACACAGACATACACAATGCAGAGAGATACAAGGGACACGGACATAGACATACACAATGCAGAGAGATACACAGGACACAGACACACACAATGCAGAGAGATACACAGGACACAGACACACACAATGCAGAGAGATACACAGGACACAGACACGCACAATAAGAGAGATACACAGGACACAGACACGCACATTGCAGAGAGATACACAGGACACAGACACACACAATGCAGAGAGATACACAGGACACAGACACACACAATGCAGAGAGATACACAGGACACAGACATAGACATACACAATGCAGAGAGATACACAGACACACACAATGCAGAGAGATACACAGGACACAGACATACACAATGCAGAGAGATACAAGGGACATGGACATAGACATACACAATGCAGAGAGATACACAGGACACAGACACACACAATGCAGAGAGATACACAGGACACAGACACACACAATGCAGAGAGATACACAGGACACAGACACACACAATGCAGAGAGATACACAGGACACAGACACACACAATGCAGAGAGATACACAGGACACAGACACACACAATGCAGAGAGATACACAGGACACAGACACACACAATGCAGAGAGATACACAAGACACAGACATAGACATACACAATGCATAGAGATACACAGACACACACAATGCAGAGTGATACACAGGACACAGACATACACAATGCAGAGAGATACAAGGGACACGGACATAGACATACACAATGCAGAGAGATACACAGGACACAGACACACACAATGCAGATAGATACACAGGACACAGACACACACAATGCAGAGAGATACACAGGACACAGACACACACAATGCAGAGAGATACACAGGACACAGACACACACAATGCAGAGAGATACACAGGACACAGACACACACAATGCAGAGAGATACACAGGACACAGACACACAAAATGCAGAGAGATACACAGGACACAGACACACACAATGCAGAGAGATACACAGGACACAGACATAGACATACACAATGCAGAGAGATACACAGACACACACAATGCAGAGAGATACACAGGACACAGACATACACAATGCAGAGAGATACAAGGGACACGGACATAGACATACACAATGCAGAGAGATACACAGGACACAGACACACACAATGCAGAGAGATACACAGGACACAGACACACACAATGCAGAGAGATACACAGGACACAGACACACACAATGCAGAGAGATACCCAGGACACAGACACACACAATGCAGAGAGATACCCAGGACACAGACACACACAATGCAGAGAGATACACAGGACACAGACATAGACATACACAATGCAGAGATACACAGGACACAGACATAGACATACACAATGCAGAGAGATACACAGACACACACAATGCAGAGAGATACACAGGACACAGACATACACAATGCAGAGAGATACAAGGGACACAGACACACACAATGCAGAGAGATACACAGGACACAGACACACACAATGCAGAGAGATACACAGGACACAGACACACACAATGCAGAGAGATACACAGGACACAGACATAGACATACACAATGCAGAGATACACAGGACACAGACATAGACATACACAATGCAGAGAGATACACAGACACACACAATGCAGAGAGATACACAGGACACAGACATACACAATGCAGAGAGATACAAGGGACACGGACTTAGACATACACAATGCAGAGAGATACACAGGACACAGACACACACAATGCAGAGAGATACACAGGACACAGACACACACAATGCAGAGAGATACACAGGACACACACATACACACAATGCAGAGAGATACACAGGACACAGACACACACAATGCAGAGAGATACCCAGGACACAGACACACACAATGCAGAGAGATACACAGGACACTGACACACACAATGCAGAGAGATACACAGGACACAGACACACACAATGCAGAGAGATACACAGGACACAGACACACACAATGCAGAGAGATACACAGGACACAGACACACACAATGCAGAGAGATACACAGGACACAGACATAGATATACACAATGCAGAGAGATACACAGACATACACAATGCAGAGAGATACAAGGGACACGGACATAGACATACACAATGCAGAGAGATACACAGGACACAGACACACACAATGCAGAGAGATACACAGGACACAGACACACACAATGCAGAGAGATACACAGGACACAGACACACACAATGCAGAGAGATACACAGGACACAGACACACACAATGCAGAGAGATACACAGGACACAGACATAGACATACACAATGCAGAGATACACAGGACACAGACATAGACATACACAATGCAGAGAGATACACAGACACACACAATGCAGAGAGATACACAGGACACAGACATACACAATGCAGAGAGATACAAGGGACACGGACTTAGACATACACAATGCAGAGAGATACACAGGACACAGACACACACAATGCAGAGAGATACACAGGACACAGACACACACAATGCAGAGAGATACCCAGGACACAGACACACACAATGCAGAGAGATACACAGGACACTGACACACACAATGCAGAGAGATACACAGGACACAGACACACACAATGCAGAGAGATACACAGGACACAGACACACACAATGCAGAGAGATACACTGGACACAGACATAGATATACACAATGCAGAGAGATACACAGACATACACAATGCAGAGAGATACAAGGGACACGGACATAGACATACACAATGCAGAGAGATACACAGGACACAGACACACACAATGCAGAGAGATACACAGCACACAGACACACACAATGCAGAGAGATACACAGGACACAGACACACACAATGCAGAGAGATACCCAGGACACAGACACACACAATGCAGAGAGATACACAGGACACTGACACACACAATGCAGAGAGATACACAGGACACAGACACACACAATGCAGAGAGATACACAGGACACAGACACACACAATGCAGAGAGATACACAGGACACAGACACACACAATGCAGAGAGATACACAGGACACAGACACACACAATGCAGAGAGATACACAGGACACAGACAAACACAATGCAGAGAGATACACAGGACACAGACATAGACATACACAATGCAGAGATACACAGGACACAGACATAGACATACACAATGCAGAGAGATACACAGACACACACAATGCAGAGAGATACACAGGACACAGACATACACAATGCAGAGAGATACAAGGGACACGGACTTAGACATACACAATGCACAGAGATACACAGGACACAGACACACACAATGCAGAGAGATACACAGGACACAGACACACACAATGCAGAGAGATACCCAGGACACAGACACACACAATGCAGAGAGATACACAGGACACTGACACACACAATGCAGAGAGATACACAGGACACAGACACACACAATGCAGAGAGATACACAGGACACAGACACACACAATGCAGAGAGATACACAGGACACAGACACACACAATGCAGAGAGATACACAGGACACAGACATAGATATACACAATGCAGAGAGATACACAGACATACACAATGCAGAGAGATACAAGGGACACGAACATAGACATACACAATGCAGAGAGATACACAGGACACAGACACACACAATGCAGAGAGATACACAGGACACAGACACACACAATGCAGAGAGATACACAGGACACGGACACACACAATGCAGAGAGATACACAGGACACAGACACACACAATGCAGAGAGATACACAGGACACTGACACACACAATGCAGAGAGATACACAGGACACAGACACACACAATGCAGAGAGATACACAGGACACAGACACACACAATGCAGAGAGATACACAGGACACAGACATAGACATACACAATGCAGAGAGATACACAGATACACACAATGCAGAGAGATACACTGGACACAGACATACACAATGCAGAGAGATACAAGGGACACGGACATAGACATACACATACACAATGCAGAGAGATACACAGGACACAGACACACACAATGCAGAGAGATACACAGGACACAGACAGACACAATGCAGAGAGATACACAGGACACAGACACACACAATGCAGAGAGATACACAGGACACAGACACACACAATGCAGAGAGATACACAGGACACAGACACACACAATGCAGAGAGATACACAGGACACAGACATAGACATACACAATGCAGAGATACACAGGACACAGACATAGACATACACAATGCAGAGAGATACACAGACACACACAATGCAGAGAGATACACAGGACACAGACATACACAATGCAGAGAGATACAAGGGACACGGACTTAGACATACACAATGCAGAGAGATACACAGGACACAGACACACACAATGCAGAGAGATACACAGGACACAGACACACACAATGCAGAGAGATACACAGGACACAGACATAGACATACACAATGCAGAGATACACAGGACACAGACATAGACATACACAATGCAGAGAGATACACAGACACACACAATGCAGAGAGATACACAGGACACAGACATACACAATGCAGAGAGATACAAGGGACACGGACTTAGACATACACAATGCAGAGAGATACACAGGACACAGACACACACAATGCAGAGAGATACACAGGACACAGACACACACAATGCAGAGAGATACCCAGGACACAGACACACACAATGCAGAGAGATACCCAGGACACAGACACACACAATGCAGAGAGATACACAGGACACTGACACACACAATGCAGAGAGATACACAGGACACAGACACACACAATGCAGAGAGATACACAGGACACAGACACACACAATGCAGAGAGATACACAGGACACAGACATAGACATACACAATGCAGAGATACACAGGACACAGACATAGACATACACAATGCAGAGAGATACACAGACACACACAATGCAGAGAGATACACAGGACACAGACATACACAATGCAGAGAGATACAAGGGACACGGACTTAGACATACACAATGCAGAGAGATACACAGGACACAGACACACACAATGCAGAGAGATACACAGGACACAGACACACACAATGCAGAGAGATACCCAGGACACAGACACACACAATGCAGAGAGATACCCAGGACACAGACACACACAATGCAGAGAGATACACAGGACACTGACACACACAATGCAGAGAGATACACAGGACACAGACACACACAATGCAGAGAGATACCCAGGACACAGACACACACAATGCAGAGAGATACCCAGGACACAGACACACACAATGCAGAGAGATACACAGGACACAGACATAGACATACACAATGCAGAGATACACAGGACACAGACATAGACATACACAATGCAGAGAGATACACAGACACACACAATGCAGAGAGATACACAGGACACAGACATACACAATGCAGAGAGATACAAGGGACACAGACACACACAATGCAGAGAGATACACAGGACACAGACACACACAATGCAGAGAGATACACAGGACACAGACACACACAATGCAGAGAGATACACAGGACACAGACATAGACATACACAATGCAGAGATACACAGGACACAGACATAGACATACACAATGCAGAGAGATACACAGACACACACAATGCAGAGAGATACACAGGACACAGACATACACAATGCAGAGAGATACAAGGGACACGGACTTAGACATACACAATGCAGAGAGATACACAGGACACAGACACACACAATGCAGAGAGATACACAGGACACAGACACACACAATGCAGAGAGATACACAGGACACACACATACACACAATGCAGAGAGATACACAGGACACAGACACACACAATGCAGAGAGATACCCAGGACACAGACACACACAATGCAGAGAGATACACAGGACACTGACACACACAATGCAGAGAGATACACAGGACACAGACACACACAATGCAGAGAGATACACAGGACACAGACACACACAATGCAGAGAGATACACAGGACACAGACACACACAATGCAGAGAGATACACAGGACACAGACATAGATATACACAATGCAGAGAGATACACAGACATACACAATGCAGAGAGATACAAGGGACACGGACATAGACATACACAATGCAGAGAGATACACAGGACACAGACACACACAATGCAGAGAGATACACAGGACACAGACACACACAATGCAGAGAGATACACAGGACACAGACACACACAATGCAGAGAGATACACAGGACACAGACACACACAATGCAGAGAGATACACAGGACACAGACATAGACATACACAATGCAGAGATACACAGGACACAGACATAGACATACACAATGCAGAGAGATACACAGACACACACAATGCAGAGAGATACACAGGACACAGACATACACAATGCAGAGAGATACAAGGGACACGGACTTAGACATACACAATGCAGAGAGATACACAGGACACAGACACACACAATGCAGAGAGATACACAGGACACAGACACACACAATGCAGAGAGATACCCAGGACACAGACACACACAATGCAGAGAGATACACAGGACACTGACACACACAATGCAGAGAGATACACAGGACACAGACACACACAATGCAGAGAGATACACAGGACACAGACACACACAATGCAGAGAGATACACAGGACACAGACATAGATATACACAATGCAGAGAGATACACAGACATACACAATGCAGAGAGATACAAGGGACACGGACATAGACATACACAATGCAGAGAGATACACAGGACACAGACACACACAATGCAGAGAGATACACAGCACACAGACACACACAATGCAGAGAGATACACAGGACACAGACACACACAATGCAGAGAGATACCCAGGACACAGACACACACAATGCAGAGAGATACACAGGACACTGACACACACAATGCAGAGAGATACACAGGACACAGACACACACAATGCAGAGAGATACACAGGACACAGACACACACAATGCAGAGAGATACACAGGACACAGACACACACAATGCAGAGAGATACACAGGACACAGACACACACAATGCAGAGAGATACACAGGACACAGACAAACACAATGCAGAGAGATACACAGGACACAGACATAGACATACACAATGCAGAGATACACAGGACACAGACATAGACATACACAATGCAGAGAGATACACAGACACACACAATGCAGAGAGATACACAGGACACAGACATACACAATGCAGAGAGATACAAGGGACACGGACTTAGACATACACAATGCACAGAGATACACAGGACACAGACACACACAATGCAGAGAGATACACAGGACACAGACACACACAATGCAGAGAGATACCCAGGACACAGACACACACAATGCAGAGAGATACCCAGGACACAGACACACACAATGCAGAGAGATACACAGGACACTGACACACACAATGCAGAGAGATACACAGGACACAGACACACACAATGCAGAGAGATACACAGGACACAGACACACACAATGCAGAGAGATACACAGGACACAGACACACACAATGCAGAGAGATACACAGGACACAGACATAGATATACACAATGCAGAGAGATACACAGACATACACAATGCAGAGAGATACAAGGGACACGAACATAGACATACACAATGCAGAGAGATACACAGGACACAGACACACACAATGCAGAGAGATACACAGGACACAGACACACACAATGCAGAGAGATACACAGGACACGGACACACACAATGCAGAGAGATACACAGGACACAGACACACACAATGCAGAGAGATACACAGGACACTGACACACACAATGCAGAGAGATACACAGGACACAGACACACACAATGCAGAGAGATACACAGGACACAGACACACACAATGCAGAGAGATACACAGGACACAGACATAGACATACACAATGCAGAGAGATACACAGATACACACAATGCAGAGAGATACACTGGACACAGACATACACAATGCAGAGAGATACAAGGGACACGGACATAGACATACACATACACAATGCAGAGAGATACACAGGACACAGACACACACAATGCAGAGAGATACACAGGACACAGACAGACACAATGCAGAGAGATACACAGGACACAGACACACACAATGCAGAGAGATACACAGGACACAGACACACACAATGCAGAGAGATACACAGGACACAGACACACACAATGCAGAGAGATACACAGGACACAGACATAGACATACACAATGCAGAGATACACAGGACACAGACATAGACATACACAATGCAGAGAGATACACAGACACACACAATGCAGAGAGATACACAGGACACAGACATACACAATGCAGAGAGATACAAGGGACACGGACTTAGACATACACAATGCAGAGAGATACACAGGACACAGACACACACAATGCAGAGAGATACACAGGACACAGACACACACAATGCAGAGAGATACACAGGACACAGACATAGACATACACAATGCAGAGATACACAGGACACAGACATAGACATACACAATGCAGAGAGATACACAGACACACACAATGCAGAGAGATACACAGGACACAGACATACACAATGCAGAGAGATACAAGGGACACGGACTTAGACATACACAATGCAGAGAGATACACAGGACACAGACACACACAATGCAGAGAGATACACAGGACACAGACACACACAATGCAGAGAGATACCCAGGACACAGACACACACAATGCAGAGAGATACCCAGGACACAGACACACACAATGCAGAGAGATACACAGGACACTGACACACACAATGCAGAGAGATACACAGGACACAGACACACACAATGCAGAGAGATACACAGGACACAGACACACACAATGCAGAGAGATACACAGGACACAGACATAGACATACACAATGCAGAGATACACAGGACACAGACATAGACATACACAATGCAGAGAGATACACAGACACACACAATGCAGAGAGATACACAGGACACAGACATACACAATGCAGAGAGATACAAGGGACACGGACTTAGACATACACAATGCAGAGAGATACACAGGACACAGACACACACAATGCAGAGAGATACACAGGACACAGACACACACAATGCAGAGAGATACCCAGGACACAGACACACACAATGCAGAGAGATACCCAGGACACAGACACACACAATGCAGAGAGATACACAGGACACTGACACACACAATGCAGAGAGATACACAGGACACAGACACACACAATGCAGAGAGATACACAGGACACAGACACACACAATGCAGAGACATACACAGGACACAGACACACACAATGCAGAGAGATACACAGGACACAGACATAGATATACACAATGCAGAGAGATACACAGACATACACAATGCAGAGAGATACAAGGGACACGGACATAGACATACACAATGCAGAGAGATACACAGGACACAGACACACACAATGCAGAGAGATACACAGGACACAGACACACAATGCAGAGAGATACACAGGACACAGACACACACAATGCAGAGAGATACACAGGACACAGACACACACAGTGCAGAGAGATACACAGGACACAGACACACACAATGCAGAGAGATACACAGGACACAGACATAGACATACACAATGCAGAGATACACAGGACACAGACATAGACATACACAATGCAGAGAGATACACACTCACACACAATGCAGAGAGATACACAGGACACAGACATACAAAATGCATAGAGATACAAGGGACACGGACTTAGACATACACAATGCAGAGAGATACACAGGACACAGACACACAATGCAGAGAGATAGACAGGACACAGACACACACAATGCAGAGAGATACCCAGGACACAGACACACACAATGCAGAGAGATACACAGGACACTGACACACACAATGCAGAGAGATACACAGGACACAGACACACACAATGCAGAGAGATACACAGGACACAGACACACACAATGCAGAGAGATACACAGGACACAGACACACACAATGCAGAGAGATACACAGGACACAGACATAGATATACACAATGCAGAGAGATACACAGACATACACAATGCAGAGAGATACAAGGGACACGGACATAGACATACACAATGCAGAGAGATACACAGGACACAGACACACACAATGCAGAGAGATACACAGGACACAGACACACACAATGCAGAGAGATACCCAGGACACAGACACACACAAGGCAGAGAGATACACAGGACACAGACACACACAATGCAGAGAGATACACAGGACACAGACACACACAATGCAGAGAGATACACAGGACACTGACACACACAATGCAGAGAGATACACAGGACACAGACACACACAATGCAGAGAGATACACAGGACACAGACATAGACATACACAATGCAGAGAGATACACAGACACACACAATGCAGAGAGATACACTGGACACAGACATACACAATGCAGAGAGATACAAGGGACACTGACATAGACATACACAATGCAGAGAGATACACAGGACACAGACACACACAATGCAGAGAGATACACAGGACACAGACACACACAATGCAGAGAGATACACAGGACATGGACACACACAATGCAGAGAGATACACAGGACACAGACACACACAATGCAGAGAGATACACAGGACACTGACACACACAATGCAGAGAGATACACAGGACACAGACACACACAATGCAGAGAGATACACAGGACACAGACACACACAATGCAGAGAGATACACAGGACACAGACACACACAATGCAGAGAGATACACAGGACACAGACATAGACATACACAATGCAGAGAGATACACAGACACACACAATGCAGAGAGATACACTGGACACAGACATACACAATGCAGAGAGATACAAGGGACACGGACATAGACATACACAATGCAGAGAGATACACAGGACACAGACACACACAATGCAGAGAGATACACAGGACACAGACACACACAATGCAGAGAGATACACAGGACACAGACACACACAATGCAGAGAGATACACAGGACACAGACATAGACATACACAATGCAGAGAGATACACAGACATACACAATGCAGAGAGATACAAGGGACACGGACATAGACATACACAATGCAGAGAGATACACAGGACACAGACACACACAATGAAGAGAGATACACAGGACACAGACACACACAATGCAGAGAGATACACAGGACACAGACACACACAATGCAGAGAGATACCCAGGACACAGACACACACAATGCAGAGAGATACACAGGACACTGACACACACAATGCAGAGAGATACACAGGACACAGACACACACAATGCAGAGAGATACACAGGACACAGACACACACAATGCAGAGAGATACACAGGACACAGACACACAGAATGCAGAGAGATACACAGGACACAGACATAGACATACACAATGCAGAGAGATACACAGACACACACAATGCAGAGAGATACACTGGACACAGACATACACAATGCAGAGAGATACAAGGGACACAGACATAGACATACACAATGCAGAGAGATACACAGGACACAGACACACACAATGCAGAGAGATACACTGGACACAGACACACACAATGCAGAGAGATACACAGGACACGGACACACACAATGCAGAGAGATACACAGGACACGGACACACACAATGCAGAGAGATACACAGGACACTGACACACACAATGCAGAGAGATACACAGGACACAGACACACACAATGCAGAGAGATACACAGGACACAGACACTCACAATGCAGAGAGATACACAGGACACAGACACACACAATGCAGAGAGATACACAGGACACAGACATAGACATACACAATGCAGAGAGATACACAGACACACACAATGCAGAGAGATACACAGGACACAGACATACACAATGCAGAGAGATACAAGGGACACGGACATAGACATACACAATGCAGAGAGATACACAGGACACAGACACACACAATGCAGAGAGATACACAGGACACAGACACACACAATGCAGAGAGATACACAGGACACAGACACACACAATGCAGAGAGATACACAGGACACAGACACACACAATGCAGAGAGATACACAGGACACAGACACACACAATGCAGAGACACAGAGGACACAGACACACACAATGCAGAGAGATACACAGGACACAGACACACACAATGCAGAGAGATACACAGGACACAGACATAGACATACACAATGCAGAGAGATACACAGACACACACAATGCAGAGAGATACACAGGACACAGACATACACAATGCAGAGAGATACACAGGACACAGACATAGACATACACAATGCAGAGATACACAGGACACAGACATAGACATACACAATGCAGAGAGATACACAGGACACAGACATAGACATACACAATGCAGAGAGATACACAGACACACACAATGCAGAGAGATACACAGGACACAGACATACACAATGCAGAGAGATACAAGGGACACGGACATAGACATACACAATGCAGAGAGATACACAGGACCCAGACACACACAATGCAGATAGATACACAGGACACAGACACACACAATGCAGAGAGATACACAGACACACACAATGCAGAGAGATACACAGGACACAGACACACACAATGCAGAGAGATACACAGGACACAGACATAGACATACACAATGCAGAGATACACAGGACACAGACATAGACATACACAATGCAGAGAGATACACAGGACACAGACATAGACATACACAATGCAGAGAGATACACAGACACACACAATGCAGAGAGATACACAGGACACAGACATACACAATGCAGAGAGATACAAGGGACACGGACATAGACATACACAATGCAGAGAGATACACAGGACACAGACACACACAATGCAGAGAGATACACAGGACACAGACACACACAATGCAGAGAGATACACAGACACACACAATGCAGAGAGATACACAGGACACAGACATAGACATACACAATGCAGAGATACACAGGACACAGACATAGACATACACAATGCAGAGAGATACACAGGACACAGACATAGACATACACAATGCAGAGAGATACACAGACACACACAATGCAGAGAGATACACAGGACACAGACATACACAATGCAGAGAGATACAAGGGACACGGACATAGACATACACAATGCAGAGAGATACACAGGACACAGACACAAACAATGCAGAGAGATACACAGGACACAGACACACACAATGCAGAGAGATACACAGGACACAGACACACACAATGCAGAGAGATACACAGGACACAGACACACACAATGCAGAGAGATACACAGGACACAGACACACACAATGCAGAGAGATACACAGGACACAGACACACACAATGCAGAGAGATACACAGGACACAGACACACACAATGCAGAGAGATACACAGGACACAGACACACACAATGCAGAGAGATACACAGGACACAGACACACACAATGCAGAGAGATACACAGGAGACAGACACACACAATGCAGAGAGATACACAGGACACAGACATAGACATACACAATGCAGAGAGATACACAGACACACACAATGCAGAGAGATACACAGGACACAGACATACACAATGCAGAGAGATACAAGGGACACGGACATAGACATACACAATGCAGAGAGATACACAGGACACAGACACACACAATGCAGAGAGATACACAGGACACAGACACACACAATGCAGAGAGATACACAGACACACACAATGCAGAGAGATACATAGGACACAGACACACACAATGCAGAGAGATACACAGGACACAGACATAGACATACACAATGCAGAGATACACAGGACACAGACATAGACATACACAATGCAGAGAGATACACAGGACACAGATATAGACATACACAATGCAGAGAGATAGACAGACACACACAATGCATAGAGATACACAGGACACAGACATACACAATGCAGAGAGATACAAGGGACACGGACATAGACATACACAATGCAGAGAGATACACAAGACACAGACACACACAATGCAGAGAGATACACAGGACACAGACACACACAATGCAGAGAGATACACAGGACACAGACATAGATATACACAATGCAGAGAGATACACAGACATACACAATGCAGAGAGATACAAGGGACACGGACATAGACATACACAATGCAGAGAGATACACAGGACACAGACACACACAATGCAGAGAGATACACAGGACACAGACACACACAATGCAGAGAGATACCCAGGACACAGACACACACAATGCAGAGAGATACCCAGGACACAGACACACACAATGCAGAGAGATACACAGGACACTGACACACACAATGCAGAGAGATACACAGGACACAGACACACACAATGCAGAGAGATACACAGGACACAGACATAGACATACACAATGCAGAGAGATACACAGACACACACAATGCAGAGAGATACACTGGACACAGACATACACAATGCAGAGAGATACAAGGGACACTGACATAGACATACACAATGCAGAGAGATACACAGGACACAGACACACACAATGCAGAGAGATACACAGGACACAGACACACACAATGCAGAGAGATACACAGGACATGGACACACACAATGCAGAGAGATACACAGGACACAGACACACACAATGCAGAGAGATACACAGGACACTGACACACACAATGCAGAGAGATACACAGGACACAGACACACACAATGCAGAGAGATACACAGGACACAGACACACACAATGCAGAGAGATACACAGGACACAGACACACACAATGCAGAGAGATACACAGGACACAGACATAGACATACACAATGCAGAGAGATACACAGACACACACAATGCAGAGAGATACACTGGACACAGACATACACAATGCAGAGAGATACAAGGGACACGGACATAGACATACACAATGCAGAGAGATACACAGGACACAGACACACACAATGCAGAGAGATACACAGGACACAGACACACACAATGCAGAGAGATACACAGGACACAGACACACACAATGCAGAGAGATACACAGGACACAGACACACACAATGCAGAGAGATACACAGGACACAGACACACACAATGCAGAGAGATACACAGGACACAGACATAGACATACACAATGCAGAGAGATACACAGACATACACATTGCAGAGAGATACAAGGGACACGGACATAGACATACACAATGCAGAGAGATACACAGGACACAGACACACACAATGAAGAGAGATACACAGGACACAGACACACACAATGCAGAGAGATACACAGGACACAGACACACACAATGCAGAGAGATACCCAGGACACAGACACACACAATGCAGAGAGATACACAGGACACTGACACACACAATGCAGAGAGATACACAGGACACAGACACACACAATGCAGAGAGATACACAGGACACAGACACACACAATGCAGAGAGATACACAGGACACAGACACACAGAATGCAGAGAGATACACAGGACACAGACATAGACATACACAATGCAGAGAGATACACAGACACACACAATGCAGAGAGATACACTGGACACAGACATACACAATGCAGAGAGATACAAGGGACACAGACATAGACATACACAATGCAGAGAGATACACAGGACACAGACACACACAATGCAGAGAGATACACTGGACACAGACACACACAATGCAGAGAGATACACAGGACACGGACACACACAATGCAGAGAGATACACAGGACACGGACACACACAATGCAGAGAGATACACAGGACACTGACAAACACAATGCAGAGAGATACACAGGACACAGACACACACAATGCAGAGAGATACACAGGACACAGACACTCACAATGCAGAGAGATACACAGGACACAGACACACACAATGCAGAGAGATACACAGGACACAGACATAGACATACACAATGCAGAGAGATACACAGACACACACAATGCAGAGAGATACACAGTACACAGACATACACAATGCAGAGAGATACAAGGGACACGGACATAGACATACACAATGCAGAGAGATACACAGGACACAGACACACACAATGCAGAGAGATACACAGGACACAGACACACACAATGCAGAGAGATACACAGGACACAGACACACACAATGCAGAGAGATACACAGGACACAGACACACACAATGCAGAGAGATACACAGGACACAGACACACACAATGCAGAGACACAGAGGACACAGACACACACAATGCAGAGAGATACACAGGACACAGACACACACAATGCAGAGAGATACACAGGACACAGACATAGACATACACAATGCAGAGAGATACACAGACACACACAATGCAGAGAGATACACAGGACACAGACATACACAATGCAGAGAGATACACAGGACACAGACATAGACATACACAATGCAGAGATACACAGGACACAGACATAGACATACACAATGCAGAGAGATACACAGGACACAGACATAGACATACACAATGCAGAGAGATACACAGACACACACAATGCAGAGAGATACACAGGACACAGACATACACAATGCAGAGAGATACAAGGGACACGGACATAGACATACACAATGCAGAGAGATACACAGGACACAGACACACACAATGCAGAGAGATACACAGGACACAGACACACACAATGCAGAGAGATACACAGACACACACAATGCAGAGAGATACACAGGACACAGACACACACAATGCAGAGAGATACACAGGACACAGACATAGACATACACAATGCAGAGATACACAGGACACAGACATAGACATACACAATGCAGAGAGATACACAGGACACAGACATAGACATACACAATGCAGAGAGATACACAGACACACACAATGCAGAGAGATACACAGGACACAGACATACACAATGCAGAGAGATACAAGGGACACGGACATAGACATACACAATGCAGAGAGATACACAGGACACAGACACACACAATGCAGAGAGATACACAGGACACAGACACACACAATGCAGAGAGATACACAGACACACACAATGCAGAGAGATACACAGGACACAGACATAGACATACACAATGCAGAGATACACAGGACACAGACATAGACATACACAATGCAGAGAGATACACAGGACACAGACATAGACATACACAATGCAGAGAGATACACAGACACACACAATGCAGAGAGATACACAGGACACAGACATACACAATGCAGAGAGATACAAGGGACACGGACATAGACATACACAATGCAGAGAGATACACAGGACACAGACACAAACAATGCAGAGAGATACACAGGACACAGACACACACAATGCAGAGAGATACACAGGACACAGACACACACAATGCAGAGAGATACACAGGACACAGACACACACAATGCAGAGAGATACACAGGACACAGACACACACAATGCAGAGAGATACACAGGACACAGACACACACAATGCAGAGAGATACACAGGACACAGACACACACAATGCAGAGAGATACACAGGACACAGACACACACAATGCAGAGAGATACACAGGACACAGACACACACAATGCAGAGAGATACACAGGAGACAGACACACACAATGCAGAGAGATACACAGGACACAAACATAGACATACACAATGCAGAGAGATACACAGACACACACAATGCAGAGAGATACACAGGACACAGACATACACAATGCAGAGAGATACAAGGGACACGGACATAGACATACACAATGCAGAGAGATACACAGGACACAGACACACACAATGCAGAGAGATACACAGGACACAGCCACACACAATGCAGAGAGATACACAGACACACACAATGCAGAGAGATACATAGGACACAGACACACACAATGCAGAGAGATACACAGGACACAGACATAGACATACACAATGCAGAGATACACAGGACACAGACATAGACATACACAATGCAGAGAGATACACAGGACACAGATATAGACATACACAATGCAGAGAGATAGACAGACACACACAATGCATAGAGATACACAGGACACAGACATACACAATGCAGAGAGATACAAGGGACACGGACATAGACATACACAATGCAGAGAGATACACAAGACACAGACACACACAATGCAGAGAGATACACAGGACACAGACACACACAATGCAGAGAGATACACAGGACACAGACACACACAATGCAGAGAGATAGACAGACACACAATGCAGAGAGATACATAGGACACAGACACACACAATGCAGAGAAATACACAGGACACAGACATAGACAATGCAGAGAGATACACAGACACACACAATGCAGAGAGATACACAGGACACAGACACACACAATGCAGAGAGATACACAGGACACAGACATAGACATACACAATGCAGAGATACACAGGACACAGACATAGACATACACAATGCAGAGAGATACACAGGACACAGACATAGACATACACAATGCAGAGAGATACACAGACACACACAATGCAGAGAGATACACAGGACACAGACATACACAATGCAGAGAGATACAAGGGACACGGACATAGACATACACAATGCAGAGAGATACACAGGACACAGACACACACAATGCAGAGAGATACACAGGACACAGATACACACAATGCAGAGAGATACACAGACACACACAATGCAGAGAGATACACAGGACACAGACACACACAATGCAGAGAGATACACAGGACACAGACATAGACATACACAATGCAGAGATACACAGGACACAGACATAGACATACACAATGCAGAGAGATACACTGGACACAGACATAGACATACACAATGCAGAGAGATACACAGACACACACAATGCAGAGAGATACACAGGACACAGACATACACAATGCAGAGAGATACAAGGGACACGGACATAGACATACACAATGCAGAGAGATACACAGGACAAAGACACACACAATGCAGAGAAATACACAGGACACAGACACACACAATGCAGAGAGATACACAGGACACAGACACACACAATGCAGAGAGATACACAGGACACAGACACACACAATGCAGAGAGATACACAGGACACAGACACACACAATGCAGAGAGATACACAGGACACAGACACACACAATGCAGAGAGATAAACAGGACACAGACACACACAATGCAGAGAGATACACAGGACACAGACACACACAATGCAGAGAGATACACAGGACACAGACATAGACATACACAATGCAGAGATACACAGACACACACAATGCAGAGAGATACACAGGACACAGACATACACAATGCAGAGAGATACAAGGGACACGGACATAGACATATACAATGCAGAGAGATACACAGGCACAGACACACACAATGCAGAGAGATACACAGGACACAGACATACACAATGCAGAGAGATACAAGGGACACGGACATAGACATACACAATGCAGAGAGATACACAGGACACAGACACACACAATGCAGAGAGATACACAGGACACAGACACACACAATGCAGAGAGATACACAGGACACAGACACACACAATGCAGAGAGATACACAGGACACAGACACACACAATGCAGAGAGATACACAGAACACAGACACACACAATGCAGAGACACAGAGGACACAGACACACACAATGCAGAGAGATACACAGGACACAGACACACACAATGCAGAGAGATACACAGGACACAGACATAGACATACACAATGCAGAGAGATACACAGACACACACAATGCAGAGAGATACACAGGACACAGACATACACAATGCAGAGAGATACACAGGACACAGACATAGACATACACAATGCAGAGATACACAGGACACAGACATAGACATACACAATGCAGAGAGATACACAGGACACAGACATAGACATACACAATGCAGAGAGATACACAGACACACACAATGCAGAGAGATACACAGGACACAGACATACACAATGCAGAGAGATACAAGGGACACGGACATAGACATAAACAATGCAGAGAGATACACAGGACACAGACACACACAATGCAGAGAGATACACAGGACACAGACACACACAATGCAGAGAGATACACAGACACACACAATGCAGAGAGATACACAGGACACAGACACACACAATGCAGAGAGATACACAGGACACAGACATAGACATACACAATGCAGAGATACACAGGACACAGACATAGACATACACAATGCAGAGAGATATACAGGACACAGACATAGACATACACAATGCAGAGAGATACACAGACACACACAATGCAGAGAGATACACAGGACACAGACATACACAATGCAGAGAGATACAAGGGACACGGACATAGACATACACAATGCAGAGAGATACACAGGACACAGACACACACAATGCAGAGAGATACACAGGACACAGACACACACAATGCAGAGAGATACACAGACACACACAATGCAGAGAGATACACAGGACACAGACATAGACATACACAATGCAGAGATACACAGGACACAGACATAGACATACACAATGCAGAGAGATACACAGGACACAGACATAGACATACACAATGCAGAGAGATACACAGACACACACAATGCAGAGAGATACACAGGACACAGACATACACAATGCAGAGAGATACAAGGGACACGGACATAGACATACACAATGCAGAGAGATACACAGGACACAGACACAAACAATGCAGAGAGATACACAGGACACAGACACACACAATGCAGAGAGATACACAGGACACAGACACACACAATGCAGAGAGATACACAGGACACAGACACACACAATGCAGAGAGATACACAGGACACAGACACACACAATGCAGAGAGATACACAGGACACAGACACACACAATGCAGAGAGATACACAGGACACAGACACACACAATGCAGAGAGATACACAGGACACAGACACACACAATGCAGAGAGATACACAGGACACAGACACACACAATGCAGAGAGATACACAGGACACAGACACACACAATGCAGAGAGATACACAGGAGACAGACACACACAATGCAGAGAGATACACAGGACACAGACATAGACATACACAATGCAGAGAGATACACAGACACACACAATGCAGAGAGATACACAGGACACAGACATACACAATGCAGAGAGATACAAGGGACACGGACATAGACATACACAATGCAGAGAGATACACAGGACACAGACACACACAATGCAGAGAGATACACAGGACACAGACACACACAATGCAGAGAGATACACAGACACACACAATGCAGAGAGATACATAGGACACAGACACACACAATGCAGAGAGATACACAGGACACAGACATAGACATACACAATGCAGAGATACACAGGACACAGACATAGACATACACAATGCAGAGAGATACACAGGACACAGATATAGACATACACAATGCAGAGAGATAGACAGACACACACAATGCATAGAGATACACAGGACACAGACATACACAATGCAGAGAGATACAAGGGACACGGACATAGACATACACAATGCAGAGAGATACACAAGACACAGACACACACAATGCAGAGAGATACACAGGACACAGACACACACAATGCAGAGAGATACACAGGACACAGACACACACAATGCAGAGAGATAGACAGACACACAATGCAGAGAGATACATAGGACACAGACACACACAATGCAGAGAAATACACAGGACACAGACATAGACAATGCAGAGAGATACACAGACACACACAATGCAGAGAGATACACAGGACACAGACACACACAATGCAGAGAGATACACAGGACACAGACATAGACATACACAATGCAGAGATACACAGGACACAGACATAGACATACACAATGCAGAGAGATACACAGGACACAGACATAGACATACACAATGCAGAGAGATACACAGACACACACAATGCAGAGAGATACACAGGACACAGACATACACAATGCAGAGAGATACAAGGGACACGGACATAGACATACACAATGCAGAGAGATACACAGGACACAGACACACACAATGCAGAGAGATACACAGGACACAGATACACACAATGCAGAGAGATACACAGACACACACAATGCAGAGAGATACACAGGACACAGACACACACAATGCAGAGAGATACACAGGACACAGACATAGACATACACAATGCAGAGATACACAGGACACAGACATAGACATACACAATGCAGAGAGATACACTGGACACAGACATAGACATACACAATGCAGAGAGATACACAGACACACACAATGCAGAGAGATACACAGGACACAGACATACACAATGCAGAGAGATACAAGGGACACGGACATAGACATACACAATGCAGAGAGATACACAGGACAAAGACACACACAATGCAGAGAGATACACAGGACACAGACACACACAATGCAGAGAGATACACAGGACACAGACACACACAATGCAGAGAGATACACAGGACACAGACACACACAATGCAGAGAGATACACAGGACACAGACACACACAATGCAGAGAGATACACAGGACACAGACACACACAATGCAGAGAGATAAACAGGACACAGACACACACAATGCAGAGAGATACACAGGACACAGACACACACAATGCAGAGAGATACACAGGACACAGACATAGACATACACAATGCAGAGATACACAGACACACACAATGCAGAGAGATACACAGGACACAGACATACACAATGCAGAGAGATACAAGGGACACGGACATAGACATATACAATGCAGAGAGATACACAGGCACAGACACACACAATGCAGAGAGATACACAGGACACAGACACACACAATGCAGAGAGATACACAGGACACAGACACACACAATGCAGAGAGATACACAGGACACAGACACACACAATGCAGAGATACACAGGACACAGACACACACAATGCAGAGAGAGATACACAGGACACAGACACACACAATGCAGAGAGATACACAGGATACAGACATAGACATACACAATGCAGAGAGATACACAGACACACACAATGCAGAGAGATACACAGGACACAGACATACACAATGCAGAGAGATACACAGGACACAGACATAGACATACACAATGCAGAGATACACAGGACACAGACATAGACATACACAATGCAGAGAGATACACAGGACACAGACATAGACATACACAATGCAGAGAGATACACAGACACACACAATGCAGAGAGATACACAGGACACAGACATACACAATGCAGAGAGATACAAGGGACACGGACATAGACATACACAATGCAGAGAGATACACAGGACACAGACACACACAATGCAGAGAGATACACAGGACACAGACACACACAATGCAGAGAGATACACAGGACACAGACACACACAATGCAGAGAGATAGACAGACACACAATGCAGAGAGATACATAGGACACAGACACACACAATGCAGAGAAATACACAGGACACAGACATAGACAATGCAGAGAGATACACAGACACACACAATGCAGAGAGATACACAGGACACAGACACACACAATGCAGAGAGATACACAGGACACAGACATAGACATACACAATGCAGAGATACACAGGACACAGACATAGACATACACAATGCAGAGAGATACACAGGACACAGACATAGACATACACAATGCAGAGAGATACACAGACACACACAATGCAGAGAGATACACAGGACACAGACATACACAATGCAGAGAGATACAAGGGACACGGACATAGACATACACAATGCAGAGAGATACACAGGACACAGACACACACAATGCAGAGAGATACACAGGACACAGATACACACAATGCAGAGAGATACACAGACACACACAATGCAGAGAGATACACAGGACACAGACACACACAATGCAGAGAGATACACAGGACACAGACATAGACATACACAATGCAGAGATACACAGGACACAGACATAGACATACACAATGCAGAGAGATACACTGGACACAGACATAGACATACACAATGCAGAGAGATACACAGACACACACAATGCAGAGAGATACACAGGACACAGACATACACAATGCAGAGAGATACAAGGGACACGGACATAGACATACACAATGCAGAGAGATACACAGGACAAAGACACACACAATGCAGAGAGATACACAGGACACAGACACACACAATGCAGAGAGATACACAGGACACAGACACACACAATGCAGAGAGATACACAGGACACAGACACACACAATGCAGAGAGATACACAGGACACAGACACACACAATGCAGAGAGATACACAGGACACAGACACACACAATGCAGAGAGATAAACAGGACACAGACACACACAATGCAGAGAGATACACAGGACACAGACACACACAATGCAGAGAGATACACAGGACACAGACATAGACATACACAATGCAGAGATACACAGACACACACAATGCAGAGAGATACACAGGACACAGACATACACAATGCAGAGAGATACAAGGGACACGGACATAGACATATACAATGCAGAGAGATACACAGGCACAGACACACACAATGCAGAGAGATACACAGGACACAGACACACACAATGCAGAGAGATACACAGGACACAGACACACACAATGCAGAGAGATACACAGGACACAGACACACACAATGCAGAGATACACAGGACACAGACACACACAATGCAGAGAGAGATACACAGGACACAGACACACACAATGCAGAGAGATACACAGGATACAGACATAAACATACACAATGCAGAGAGATACACAGACACACACAATGCAGAGAGATACACAGGACACAGACATACACAATGCAGAGAGATACACAGGACACAGACATAGACATACACAATGCAGAGATACACAGGACACAGACATAGACATACACAATGCAGAGAGATACACAGGACACAGACATAGACATACACAATGCAGAGAGATACACAGACACACACAATGCAGAGAGATACACAGGACACAGACATACACAATGCAGAGAGATACAAGGGACACGGACATAGACATACACAATGCAGAGAGATACACAGGACACAGACACACACAATGCAGAGAGATACACAGGACACAGACACACACAATGCAGAGAGATACACAGACACACACAATGCAGAGAGATACACAGGACACAGACACACACAATGCAGAGAGATACACAGGACACAGACATAGACATACACAATGCAGAGATACACAGGACACAGACATAGACATACACAATGCAGAGAGATACACAGGACACAGACATAGACATAGACAATGCAGAGAGATACACAGGACACAGACATACACAATGCAGAGAGATACAAGGGACACGGACATAGACATACACAATGCAGAGAGATACACAGGACACATACACACACAATGCAGAGAGATACACAGGACACAGACTCACACAATGCAGAGAGATACACAGACATACACAATGCAGAGAGATACACAGGACACAGACATAGACATACACAATGCAGAGAGATACACAGACACACACAATGCAGAGAGATACACAGGACACAGACATACACAATGCAGAGAGATACAAGGGACACGGACATAGATTTACACAATGCAGAGAGATACACAGGACACAGACACACACAATGCAGAGAGATACACAGGACACAGACACACACTATGCAGAGAGATACACAGGACACAGACACACACAATGCAGAGAGATACACAGGACACAGACACACACAATGCAGAGAGATACACAGGACACAGACACACACAATGCAGAGAGATACACAGGACACAGACATAGACATACACAATGCAGAGAGATACACAGACACACACAATGCAGAGAGATACACTGGACACAGACATACACAATGCAGAGAGATACAAGGGACATGGACATAGACATACACAATGCAGAGAGATACACAGGACACAGACACACACAATGCAGAGAGATACACAGGACACAGACACACACAATGCAGAGAGATACACAGGACACAGAAACACACAATGCAGAGAGATACAAGGGAAACGGACATAGACACACACAATGCAGAGAGATACACAGGACACAGACATACACAATGCAGAGAGATACACAGGACACAGACACACAATGCAGAGAGATACACAGGACACAGACACACACAATGCAGAGAGATACACAGGACACAGACACACACAATGCAGAGAGATACACAGGACACAGACACACACAATGCAGAGAGATACACAGGACAAAGACACACACAATGCAGAGAGATACACAGGACACAGACACACACAATGCAGAGAGATACACAGGACACAGACATAGACATACACAATGCAGAGAGATACGCAGACAAACACAATGCAGAGAGATACACAGGACACAGACATAGACATACACAATGCAGAGAGATACACAGACACACACAATGCAGAGAGATACACAGGACACAGACATACACAATGCAGAGAGATACAAGGGACACGGACATAGACATACACAATGCAGAGAGATACACAGGACACAGACACACACAATGAAGAGAGATACACAGGACACAGACACACACAATGCAGAGAGATACACAGGACACAGACACACACAATGCAGAGAGATACACAGGACACAGACACACACAATGCAGAGAGATACACAGGACACAGACACACACAATGCAGAGATACACAGGACACAGACACACACAATGCAGAGAGATACACAGGACACAGACACACACAATGCAGAGAGATACACAGGACACAGACATAGACATACACAATGCAGAGAGATACACAGACACACACAATGCAGAGAGATACACAGGACACAGACATACACAATGCAGAGAGATACAAGGGACACGGACATAGACATACACAATGCAGAGAGATACACAGGACACAGACACACACAATGCAGAGAGATACACAGGACACAGACACACACAATGCAGAGAGATACACAGGACACAGACACACACAATGCAGAGAGATACACAGGACACAGACACACACAATGCAGAGAGATACACAGGACACAGACACACACAATGCAGAGAGATACACAGGACACAGACACACACAATGCAGAGAAATACACAGGACACAGACACACACAATGGAGAGAGATACACAGGACACAGACACACACAATGCAGAGAGATACACAGGACACAGACACACACAATGCAGAGAGATACACAGGACACAGACACACACAATGCAGTGAGATACACAGGACACAGACACACACAATGCAGAGAGATACAAAGGACACAGACACACACAATGCAGAGAGATACACAGGACATAGAGACACACACAATGCAGAGAGATACACAGGACACAGACACACACAATGCAGAGAGATACACAGGACACAGACACACACAATGCAGAGATACACAGGACACAGACACACACAATGCAGAGAGATACACAGGACACAGACACACACAATGCAGAGAGATACACAGGACACAGACATAGACATACACAATGCAGAGAGATACACAGACACACACAATGCAGAGAGATACACAGGACACAGACATACACAATGCAGAGAGATACAAGGGACACGGACATAGACATACACAATGCAGAGAGATACACAGGACACAGACACACACAATGCAGAGAGATACACAGGACACAGACACACACAATGCAGAGAGATACACAGGACACAGACACGCACAATAAGAGAGATACACAGGACACAGACACGCACATTGCAGAGAGATACACAGGACACAGACACACACAATGCAGAGAGATACACAGGACACAGACACACACAATGCAGAGAGATACACAGGACACAGACATAGACATACACAATGCAGAGAGATACACAGACACACACAATGCAGAGAGATACACAGGACACAGACATACACAATGCAGAGAGATACAAGGGACATGGACATAGACATACACAATGCAGAGAGATACACAGGACACAGACACACACAATGCAGAGAGATACACAGGACACAGACACACACAATGCAGAGAGATACACAGGACACAGACACACACAATGCAGAGAGATACACAGGACACAGACACACACAATGCAGAGAGATACACAGGACACAGACACACACAATGCAGAGAGATACACAGGACACAGACACACACAATGCAGAGAGATACACAAGACACAGACATAGACATACACAATGCAGAGAGATACACAGACACACACAATGCAGAGTGATACACAGGACACAGACATACACAATGCAGAGAGATACAAGGGACACGGACATAGACATACACAATGCAGAGAGATACACAGGACACAGACACACACAATGCAGATAGATACACAGGACACAGACACACACAATGCAGAGAGATACACAGGACACAGACACACACAATGCAGAGAGATACACAGGACACAGACACACACAATGCAGAGAGATACACAGGACACAGACACACACAATGCAGAGAGATACACAGGACACAGACACACAAAATGCAGAGAGATACACAGGACACAGACACACACAATGCAGAGAGATACACAGGACACAGACATAGACATACACAATGCAGAGAGATACACAGACACACACAATGCAGAGAGATACACAGGACACAGACATACACAATGCAGAGAGATACAAGGGACACGGACATAGACATACACAATGCAGAGAGATACACAGGACACAGACACACACAATGCAGAGAGATACACAGGACACAGACACACACAATGCAGAGAGATACACAGGACACAGACACACACAATGCAGAGAGATACACAGGACACAGACACACACAATGCAGAGAGATACACAGGACACAGACACACACAATGCAGAGATACACAGGACACAGACACACACAATGCAGAGAGATACACAGGACACAGACACACACAATGCAGAGAGATACACAGGACACAGACATAGACATACACAATGCAGAGAGATACACAGACACACACAATGCAGAGAGATACACAGGACACAGACATACACAATGCAGAGAGATACAAGGGACACGGACATAGACATACACAATGCAGAGAGATACACAGGACACAGACACACACAATGCAGAGAGATGCACAGGACACAGACACACACAATGCAGAGAGATACACAGGACACAGACACACACAATGCAGAGAGATACACAGGACACAGACACACACAATGCAGAGAGATACACAGGACACAGACACACACAATGCAGAGAGATACACAGGACACAGACACACACAATGCAGAGAGATACACAGGACACAGACACACACAATGCAGAGAGACACAATGCAGAGAGATACACAGGACACAGACATAGACATACACAATGCAGAGAGATACACAGACACACACAATGCAGAGAGATACACAGGACACAGACATACACAATGCAGAGAGATACAAGGGACACGGACATAGACATACACAATGCAGAGAGATACACAGGACACAGACACACACAATGCAGAGAGATACACAGGACACAGACACACAGAATGCAGAGAGATACACAGGACACAGACACACACAATGCAGAGAGATACACAGGACACAGACACACACAATGCAGAGAGATACACAGAACACAGACACACACAATGCAGAGAGATATACAGGACACAGACACACACAATGCAGAGATACACAGTACACAGACACACACAATGCAGAGAGATACACAGGACACAGACACACACAGTGCAGAGAGATACACAGGACACAGATATAGACATACACAATGCAGAGAGATACACAGACACACACAATGCAGAGAGATACACAGGACACAGACATACACAATGCAAAGAGATACAAGGGACACGGACATAGACATACACAATGCAGAGAGATACACAGGACACAGACACACACAATGCAGAGAGATACACAGGACACAGACACACACAATGCAGAGAGATACACAGGACACAGACACACAATGCAGAGACACACAGGACACAGACACACACAATGCAGATAGATACACAGGACACAGACACACACAATGCAGAGAGATACACAGGACACAGACACACACAATGCAGAGAGATACACAGGACACAGACACACACAATGCAGAGAGATACACAGGACACAGACATAGACATACACAATGCAGAGAGATACGCAGACACACACAATGCAGAGAGATACACAGGACACAGACATAGACATACACAATGCAGAGAGATACACAGACACACACAATGCAGAGAGATACACAGGACACAGACATACACAATGCAGAGAGATACAAGGGACACGGACATAGACATACACAATGCAGAGAGATACACAGGACACAGACACACACAATGAAGAGAGATACACAGGACACAGACACACACAATGCAGAGAGATACACAGGACACAGACACACACAATGCAGAGAGATACACAGGACACAGACACACACAATGCAGAGAGATACACAGGACACAGACACACACAATGCAGAGATACACAGGACACAGACACACACAATGCAGAGAGATACACAGGACACAGACACACACAATGCAGAGAGATACACAGGACACAGACACACACAATGCAGAGAGATACACAGGACACAGACATAGACATACACAATGCAGAGAGATACACAGACACACACAATGCAGAGAGATACACAGGACACAGACATACACAATGCAGAGAGATACAAGGGACACGGACATAGACATACACAATGCAGAGAGATACACAGGACACAGACACACACAATGCAGAGAGATGCACAGGACACAGACACACACAATGCAGAGAGATACACAGGACACAGACACACACAATGCAGAGAGATACACAGGACACAGACACACACAATGCAGAGAGATACACAGGACACAGACACACACAATGCAGAGAGATACACAGGACACAGACACACACAATGCAGAGAGATACACAGGACACAGACACACACAATGCAGAGAGACACAATGCAGAGAGATACACAGGACACAGACATAGATATACACAATGCAGAGAGATACACAGACACACACAATGCAGAGAGATACACAGGACACAGACATACACAATGCAGAGAGATACAAGGGACACGGACATAGACATACACAATGCAGAGAGATACACAGGACACAGACACACACAATGCAGAGAGATACACAGGACACAGACACACAGAATGCAGAGAGATACACAGGACACAGACACACACAATGCAGAGAGATACACAGGACACAGACACACACAATGCAGAGAGATACACAGGACACAGACACACACAATGCAGAGAGATATACAGGACACAGACACACACAATGCAGAGATACACAGTACACAGACACACACAATGCAGAGAGATACACAGGACACAGACACACACAGTGCAGAGAGATACACAGGACACAGATATAGACATACACAATGCAGAGAGATACACAGACACACACAATGCAGAGAGATACACAGGACACAGACATACACAATGCAAAGAGATACAAGGGACACGGACATAGACATACACAATGCAGAGAGATACACAGGACACAGACACACACAATGCAGAGAGATACACAGGACACAGACACACACAATGCAGAGAGATACACAGGACACAGACACACAATGCAGAGACACACAGGACACAGACACACACAATGCAGATAGATACACAGGACACAGACACACACAATGCAGAGAGATACACAGGACACAGACACACACAATGCAGAGAGATACACAGGACACAGACACACACAATGCAGAGAGATACACAGGACACAGACATAGACATACACAATGCAGAGAGATACGCAGAAACACACAATGCAGAGAGATACACAGGACACAGACATAGACATACACAATGCAGAGAGATACACAGACACACACAATGCAGAGAGATACACAGGACACAGACATACACAATGCAGAGAGATACAAGGGACACGGACATAGACATACACAATGCAGAGAGATACACAGGACACAGACACACACAATGAAGAGAGATACACAGGACACAGACACACACAATGCAGAGAGATACACAGGACACAGACACACACAATGCAGAGAGATACACAGGACACAGACACACACAATGCAGAGAGATACACAGGACACAGACACACACAATGCAGAGATACACAGGACACAGACACACACAATGCAGAGAGATACACAGGACACAGACACACACAATGCAGAGAGATACACAGGACACAGACATAGACATACACAATGCAGAGAGATACACAGACACACACAATGCAGAGAGATACACAGGACACAGACATACACAATGCAGAGAGATACAAGGGACACGGACATAGACATACACAATGCAGAGAGATACACAGGACACAGACACACACAATGCAGAGAGATACACAGGACACAGACACACACAATGCAGAGAGATACACAGGACACAGACACACACAATGCAGAGAGATACACAGGACACAGACACACACAATGCAGAGAGATACACAGGACACAGACACACACAATGCAGAGAGATACACAGGACACAGACACACACAATGCAGAGAAATACACAGGACACAGACACACACAATGGAGAGAGATACACAGGACACAGACACACACAATGCAGAGAGATACACAGGACACAGACACACACAATGCAGAGAGATACACAGGACACAGACACACACAATGCAGTGAGATACACAGGACACAGACACACACAATGCAGAGAGATACAAAGGACACAGACACACACAATGCAGAGAGATACACAGGACATAGAGACACACACAATGCAGAGAGATACACAGGACACAGACACACACAATGCAGAGAGATACACAGGACACAGACACACACAATGCAGAGATACACAGGACACAGACACACACAATGCAGAGAGATACACAGGACACAGACACACACAATGCAGAGAGATACACAGGACACAGACATAGACATACACAATGCAGAGAGATACACAGACACACACAATGCAGAGAGATACACAGGACACAGACATACACAATGCAGAGAGATACAAGGGACACGGACATAGACATACACAATGCAGAGAGATACACAGGACACAGACACACACAATGCAGAGAGATACACAGGACACAGACACACACAATGCAGAGAGATACACAGGACACAGACTCGCACAATAAGAGAGATACACAGGACACAGACACGCACATTGCAGAGAGATACACAGGACACAGACACACACAATGCAGAGAGATACACAGGACACAGACACACACAATGCAGAGAGATACACAGGACACAGACATAGACATACACAATGCAGAGAGATACACAGACACACACAATGCAGAGAGATACACAGGACACAGACATACACAATGCAGAGAGATACAAGGGACATGGACATAGACATACACAATGCAGAGAGATACACAGGACACAGACACACACAATGCAGAGAGATACACAGGACACAGACACACACAATGCAGAGAGATACACAGGACACAGACACACACAATGCAGAGAGATACACAGGACACAGACACACACAATGCAGAGAGATACACAGGACACAGACACACACAATGCAGAGAGATACACAGGACACAGACACACACAATGCAGAGAGATACACAAGACACAGACATAGACATACACAATGCAGAGAGATACACAGACACACACAATGCAGAGTGATACACAGGACACAGACATACACAATGCAGAGAGATACAAGGGACACGGACATAGACATACACAATGCAGAGAGATACACAGGACACAGACACACACAATGCAGATAGATACACAGGACACAGACACACACAATGCAGAGAGATACACAGGACACAGACACACACAATGCAGAGAGATACACAGGACACAGACACACACAATGCAGAGAGATACACAGGACACAGACACACACAATGCAGAGAGATACACAGGACACAGACACACAAAATGCAGAGAGATACACAGGACACAGACACACACAATGCAGAGAGATACACAGGACACAGACATAGACATACACAATGCAGAGAGATACACAGACACACACAATGCAGAGAGATACACAGGACACAGACATACACAATGCAGAGAGATACAAGGGACACGGACATAGACATACACAATGCAGAGAGATACACAGGACACAGACACACACAATGCAGAGAGATACACAGGACACAGACACACACAATGCAGAGAGATACACAGGACACAGACACACACAATGCAGAGAGATACACAGGACACAGACACACACAATGCAGAGAGATACACAGGACACAGACACACACAATGCAGAGATACACAGGACACAGACACACACAATGCAGAGAGATACACAGGACACAGACACACACAATGCAGAGAGATACACAGGACACAGACATAGACATACACAATGCAGAGAGATACACAGGACACAGACACACACAGTGCAGAGAGATACACAGGACACAGATATAGACATACACAATGCAGAGAGATACACAGACACACACAATGCAGAGAGATACACAGGACACAGACATACACAATGCAAAGAGATACAAGGGACACGGACATAGACATACACAATGCAGAGAGATACACAGGACACAGACACACACAATGCAGAGAGATACACAGGACACAGACACACACAATGCAGAGAGATACACAGGACACAGACACACAATGCAGAGACACACAGGACACAGACACACACAATGCAGATAGATACACAGGACACAGACACACACAATGCAGAGAGATACACAGGACACAGACACACACAATGCAGAGAGATACACAGGACACAGACACACACAATGCAGAGAGATACACAGGACACAGACACACACAATGCAGAGAGATACACAGGACACAGACACACACAATGCAGAGAGATACACAGGACACAGACACACACAATGCAGAGAGATACACAGGACACAGACACACACAATGCAGAGAAATACACAGGACACAGACACACACAATGGAGAGAGATACACAGGACACAGACACACACAATGCAGAGAGATACACAGGACACAGACACACACAATGCAGAGAGATACACAGGACACAGACACACACAATGCAGTGAGATACACAGGACACAGACACACACAATGCAGAGAGATACAAAGGACACAGACACACACAATGCAGAGAGATACACAGGACATAGAGACACACACAATGCAGAGAGATACACAGGACACAGACACACACAATGCAGAGAGATACACAGGACACAGACACACACAATGCAGAGAGATACACAGGACACAGACATAGACATACACAATGCAGAGAGATACACAGACACACACAATGCAGAGAGATACACAGGACACAGACATACACAATGCAGAGAGATACAAGGGACACGGACATAGACATACACAATGCAGAGAGATACACAGGACACAGACACACACAATGCAGAGAGATACACAGGACACAGACACACACAATGCAGAGAGATACACAGGACACAGACTCGCACAATAAGAGAGATACACAGGACACAGACACGCACATTGCAGAGAGATACACAGGACACAGACACACACAATGCAGAGAGATACACAGGACACAGACACACACAATGCAGAGAGATACACAGGACACAGACATAGACATACACAATGCAGAGAGATACACAGACACACACAATGCAGAGAGATACACAGGACACAGACATACACAATGCAGAGAGATACAAGGGACATGGACATAGACATACACAATGCAGAGAGATACACAGGACACAGACACACACAATGCAGAGAGATACACAGGACACAGACACACACAATGCAGAGAGATACACAGGACACAGACACACACAATGCAGAGAGATACACAGGACACAGACACACACAATGCAGAGAGATACACAGGACACAGACACACACAATGCAGAGAGATACACAGGACACAGACACACACAATGCAGAGAGATACACAAGACACAGACATAGACATACACAATGCAGAGAGATACACAGACACACACAATGCAGAGTGATACACAGGACACAGACATACACAATGCAGAGAGATACAAGGGACACGGACATAGACATACACAATGCAGAGAGATACACAGGACACAGACACACACAATGCAGATAGATACACAGGACACAGACACACACAATGCAGAGAGATACACAGGACACAGACACACACAATGCAGAGAGATACACAGGACACAGACACACACAATGCAGAGAGATACACAGGACACAGACACACACAATGCAGAGAGATACACAGGACACAGACACACAAAATGCAGAGAGATACACAGGACACAGACACACACAATGCAGAGAGATACACAGGACACAGACATAGACATACACAATGCAGAGAGATACACAGACACACACAATGCAGAGAGATACACAGGACACAGACATACACAATGCAGAGAGATACAAGGGACACGGACATAGACATACACAATGCAGAGAGATACACAGGACACAGACACACACAATGCAGAGAGATACACAGGACACAGACACACACAATGCAGAGAGATACACAGGACACAGACACACACAATGCAGAGAGATACACAGGACACAGACACACACAATGCAGAGAGATACACAGGACACAGACACACACAATGCAGAGATACACAGGACACAGACACACACAATGCAGAGAGATACACAGGACACAGACACACACAATGCAGAGAGATACACAGGACACAGACATAGACATACACAATGCAGAGAGATACACAGGACACAGACACACACAGTGCAGAGAGATACACAGGACACAGATATAGACATACACAATGCAGAGAGATACACAGACACACACAATGCAGAGAGATACACAGGACACAGACATACACAATGCAAAGAGATACAAGGGACACGGACATAGACATACACAATGCAGAGAGATACACAGGACACAGACACACACAATGCAGAGAGATACACAGGACACAGACACACACAATGCAGAGAGATACACAGGACACAGACACACAATGCAGAGACACACAGGACACAGACACACACAATGCAGATAGATACACAGGACACAGACACACACAATGCAGAGAGATACACAGGACACAGACACACACAATGCAGAGAGATACACAGGACACAGACACACACAATGCAGAGAGATACACAGGACACAGACATAGACATACACAATGCAGAGAGATACGCAGACACACACAATGCAGAGAGATACACAGGACACAGACATAGACATACACAATGCAGAGAGATACACAGACACACACAATGCAGAGAGATACACAGGACACAGACATACACAATGCAGAGAGATACAAGGGACACGGACATAGACATACACAATGCAGAGAGATACACAGGACACAGACACACACAATGAAGAGAGATACACAGGACACAGACACACACAATGCAGAGAGATACACAGGACACAGACACACACAATGCAGAGAGATACACAGGACACAGACACACACAATGCAGAGAGATACACAGGACACAGACACACACAATGCAGAGATACACAGGACACAGACACACACAATGCAGAGAGATACACAGGACACAGACACACACAATGCAGAGAGATACACAGGACACAGACATAGACATACACAATGCAGAGAGATACACAGACACACACAATGCAGAGAGATACACAGGACACAGACATACACAATGCAGAGAGATACAAGGGACACGGACATAGACATACACAATGCAGAGAGATACACAGGACACAGACACACACAATGCAGAGAGATACACAGGACACAGACACACACAATGCAGAGAGATACACAGGACACAGACACACACAATGCAGAGAGATACACAGGACACAGACACACACAATGCAGAGAGATACACAGGACACAGACACACACAATGCAGAGAGATACACAGGACACAGACACACACAATGCAGAGAAATACACAGGACACAGACACACACAATGGAGAGAGATACACAGGACACAGACACACACAATGCAGAGAGATACACAGGACACAGACACACACAATGCAGAGAGATACACAGGACACAGACACACACAATGCAGAGAGATACACAGGACACAGACACACACAATGCAGAGAGATACACAGGACACAGACACACACAATGCAGAGAGATACACAGGACACAGACACACACAATGCAGAGATACACAGGACACAGACACACACAATGCAGAGAGATACACAGGACACAGACACACACAATGCAGAGAGATACACAGGACACAGACATAGACATACACAATGCAGAGAGATACACAGGACACAGACACACACAGTGCAGAGAGATACACAGGACACAGATATAGACATACACAATGCAGAGAGATACACAGACACACACAATGCAGAGAGATACACAGGACACAGACATACACAATGCAAAGAGATACAAGGGACACGGACATAGACATACACAATGCAGAGAGATACACAGGACACAGACACACACAATGCAGAGAGATACACAGGACACAGACACACACAATGCAGAGAGATACACAGGACACAGACACACAATGCAGAGACACACAGGACACAGACACACACAATGCAGATAGATACACAGGACACAGACACACACAATGCAGAGAGATACACAGGACACAGACACACACAATGCAGAGAGATACACAGGACACAGACACACACAATGCAGAGAGATACACAGGACACAGACATAGACATACACAATGCAGAGAGATACGCAGACACACACAATGCAGAGAGATACACAGGACACAGACATAGACATACACAATGCAGAGAGATACACAGACACACACAATGCAGAGAGATACACAGGACACAGACATACACAATGCAGAGAGATACAAGGGACACGGACATAGACATACACAATGCAGAGAGATACACAGGACACAGACACACACAATGAAGAGAGATACACAGGACACAGACACACACAATGCAGAGAGATACACAGGACACAGACACACACAATGCAGAGAGATACACAGGACACAGACACACACAATGCAGAGAGATACACAGGACACAGACACACACAATGCAGAGATACACAGGACACAGACACACACAATGCAGAGAGATACACAGGACACAGACACACACAATGCAGAGAGATACACAGGACACAGACATAGACATACACAATGCAGAGAGATACACAGACACACACAATGCAGAGAGATACACAGGACACAGACATACACAATGCAGAGAGATACAAGGGACACGGACATAGACATACACAATGCAGAGAGATACACAGGACACAGACACACACAATGCAGAGAGATACACAGGACACAGACACACACAATGCAGAGAGATACACAGGACACAGACACACACAATGCAGAGAGATACACAGGACACAGACACACACAATGCAGAGAGATACACAGGACACAGACACACACAATGCAGAGAGATACACAGGACACAGACACACACAATGCAGAGAAATACACAGGACACAGACACACACAATGGAGAGAGATACACAGGACACAGACACACACAATGCAGAGAGATACACAGGACACAGACACACACAATGCAGAGAGATACACAGGACACAGACACACACAATGCAGTGAGATACACAGGACACAGACACACACAATGCAGAGAGATACAAAGGACACAGACACACACAATGCAGAGAGATACACAGGACATAGAGACACACACAATGCAGAGAGATACACAGGACACAGACACACACAATGCAGAGAGATACACAGGACACAGACACACACAATGCAGAGATACACAGGACACAGACACACACAATGCAGAGAGATACACAGGACACAGACACACACAATGCAGAGAGATACACAGGACACAGACATAGACATACACAATGCAGAGAGATACACAGACACACACAATGCAGAGAGATACACAGGACACAGACATACACAATGCAGAGAGATACAAGGGACACGGACATAGACATACACAATGCAGAGAGATACACAGGACACAGACACACACAATGCAGAGAGATACACAGGACACAGACACACACAATGCAGAGAGATACACAGGACACAGACACACACAATGCAGAGAGATACACAGGACACAGACACACACAATGCAGAGAGATACACAGGACACAGACACACACAATGCAGAGAAATACACAGGACACAGACACACACAATGGAGAGAGATACACAGGACACAGACACACACAATGCAGAGAGATACACAGGACACAGACACACACAATGCAGAGAGATACACAGGACACAGACACACACAATGCAGTGAGATACACAGGACACAGACACACACAATGCAGAGAGATACAAAGGACACAGACACACACAATGCAGAGAGATACACAGGACATAGAGACACACACAATGCAGAGAGATACACAGGACACAGACACACACAATGCAGAGAGATACACAGGACACAGACACACACAATGCAGAGATACACAGGACACAGACACACACAATGCAGAGAGATACACAGGACACAGACACACACAATGCAGAGAGATACACAGGACACAGACATAGACATACACAATGCAGAGAGATACACAGACACACACAATGCAGAGAGATACACAGGACACAGACATACACAATGCAGAGAGATACAAGGGACACGGACATAGACATACACAATGCAGAGAGATACACAGGACACAGACACACACAATGCAGAGAGATACACAGGACACAGACACACACAATGCAGAGAGATACACAGGACACAGACTCGCACAATAAGAGAGATACACAGGACACAGACACGCACATTGCAGAGAGATACACAGGACACAGACACACACAATGCAGAGAGATACACAGGACACAGACACACACAATGCAGAGAGATACACAGGACACAGACATAGACATACACAATGCAGAGAGATACACAGACACACACAATGCAGAGAGATACACAGGACACAGACATACACAATGCAGAGAGATACAAGGGACATGGACATAGACATACACAATGCAGAGAGATACACAGGACACAGACACACACAATGCAGAGAGATACACAGGACACAGACACACACAATGCAGAGAGATACACAGGACACAGACACACACAATGCAGAGAGATACACAGGACACAGACACACACAATGCAGAGAGATACACAGGACACAGACACACACAATGCAGAGAGATACACAGGACACAGACACACACAATGCAGAGAGATACACAAGACACAGACATAGACATACACAATGCAGAGAGATACACAGACACACACAATGCAGAGTGATACACAGGACACAGACATACACAATGCAGAGAGATACAAGGGACACGGACATAGACATACACAATGCAGAGAGATACACAGGACACAGACACACACAATGCAGATAGATACACAGGACACAGACACACACAATGCAGAGAGATACACAGGACACAGACACACACAATGCAGAGAGATACACAGGACACAGACACACACAATGCAGAGAGATACACAGGACACAGACACACACAATGCAGAGAGATACACAGGACACAGACACACAAAATGCAGAGAGATACACAGGACACAGACACACACAATGCAGAGAGATACACAGGACACAGACATAGACATACACAATGCAGAGAGATACACAGACACACACAATGCAGAGAGATACACAGGACACAGACATACACAATGCAGAGAGATACAAGGGACACGGACATAGACATACACAATGCAGAGAGATACACAGGACACAGACACACACAATGCAGAGAGATACACAGGACACAGACACACACAATGCAGAGAGATACACAGGACACAGACACACACAATGCAGAGAGATACACAGGACACAGACACACACAATGCAGAGAGATACACAGGACACAGACACACACAATGCAGAGATACACAGGACACAGACACACACAATGCAGAGAGATACACAGGACACAGACACACACAATGCAGAGAGATACACAGGACACAGACATAGACATACACAATGCAGAGAGATACACAGGACACAGACACACACAGTGCAGAGAGATACACAGGACACAGATATAGACATACACAATGCAGAGAGATACACAGACACACACAATGCAGAGAGATACACAGGACACAGACATACACAATGCAAAGAGATACAAGGGACACGGACATAGACATACACAATGCAGAGAGATACACAGGACACAGACACACACAATGCAGAGAGATACACAGGACACAGACACACACAATGCAGAGAGATACACAGGACACAGACACACAATGCAGAGACACACAGGACACAGACACACACAATGCAGATAGATACACAGGACACAGACACACACAATGCAGAGAGATACACAGGACACAGACACACACAATGCAGAGAGATACACAGGACACAGACACACACAATGCAGAGAGATACACAGGACACAGACATAGACATACACAATGCAGAGAGATACGCAGACACACACAATGCAGAGAGATACACAGGACACAGACATAGACATACACAATGCAGAGAGATACACAGACACACACAATGCAGAGAGATACACAGGACACAGACATACACAATGCAGAGAGATACAAGGGACACGGACATAGACATACACAATGCAGAGAGATACACAGGACACAGACACACACAATGCAGAGAGATACACAGGACACAGACACACACAATGCAGAGAGATACACAGGACACAGACACACACAATGCAGAGAGATACACAGGACACAGACATAGACATACACAATGCAGAGAGATACACAGACACACACAATGCAGAGAGATACACAGGACACAGACACACACAATGCAGAGAGATACACAGGACACAGACACACACAATGCAGAGAGATACACAGGACACAGACACACACAATGCAGAGAGATACACAGGACACAGACACACACAATGCAGAGAGATACACAGGACACAGACACACACAATGCAGAGAGATACACAGGACACAGACACACACAATGCAGAGAGATACACAAGACACAGACATAGACATACACAATGCAGAGAGATACACAGACACACACAATGCAGAGTGATACACAGGACACAGACATACACAATGCAGAGAGATACAAGGGACACGGACATAGACATACACAATGCAGAGAGATACACAGGACACAGACACACACAATGCAGAGAGATACACAGGACACAGACACACACAATGCAGAGAGATACACAGGACACAGACACACACAATGCAGAGAGATACACAGGACACAGACACACACAATGCAGAGAGATACACAGGACACAGACACACACAATGCAGAGAGATACACAGGACACAGACACACAAAATGCAGAGAGATACACAGGACACAGACACACACAATGCAGAGAGATACACAGGACACAGACATAGACATACACAATGCAGAGAGATACACAGACACACACAATGCAGAGAGATACACAGGACACAGACATACACAATGCAGAGAGATACAAGGGACACGGACATAGACATACACAATGCAGAGAGATACACAGGACACAGACACACACAATGCAGAGAGATACACAGGACACAGACACACACAATGCAGAGAGATACACAGGACACAGACACACACAATGCAGAGAGATACACAGGACACAGACACACACAATGCAGAGAGATATACAGGACACAGACACACACAATGCAGAGATACACAGTACACAGACACACACAATGCAGAGAGATACACAGGACACAGACACACACAGTGCAGAGAGATACACAGGACACAGATATAGACATACACAATGCAGAGAGATACACAGACACACACAATGCAGAGAGATACACAGGACACAGACATACACAATGCAAAGAGATACAAGGGACACGGACATAGACATACACAATGCAGAGAGATACACAGGACACAGACACACACAATGCAGAGAGATACACAGGACACAGACACACACAATGCAGAGAGATACACAGGACACAGACACACAATGCAGAGACACACAGGACACAGACACACACAATGCAGATAGATACACAGGACACAGACACACACAATGCAGAGAGATACACAGGACACAGACACACACAATGCAGAGAGATACACAGGACACAGACACACACAATGCAGAGACATATACAGGACACAGACACACACAATGCAGAGAGATACACAGGACAAAGACATAGACATACACAATGCAGAGAGATACACAGACACACACAATGCAGAGAGATACACAGGACACAGACATACACAATGCAGAGAGATACAAGGGACACGGACATAGACTTACACAATGCAGAGAGATACACAGGACACAGACACACACAATGCAGAGAGATACAAAGGACACAGACACACACAATGCAGAGAGATACACAGGACACAGACATAGACATACACAATGCAGAGAGATACACAGACATACACAATGCAGAGAGATACAAGGGACACGGACATAGACTTACACAATGCAGAGAGATACACAGGACACAGACACACACAATGCAGAGAGATACACAGGACACAGACACACACAATGCAGAGAGATACACAGGACACAGACATAGACATACACAATGCAGAGAGATACACAGACACACACAATGCAGAGAGATACACAGGACACAGACATACACAATGCAGAGAGATACAAGGGATACGGACATAGACATACACAATGCAGAGAGATACACAGGACACAGACACACACAATGCAGAGAGATACACAGGACACAGACACACACAATGCAGAGAGATACACAGGACACAGACAAACACAATGCAGAGAGATACACAGGACACAGACATAGACATACACAATGCAGAGAGATGCACAGACACACAATGCAGAGAGATACACAGGACACAGACATACACAATGCAGAGAGATACAAGGGACACGGACATAGACATACACAATGCAGAGAGATACACAGGACACAGACACACACAATGCAGAGAGATACACAGGACACAGACACACACAATGCAGAGAGATACACAGGACACAGACACGCACAATGCAGAGAGATACACAGACACACACAATACAGAGATACACAGGACACAGACACACACAATGCAGAGAGATACACAGGACACAGACACACACAATGCAGAGAGATACACAGGACACAGACATAGACATACACAATGCAGAGAGATACACAGACACACACAATGCAGAGAGATACACAGGACACAGACATACACAATACAGAGAGATACAAGGGACACGGACATAGACATACACAATGCAGAGAGATACACAGGACACAGACACACACAATGCAGAGAGATACACAGGACACAGACACACACAATGCAGAGAGATACACAGGACACAGACACACACAATGCAGAGAGATACACAGGACACAGACACACACAATGCAGAGAGATACACAGGACACAGACACACACATTGCAGAGAGATACACAGGACACAGACACACACAATGCAGAGAGATACACAGGACACAGACACACACAATGCAGAGAGATACACAGGACACAGACACACACAATGCAGAGAGATACACAGGACACAGACACACACAATGCAGAGAGATACACAGGACACAGACACACACAATGCAGAGAGATACACAGGACACAGACACACACAATGCAGAGATACACAGGACACAGACACACACAATGCAGAGAGATACACAGGACACAGACACACACAATGCAGAGAGATACACAGGACACAGACATAGACATACACAATACAAAGACATACACAGACACACACAATGCAGAGAGATACACAGGACACAGACATACACAATGCAGAGATACACAGGACACAGACATAGACATACACAATGCAGAGATATACACAGGACACAGACATAGACATACACAATGCAGAGAGATACACAGACACACACAATGCAGAGAGAAACACAGGACACAGACATACACAATGCAGAGAGATACAAGGGACACGGACATAGACATACACAATGCAGAGAGATACACAGGACACAGACACACACAATGCAGAGAGATACACAGGAAACAGACACACACAATGCAGAGAGATACACAGACACACACAATGCAGAGAGATACACAGGACACAGACACACACAATGCAGAGAGATACACAGGACACAGACATAGACATACACAATGCAGAGATACACAGGACACAGACATAGACATACACAATGCAGAGAGATACACAGGACACAGACATACACAATGCAGAGAGATACACAGACACACACAATGCAGAGAGATACACAGGACACAGACATACACAATGCAGAGAGATACAAGGGACACGGACATAGACATACACAATGTAGAGAGATACACAGGACACAGACACACACAATGCAGAGAGATACACAGGACACAGACACACACAATGCAGAGAGATACACAGGACACAGACACACACAATGCAGAGAGATACACAGGACACAGACACACACAATGCAGAGAGATACACAGGACACAGACATAGACATACACAATGCAGAGAGATACACAGACACACACAATGCACAGAGATACACAGGACACAGACATAGACATACACAAAGCAGAGAGATACACAGACACACACAATGCAGAGAGATACACAGGACACAGACATACACAATGCAGAGAGATACAAGGGACACAGATATAGACATACACAATGCAGAGAGATACACAGGACACAGACACACACAATGCAGAGAGATACACAGGACACAGACACACACAATGCAGAGAGATACACAGGACACAGACACACACAATGCAGAGAGATACACAGGACACAGACACACACAATGCAGAGAGATACACAGGACACAGACATAGACATACACAATGCAGAGAGATACACAGACACACACAATGCAGAGAGATACACAGGACACAGACATACACAATGCAGAGAGATACAAGGGACACGGACATAGACATACACAATGCAGAGAGATACACAGGACACAGACACACAATGCAGAGAGATACACAGGACACAGACACACACAATGCAGAGAGATACACAGGACACAGACACACACAATGCAGAGAGATACACAGGACACAGACACACACAATGCAGAGATACACAGGACACAGACACACACAATGCAGAGAGATACACAGGACACAGACACACACAATGCAGAGAGATACACAGGACACAGACATAGACATACACAATGCAGAGAGATACACAGACACACACAATGCAGAGAGATACACAGGACACAGACATACACAATGCAGAGAGATACAAGGGACACGGACATAGACATACACAATGCAGAGAGATACACTGGACACAGACACACACAATGCAGAGAGATGCACAGGACACAGACACACACAATGCAGAGAGATACACAGGACACAGACACACACAATGCAGATAGATACACAGGACACAGACACACACAATGCAGAGAGATACACAGGACACAGACACACACAATGCAGATAGATACACAGGACACAGACACACACAATGCAGAGAGATACACAGGACACAGACACACACAATGCAGAGAGACACAATGCAAAGAGATACACAGGACACAGACATAGACATACACAATGCAGAGAGATACACAGACACACACAATGCAGAGAGATACACAGGACACAGACATACACAATGCAGAGAGATACAAGGGACACGGACATAGACATACACAATGCAGAGAGATACACAGGACACAGACACACACAATGCAGAGAGATACACAGGACACAGACACACACAATGCAGAGAGATACACAGGACACAGACACACACAATGCAGAGAGATACACAGGACACAGACACACACAATGCAGAGAGATACACATGACACAGACACACACAATGCAGAGAGATACACAGGACACAGACACACACAATGCAGAGAGATATACAGGACACAGACACACACAATGCAGAGATACACAGTACACAGACACACACAATGCAGAGAGATACACAGGACACAGACACACACAGTGCAGAGAGATACACAGGACACAGATATAGACATACACAGTGCAGAGAGATACACAGAAACACACAATGCAGAGAGATACACAGGACACAGACATACACAATGCAGAGAGATACAAGGGACACGGACATAGACATACACAATGCAGAGAGATACACAGGACACAGACACACACAATGCAGAGAGATACACAGGACACAGACACACACAATGCAGAGAGATACACAGGACACAGACACACAATGCAGAGACACACAGGACACAGACACACACAATGCAGATAGATACACAGGACACAGACACACACAATGCAGAGAGATACACAGGACACAGACACACACAATGCAGAGAGATACACAGGACACAGACACACACAATGCAGAGAGATACACAGGACACAGACATAGACATACACAATGCAGAGAGATACACAGACACACACAATGCAGAGAGATACACAGGACACAGACATACACAATGCAGAGAGATACAAGGGACACGGACATAGACTTACACAATGCAGAGAGATACACAGGACACAGACACACACAATGCAGAGAGATACAAAGGACACAGACACACACAATGCAGAGAGATACACAGGACACAGACACACACAATGCAGAGAGATACACAGGGCACAGACACACACAATGCAAAGAGATACACAGGACACAGACACACACAATGCAGAGAGATACACAGGACACAGACACACACAATGCAGAGAGATACATAGGACACAGACACACACAATGCAGAGAGATACACAGGACACAGACACACACAATGCAGAGAGATACACAGGACACAGACACACACAATGCAGAGAGATACACAGGACACAGACACACACAATGCAGAGAGATATACAGGACACAGACACACACAATGCAGAGATACACAGTACACAGACACACACAATGCAGAGAGATACACAGGACACAGACACACACAGTGCAGAGAGATACACAGGACACAGATATAGACATACACAGTGCAGAGAGATACACAGACACACACAATGCAGAGAGATACACAGGACACAGACATACACAATGCAGAGAGATACAAGGGACACGGACATAGACATACACAATGCAGAGAGATACACAGGACACAGACACACACAATGCAGAGAGATACACAGGACACAGACACACACAATGCAGAGAGATACACAGGACACAGACACACACAATGCAGAGAGATACACAGGACACAGACACACACAATGCAGAGAGATACACAGGACACAGACATAGACATACACAATGCAGAGAGATACACAGACACACACAATGCAGAGAGATACACAGGACACAGACATACACAATGCAGAGAGATACAAGGGACACGGACATAGACTTACACAATGCAGAGAGATACACAGGACACAGACACACACAATGCAGAGAGATACAAAGGACACAGACACACACAATGCAGAGAGATACACAGGACACAGACACACACAATGCAGAGAGATACACAGGGCACAGACACACACAATGCAAAGAGATACACAGGACACAGACACACACAATGCAGAGAGATACACAGGACACAGACACACACAATGCAGAGAGATACATAGGACACAGACACACACAATGCAGAGAGATACACAGGACACAGACACACACAATGCAGAGAGATACACAGGACACAGACACACACAATGCAAAGAGATACACAGGTCACAGACACACACAATGCAGAGAGATACACAGGACACAGACACACACAATGCAGAGAGATACACAGGACACAGACACACACAATGCAGAGAGATACACAGGACACAGACACACACAATGCAGAGAGATACACAGGACACAGACACACTCAATGCACAGAGATACACAGGACACACACATACACACAATGCAGAGAGATACACAGGACACAGACACACACAATGCAAAGAGATACACAGGACACAGACATACACACAATGCAGAGAGATACACAGGACACAGACATAGACATATACAATGCAGAGAGATACACAGACACACACAATGCAGAGAGATACACAGGACACAGACACACACAATGCAGAGATACACAGGACACAGACACACACAATGCAGAGAGATACACAGGACACAGACACACACAATGCAGAGAGATACACAGGACACAGACACACACAATGCAAAGAGATACACAGGACACAGACACACAATGTAGAGAGATACACAGGACACAGACACACACAATGCAGAGAGATACACAGGACACAGACACACACAATGCAGAGAGATACACAGGACACAGACACACACAATGCAGAGATACACAGGACACAGACACACACAATGCAGAGAGATACACAGGACACAGACACACACAATGCAGAGAGATACACAGGACACAGACATAGACATACACAATACAGAAAGATACACAGACACACACAATGCAGAGAGATACACAGGACACAGACATACACAATGCAGAGAGATACAAGGGACACGGACAAAGACTTACACAATGCAGAGAGATACACAGGACACAGACACACACAATGCAGAGAGATACACAGGACACAGACACACACAATGCAGAGAGATACACAGGACACAGACACACAATGCAGAGATACACAGGACACAGACACACACAATGCAGAGAGATACACAGGACACAGACACACACAATGCAGAGAGATACACAGGACACAGACACACACAATGCAGAGATACACAGGACACAGACACACACAATGCAGAGAGATACACAGGACACAGACACACACAATGCAGAGAGATACACAGGACACAGACATAGACATACACAATGCAGAGAGATACACAGACACACACAATGCAGAGAGATACACAGGACACAGACATACACAATGCAGAGAGATACAAGGGACACGGACATAGACATACACAATGCAGAGAGATACACAGGACACAGACACACACAATGCAGAGAGGTACACAGGACACAGACACACACAATGCAGAGATACACAGGACACAGACACACACAATGCAGAGAGATACACAGGACACAGACACACACAATGCAGAGAGATACACAGGACACAGACATAGACACACACAATGCAGAGAGATACACAGGACACAGACATACACAATGCCGAGAGATACAAGGGACACGGACATAGACTTACACAATGCAGAGAGATACACAGGACACAGACACACACAATGCAGAGAGATACACAGGACACAGACACACACAATGCAGAGAGATACACAGGACACAGACACACAATGCAGAGATACACAGGACACAGACACACACAATGCAGAGAGATACACAGTTCACAGACACACACAATGCAGAGAGATACACAGGACACAGACACACACAATGCAGAGAGATACACAGGACACAGACACACACAATGCAGAGATACACAGGACACAGACACACACAATGCAGAGAGATACACAGGACACAGACACACACAATGCAGAGAGATACACAGGACACAGACATAGACATACACAATGCAGAGAGATACACAGACACACACAATGCAGAGAGATACACAGGACACAGACATACACAATGCAGAGAGATACAAGGGACACGGACATAGACATACACAATGCAGAGAGATACACAGGACACAGACACACACAATGCAGAGAGATACACAGGACACAGACACACACAATGCAGAGAGATACACAGGACACAGACACACAATGCAGAGAGATACACAGGACACAGACACACACAATGCAGAGAGATACACAGGACACAGACACACACAATGCAGAGAGATACACAGGACACAGACATACACAATGCAGAGATACACAGGACACAGACATAGACATACACAATGCAGAGAGATACACAGGACACAGACATAGACATACACAATGCAGAGAGATACACAGACACACACAATGCAGAGAGATACACAGGACACAGACATACACAATGCAGAGAGATACAAGGGACACGGACATAGACATACACAATGCAGAGAGATACACAGGACACAGACACACACAATGCAGAGAGATACACAGGACACAGACACACACAATGCAGAGAGATACACAGACACACACAATGCAGAGAGATACACAGGACACAGACACACACAATGCAGAGAGATACACAGGACACAGACATAGACATACACAATGCAGAGATACACAGGACACAGACATAGACATACATAATGCAGAGAGATACACAGGACACAGACATACACAATGCAGAGAGATACACAGACACACACAATGCAGAGAGATACACAGGACACAGACATACACAATGCAGAGAGATACAAGGGACACGGACATAGACATACACAATGCAGAGAGATACACAGGACACAGACACACACAATGCAGAGAGATACACAGGACACAGACACACACAATGCAGAGAGATACACAGGACACAGACACACACAATGCAGAGAGATACACAGGACACAGACACACACAATGCAGAGATATACACAGGACACAGACATAGACATACACAATGCAGAGAGATACACAGACACACACAATGCAGAGAGATACACAGGACACAGACATAGACATACACAAAGCAGAGAGATACACAGACACACACAATGCAGAGAGATACACAGGACACAGACATACACAATGCAGAGAGATACAAGGGACACGGACATAGACATACACAATGCAGAGAGATACACAGGACACAGACACACACAATGCAGAGAGATACACAGGACACAGACACACACAATGCAGAGAGATACACAGGACACAGACACACACAATGCAGAGAGATACACAGGACACAGACACACACAATGCAGAGAGATACACAGGACACAGACACACACAATGCAGAGATACACAGGACACAGACACACACAATGCAGAGAGATACACAGGACACAGACACACACAATGCAGATAGATACACAGGACACAGACATAGACATACACAATGCAGAGAGATACACAGACACACACAATGCAGAGAGATACACAGGACACAGACATACACAATGCAGAGAGATACAAGGGACACGGACATAGACATACACAATGCAGAGAGATACACAGGACACAGACACACACAATGCAGAGAGATACACAGGACACAGACACACACAATGCAGAGAGATACACAGGACACAGACACACACAATGCAGAGAGATACACAGGACACAGACACACACAATGCAGAGAGATACACAGGACACAGACACACACAATGCAGAGAGATACACAGGACACAGACACAGACAATGCAGAGAGATACACAGGACACAGACACACACAATGCAGAGATACACAGGACACAGACACACACAATGCAGAGAGATACACAGGACACAGACACACACAATGCAGAGAGATACACAGGACACAGACATAGACATACACAATACAGAGAGATACACAGACACACACAATGCAGAGAGATACACAGGACACAGACATACACAATGCAGAGTTACACAGGACACAGACATAGACATACACAATGCAGAGAGATACACAGGACACAGACATAGACATACACAATGCAGAGAGATACACAGACACACACAATGCAGAGAGATACACAGGACACAGACATACACAATGCAGAGAGATACAAGGGACACGGACATAGACATACACAATGCAGAGAGATACACAGGACACAGACACACACAATGCAGAGAGATACACAGACACACACAATGCAGAGAGATACACAGGACACAGACACACACAATGCAGAGAGATACACAGGACACAGACATAGACATACACAATGCAGAGATACACAGGACACAGACATAGACATACACAATGCAGAGAGATACACAGGACACAGACATACACAATGCAGAGAGATACACAGACACACACAATGAAGAGAGATACACAGGACACAGACATACACAATGCAGAGAGATACATGGGACACGGACATAGACATACACAATGCAGAGAGATACACAGGACACAGACACACACAATGCAGAGAGATACACAGGACACAGACACACACAATGCAGAGAGATACACAGGACACAGACACACACAATGCAGAGAGATACACAGGACACAGACACACACAATGCAGAGAGATACACAGGACACAGACATAGACATACACAATGCAGAGAGATACACAGACACACAATGCAGAGAGATACACGGGACACAGACATAGACATACACAATGCAGAGAGATACACAGACACACACAATGCAGAGAGATACACAGGACACAGACATACACAATGCAGAGAGATACAAGGGACACGGACATAGACATACACAATGCAGAGAGATACACAGGACACAGACACACACAATGCAGAGAGATACACAGGACACAGACACACACAATGCAGAGAGATACACAGGACACAGACACACACAATGCAGAGAGAAACACAGGACACAGACACACACAATGCAGAGAGATACACAGGACACAGACACACACAATGCAGAGATACACAGGACACAGACACACACAATGCAGAGAGATACACAGACACACACAATGCAGAGAGATACACAGGACACAGACATACACAATGCAGAGAGATACAAGGGACACGGAGATAGACATACACAATGTAGAGAGATACACAGGACACAGACACACACAATGCAGAGAGATACACAGGACACAGACACACACAATGCAGAGAGATACACAGGACACAGACACACACAATGCAGAGAGATACACAGGACACAGACACACACAATGCAGAGAGATACACAGGACACAGACACACACAATGCAGAGAGATACACAGGACACAGACACACACAATGCAGAGAGATACACAGGACACAGACACACACAATGCAGAGAGATACACAGGACACAGACACACACAATGCAGAGAGATACACAGGACACAGACACACACAATGCAGAGAGATACACAGGACACAGACACACACAATGCAGAGAGATACACAGGACACAGACACACACAATGCAGAGAGATACACAGGACACAGACACACACAATGCAGTGAGATACACAGGACACAGACACACACAATGCAGAGAGATACACAGGACACAGACACACACAATGCAGAGAGATACACAGGACACAGACACACACAATGCAGAGAGATACACAGGACACAGACACACACAATGCAGAGAGATACACAGGACACAGACACACACAATGCAGAGATACACAGGACACAGACACACACAATGCAGAGAGATACACAGGACACAGACACACACAATGCAGAGAGATACACAGGACACAGACATAGACATACACAATGCAGAGAGATTCACAGACACACACAATGCAGAGAGATACACAGGACACAGACATACACAATGCAGAGAGATACAAGGGACACGGACATAGACATACACAATGCAGAGAGATACACAGGACACAGACACACACAATGCAGAGAGATTCACAGGACACAGACACACACAATGCAGAGAGATACACAGGACACAGACACGCACAATGCAGAGAGATACACAGGACACAGACACGCACATTGCAGAGAGATACACAGGACACAGACACACACAATGCAGAGAGATACACAGGACACAGACACACACAATGCAGAGAGATACACAGGACACAGACAGACATACACAATGCAGAGAGATACACAGACACACACAATGCAGAGAGATACACAGGACACAGACATACACAATGCAGAGAGATACAAGGGACAATGGACATAGACATACACAATGCAGAGAGATACACAGGACACAGACACACACAATGCAGAGAGATACACAGGACACAGACACAAACAATGCAGAGAGATACACAGGACACAGACACACACAATGCAGAGAGATACACAGGACACAGACACACACAATGCAGAGAGATACACAGGACACAGACACACACAATGCAGAGAGATACACAGGACACAGACACACACAATGCAGAGAGATACACAGGACACAGACATAGACATACACAATGCAGAGAGATACACAGACACACACAATGCAGAGAGATACACAGGACACAGACATAAACAATGCAGAGAGATACAAGGGACACGGACATAGACATACACAATGCAGAGAGATACACAGGACACAGACACACAATGCAGAGAGATACACAGGACACAGACACACACAATGCAGAGAGATACACAGGACACAGACACACACAATGCAGAGAGATACACAGGACACAGACACACACAATGCAGAGATACACAGGACACAGCCACACACAATGCAGAGAGATACACAGGACACAGACACACACAATGCAGAGAGATACACAGGACACAGACATAGACATACACAATGCAGAGAGATACACAGACACACACAATGCAGAGAGATACACAGGACACAGACATACACAATGCAGAGAGATACAAGGGACACGGACATAGACATACACAATGCAGAGAGATACACTGGACACAGACACACACAATGCAGAGAGATGCACAGGACACAGACACACACAATGCAGAGAGATACACAGGACACAGACACACACAATGCAGATAGATACACAGGACACAGAAACACACAATGCAGAGAGATACACAGGACACAGACACACACAATGCAGAGAGATACACAGGACACAGACATAGACATACACAATGCAGAGAGATACACAGACACACACAATGCAGAGAGATACACAGGACACAGACATACACAATGCAGAGAGATACAAGGGACACGGACATAGACATACACAATGCAGAGAGATACACAGGACACAGACACACACAATGCAGAGAGATTCACAGGACACAGACACACACAATGCAGAGAGATACACAGGACACAGACACGCACAATGCAGAGAGATACACAGGACACAGACACGCACATTGCAGAGAGATACACAGGACACAGACACACACAATGCAGAGAGATACACAGGACACAGACACACACAATGCAGAGAGATACACAGGACACAGACAGACATACACAATGCAGAGAGATACACAGACACACACAATGCAGAGAGATACACAGGACACAGACATACACAATGCAGAGAGATACAAGGGACAATGGACATAGACATACACAATGCAGAGAGATACACAGGACACAGACACACACAATGCAGAGAGATACACAGGACACAGACACAAACAATGCAGAGAGATACACAGGACACAGACACACACAATGCAGAGAGATACACAGGACACAGACACACACAATGCAGAGAGATACACAGGACACAGACACACACAATGCAGAGAGATACACAGGACACAGACACACACAATGCAGAGAGATACACAGGACACAGACATAGACATACACAATGCAGAGAGATACACAGACACACACAATGCAGAGAGATACACAGGACACAGACATAAACAATGCAGAGAGATACAAGGGACACGGACATAGACATACACAATGCAGAGAGATACACAGGACACAGACACACAATGCAGAGAGATACACAGGACACAGACACACACAATGCAGAGAGATACACAGGACACAGACACACACAATGCAGAGAGATACACAGGACACAGACACACACAATGCAGAGATACACAGGACACAGCCACACACAATGCAGAGAGATACACAGGACACAGACACACACAATGCAGAGAGATACACAGGACACAGACATAGACATACACAATGCAGAGAGATACACAGACACACACAATGCAGAGAGATACACAGGACACAGACATACACAATGCAGAGAGATACAAGGGACACGGACATAGACATACACAATGCAGAGAGATACACTGGACACAGACACACACAATGCAGAGAGATGCACAGGACACAGACACACACAATGCAGAGAGATACACAGGACACAGACACACACAATGCAGATAGATACACAGGACACAGAAACACACAATGCAGAGAGATACACAGGACACAGACACACACAATGCAGAGAGATACACAGGACACAGACACACACAATGCAGAGAGATACACAGGACACAGACACACACAATGCAGAGAGACACAATGCAAAGAGATACACAGGACACAGACATAGACATACACAATGCAGAGAGATACACAGACACACACAATGCAGAGAGATACACAGGACACAGACACACACAATGCAGAGAGACACAATGCAAAGAGATACACAGGACACAGACATAGACATACACAATGCAGAGAGATACACAGACACACACAATGCAGAGAGATACACAGGACACAGACACACACAATGCAAAGAGATACACAGGGCACAGACACACACAATGCAAAGAGATACACAGGACACAGACACACACAATGCAGAGAGATACACAGGACACAGACACACACAATGCAGAGAGATACATAGGACACAGACACACACAATGCAGAGAGATACACAGGACACAGACACACACAATGCAGAGAGATACACAGGACACAGACACACAAAGTGCAAAGAGATACACAGGTCACAGACACACACAATGCAGAGAGATACACAGGACACAGACACACACAATGCAGAGAGATACACAGGACACAGACACACACAATGCAGAGAGATACACAGGACACAGAAACACACAATGCAGAGAGATACACAGGACACAGACACACTCAATGCACAGAGATACACAGGACACACACATACACACAATGCAGAGAGATACACAGGACACAGACACACACAATGCAAAGAGATACACAGGACACAGACATACACACAATGCAGAGAGATACACAGGACACAGACATAGACATATACAATGCAGAGAGATACACAGACACACACAATGCAGAGAGATACACAGGACACAGACACACACAATGCAGAGATACACAGGACACAGACACACACAATGCAGAGAGATACACAGGACACAGACACACACAATGCAGAGAGATACACAGGACACAGACACACACAATGCAAAGAGATACACAGGACACAGACACACACAATGCAGAGAGATACACAGGACACAGACACACACAATGCAGAGAGATACACAGGACACAGACACACACAATGCAGAGAGATACACAGGACACAGACACACACAATGCAGAGATACACAGGACACAGACACACACAATGCAGAGAGATACACAGGACACAGACAAACACAATGCAGAGAGATACACAGGACACAGACATAGACATACACAATACAGAGAGATACACAGACACACACAATGCAGAGAGATACACAGGACACAGACATACACAATGCAGAGAGATACAAGGGACACGGACATAGACTTACACAATGTAGAGAGATACACAGGACACAGACACACACAATGCAGAGAGATACACAGGACACAGACACACACAATGCAGAGAGATACACAGGACACAGACACACAATGCAGAGATACACAGGACACAGACACACACAATGCAGAGAGATACACAGGACACAGACACACACAATGCAGAGAGATACACAGGACACAGAGACACACAATGCAGAGAGATACACAGGACACAGACACACACAATGCAGAGATACACAGGACACAGACACACACAATGCAGAGAGATACACAGGACACAGACACACACAATGCAGAGAGATACACAGGACACAGACATAGACATACACAATGCAGAGAGATACACAGACACACACAATGCAGAGAGATACACAGGACACAGACATACACAATGCAGAGAGATACAAGGGACACGGACATAGACATACACAATGCAGAGAGATACACAGGACACAGACACACACAATGCAGAGAGATACACAGGACACAGACACACACAATGCAGAGAGATACACAGGACACAGACACACACAATGCAGAGAGATACACAGGACACAGACAAACACAATGCAGAGAGATACACAGGACACAGACACACACAATGCAGAGAGATACACAGGACACAGACATAGACATACACAATGCAGAGAGATACACAGACACACACAATGCAGAGAGATACACAGGACACAGACATACACAATGCAGAGAGATACAAGGGACACGGACATAGACATACACAATGCAGAGAGATACACAGGACACAGACACACACAATGCAGAGAGATACACAGGACACAGACACACACAATGCAGAGAGATACACAGGACACAGACACACACAATGCAGAGAGATACACAGGACACAGACAAACACAATGCAGAGAGATACACAGGACACAGACACACACAATGAAGAGAGATACACAGGACACAGACATAGACATACACAATGCAGAGAGATACACAGACACACAATGCAGAGAGATACACAGGACACAGACATACACAATGCAGAGAGATACAAAGGACACGGACATAGACATACACAATGCAGAGAGATACACAGGACACAGACACACACAATGCAGATAGATACACAGGACACAGACACACACAATGCAGAGAGATACACAGGACACAGACACACACAATGCAGAGAGATACACAGGACACAGACACACACAATGCAGAGAGATACACAGACACACACAATGCAGAGATACACAGGACACAGACACACACAATGCAGAGAGATACACAGGACACAGACACACACAATGCAGAGAGATACACAGGACACAGACATAGACATACACAATGCAGAGAGATACACAGACACACACAATGCAGAGAGATACACAGGACACAGACATACACAATGCAGAGAGATACAAGGGACACGGACATAGACATACACAATGCAGAGAGATACACAGGACACAGACACACACAATGCAGAGAGATACACAGGACACAGACACACACAATGCAGAGAGATACACAGGACACAGACACACACAATGCAGAGAGATACACAGGATACAGACACACACAATGCAGAGAGATACACAGGACACAGACACACACAATGCAGAGATACACAGGACACAGACACACACAATGCAGAGAGATACACAGGACACAGACACACACAATGCAGAGAGATACACAGGACACAGACATAGACATACACAATGCAGAGAGATACACAGACACACACAATGCAGAGAGATACACAGGACACAGACATACACAATGCAGAGAGATACAAGGGACACGGACATAGACATACACAATGCAGAGAGATACACAGGACACAGACACACAATGCAGAGAGATACACAGGACACAGACACACACAATGCAGAGAGATACACAGGACACAGACACACACAATGCAGAGAGATACACAGGACACAGACACACACAATGCAGAGAGATACACAGGACACAGACACACACAATGCAGAGAGATACACAGGACACAGACACACACAATGCAGAGAGATACACAGGACACAGACACACACAATGCAGAGAGATAAACAGGACACAGACACACACAATGCAGAGAGATACACAGGACACAGACACACACAATGCAGAGAGATACACAGACACACACAATGCAGAGAGATACACAGGACACAGACACACACAATGCAGAGATACACAGGACACAGACACACACAATGCAGAGAGATACACAGGACACAGACACACACGAGAGATACACAGGACACAGACATAGACATACACAATACAGAGAGATACACAGACACACACAATGCAGAGAGATACACAGGACACAGACATACACAATGCAGAGATACACAGGACACAGACATAGACATACACAATGCAGAGAGATACACAGGACACAGACATAGACATACACAATGCAGAGAGATACACAGACGCACACAATGCAGAGAGATACACAGGACACAGACATACACAATGCAGAGAGATACAAGGGACACGGACATAGACATACACAATGCAGAGAGATACACAGGACACAGACACACACAATGCAGAGAGATACACAGGACACAGGCACACACAATGCAGAGAGATACACAGACACACACAATGCAGAGAGATACACAGGACACAGACACACACAATGCAGAGAGATACACAGGACACAGACATAGACATACACAATGCAGAGATACACAGGACACAGACATAGACATACACAATGCAGAGAGATACACAGGACATAGACATACACAATGCAGAGAGATACACAGACACACACAATGCAGAGAGATACACAGGACACAGACATACACAATGCAGAGAGATACAAAGGACACGGATATAGACATACACAATGCAGAGAGATACACAGGACACAGACACACACAATGCAGAGAGATACACAGGACACAGACACACACAATGCAGAGAGATACACAGGACACAGACACACACAATGCAGAGAGATACACAGGACACAGACACACACAATGCAGAGAGATACACAGGACACAGACATAGACATACACAATGCAGAGAGATACACAGACACACACAATGCAGAGAGATACACAGGACACCGACATAGACATACACAATGCAGAGAGATACACAGACACACACAATGCAGAGAGATACACAGGACACAAACATACACAATGCAGAGAGATACAAGGGACACGGACATAGACATACACAATGCAGAGAGATACACAGGACACAGACACACACAATGCAGAGAGATACACAGGACACAGACACACACAATGCAGAGAGATACACAGGACACAGACACACACAATGCAGAGAGATACACAGGACACAGACACACACAATGCAGAGAGATACACAGGACACAGACACACACAATGCAGAGATACACAGGACACAGACACACACAATGCAGAGAGATACACAGGACACAGACACACACAATGCAGAGATACACAGGACACAGACATAGACATACACAATACAGAGAGATACACAGACACACACAATGCAGAGAGATACACAGGACACAGACATACACAATGCAGAGATACACAGGACACAGACATAGACATACACGATGCAGAGAGATACACAGGACACAGACATAGACATACACAATGCAGAGAGATACACAGACACACACAATGCAGAGAGATACACAGGACACAGACATACACAATGCAGAGAGATACAAGGGACACGGACATAGACATACACAATGCAGAGAGATACACAGGACACAGACACACACAATGCAGAGAGATACACAGGACACAGGCACACACAATGCAGAGAGATACACAGACACACACAATGCAGAGAGATACACAGGACACAGACACACACAATGCAGAGAGATACACAGGACACAGACATAGACATACACAATGCAGAGATACACAGGACACAGACATAGACATACACAATGCAGAGAGATACACAGGACATAGACATACACAATGCAGAGAGATACACAGACACACACAATGCAGAGAGATACACAGGACACAGACATACACAATGCAGAGAGATACAAGGGACACGGACATAGACATACACAATGCAGAAAGATACACAGGACACAGACACACACAATGCAGAGAGATACACAGGACACAGACACACAATGCAGAGAGATACACAGGACACAGACACACACAATGCAGAGAGATACACAGGACACAGACACACACAATGCAGAGAGATACACAGGACACAGACATAGACATACACAATGCAGAGAGATACACAGACACACACAATGCAGAGAGATACACAGGACACCGACATAGACATACACAATGCAGAGAGATACACAGACACACACAATGCAGAGAGATACACAGGACACAAACATACACAATGCAGAGAGATACAAGGGACACGGACATAGACATACACAATGCAGAGAGATACACAGGACACAGACACACACAATTCAGAGAGATACACAGGACACAGACACACACAATGCAGAGAGATACACAGGACACAGACACACACAATGCAGAGAGATACACAGGACACAGACACACACAATGCAGAGAGATACACAGGACACAGACACACACAATGCAGAGATACACAGGACACAGACACACACAATGCAGAGAGATACACAGGACACAGACACACACAATGCAGAGAGATACACAGGACACAGACATAGACATACACAATGCAGAGAGATACACAGACACACACAATGCAGAGAGATACACAGGACACAGACATACACAATGCAGAGAGATACAAGGGACATGGACATAGACATACACAATGCAGAGAGATACACAGGACACAGACACACACAATGCAGAGAGATACACAGGACACAGACACACACAATGCAGAGAGATACACAGGACACAGACACACACAATGCAGAGAGATACACAGGACACAGACACACACAATGCAGAGAGATACACAGGACACAGACACACACAATGCAGAGAGATACACAGGACACAGACACACACAATGCAGAGAGATACACAGGACACAGACACACACAATGCAGAGAGATACACAGGACATAGACACACACAATGCAGTGAGATACACAGGACACAGACACACACAATGCAGAGAGATACACAGGACACAGACACACAAAATGCAGAGAGATACACAGGACACAGACACACACAATGCAGAGAGATACACAGGACACAGACAGACATACACAATGCAGAGAGATACACAGACACACACAATGCAGAGAGATACACAGGACACAGACATACACAATGCAGAGAGATACAAGGGACATGGACATAGACATACACAATGCAGAGAGATACACAGGACACAGACACACACAATGCAGAGAGATACAAAGGACACAGACACAAACAATGCAGAGAGATACACAGGACACAGACACACACAATGCAGAGAGATACACAGGACACAGACACACACAATGCAGAGAGATACACAGGACACAGACACACACAATGCAGAGAGATACACAGGACACAGACACACACAATGCAGAGAGATACACAGGACACAGACATACACATACACAATGCAGAGAGATACACAGACACACACAATGCAGAGAGATACACAGGACACAGACATACACAATGCAGAGAGATACAAGGGACACGGACATAGACATACACAATGCAGAGAGATACACAGGACACAGACACACACAATGCAGAGAGATACACAGGACACAGACACACACAATGCAGAGAGATACACAGGACACAGACACACACAATGCAGAGAGATACACAGGACACAGACACACACAATGCAGAGAGATACACAGGACACAGACACACACAATGCAGAGAGATACACAGGACACAGACATAGACATACACAATGCAGAGAGATACACAGACACACACAATGCAGAGAGATACACAGGACACAGACATACACAATGCAGAGAGATACAAGGGACACGGACATAGACATACACAATGCAGAGAGATACACAGGACACAGACACACACAATGCAGAGAGATACACAGGACACAGACACACACAATGCAGAGAGATACACAGGACACAGACACACACAATGCAGAGAGATACACAGGACACAGACACACACAATGCAGAGAGATACACAGGACACAGACACACACAATGCAGAGATACACAGGACACAGCCACACACAATGCAGAGAGATACACAGGACACAGACACACACAATGCAGAGAGATACACAGGACACAGACATAGACATACACAATGCAGAGAGATACACAGACACACACAATGCAGAGAGATACACAGGACACAGACATACACAATGCAGAGAGATACAAGGGACACGGACATAGACATACACAATGCAGAGAGATACACTGGACACAGACACACACAATGCAGAGAGATGCACAGGACACAGACACACACAATGCAGAGAGATACACAGGACACAGACACACACAATGCAGATAGATACACAGGACACAGAAACACACAATGCAGAGAGATACACAGGACACAGACACACACAATGCAGAGAGATACACAGGACACAGACACACACAATGCAGAGAGATACACAGGACACAGACACACACAATGCAGAGAGACACAATGCAAAGAGATACACAGGACACAGACATAGACATACACAATGCAGAGAGATACACAGACACACACAATGCAGAGAGATACACAGGACACAGACATACACAATGCAGAGAGATACAAGGGACACGGACATAGACATACACAATGCAGAGAGATACACAGGACACAGACACACACAATGCAGAGAGATACACAGGACACAGACACACACAATGCAGAGAGATACACAGGACACAGACACACACAATGCAGAGAGATACACAGGACACAGACACACACAATGCAGAGAGATACACAGGACACAGACACACACAATGCAAAGAGATACACAGGACACAGACACACACAATGCAGAGAGATATACAGGACACAGACACACACAATGCAGAGACACACAGTACACAGACACACACAATGCAGAGAGATACACAGGACACAGATATAGACATACACAGTGCAGAGAGATACACAGACATACACAATGCAGAGAGATACACAGGACACAGACATACACAATGCAGAGAGATACAAGGGACACGGACATAGACATACACAATGCAGAGAGATACACAGGACACAGACACACACAATGCAGAGAGATACACAGGACACAGACACACACAATGCAGAGAGATACACAGGACACAGACACACAATGCAGAGACACAAAGGACACAGACACACACAATGCAGATAGATACACAGGACACAGACACACACAATGCAGAGAGATACACAGGACACAGACACACACAATGCAGAGAGATACACAGGACACAGACACACACAATGCAGAGAGATACACAGGACACAGACATAGACATACACAATGCAGAGAGATACACAGACACACACAATGCAGAGAGATACACAGGACACAGACATACACAATGCAGAGAGATACAAGGGACACGGACATAGACTTACACAATGCAGAGAGATACACAGGACACAGACACACACAATGCAGAGAGATACAAAGGACACAGACACACACAATGCAGAGAGATACACAGGACACAGACACACACAATGCAAAGAGATACACAGGGCACAGACACACACAATGCAAAGAGATACACAGGACACAGACACACACAATGCAGAGAGATACACAGGACACAGACACACACAATGCAGAGAGATACATAGGACACAGACACACACAATGCAGAGAGATACACAGGACACAGACACACACAATGCAGAGAGATACACAGGACACAGACACACACAGTGCAAAGAGATACACAGGTCACAGACACACACAATGCAGAGAGATACACAGGACACAGACACACACAATGCAGAGAGATACACAGGACACAGACACACACAATGCAGAGAGATACACAGGACACAGAAACACACAATGCAGAGAGATACACAGGACACAGACACACTCAATGCATAGAGATACACAGGACACACACATACACACAATGCAGAGAGATACACAGGACACAGACACACACAATGCAAAGAGATACACAGGACACAGACATACACACAATGCAGAGAGATACACAGGACACAGACATAGACATATACAATGCAGAGAGATACACAGACACACACAATGCAGAGAGATACACAGGACACAGACACACACAATGCAGAGATACACAGGACACAGACACACACAATGCAGAGAGATACACAGGACACAGACACACACAATGCAGAGAGATACACAGGACACAGACACACACAATGCAAAGAGATACACAGGACACAGACACACACAATGCAGAGAGATACACAGGACACAGACACACACAATGCAGAGAGATACACAGGACACAGACACACACAATGCAGAGAGATACACAGGACACAGACACACACAATGCAGAGATACACAGGACACAGACACACACAATGCAGAGAGATACACAGGACACAGACAAACACAATGCAGAGAGATACACAGGACACAGACATAGACATACACAATACAGAGAGATACACAGACACACACAATGCAGAGAGATACACAGGACACAGACATACACAATGCAGAGAGATACAAGGGACACGGACATAGACTTACACAATGTAGAGAGATACACAGGACACAGACACACACAATGCAGAGAGATACACAGGACACAGACACACACAATGCAGAGAGATACACAGGACACAGACACACAATGCAGAGATACACAGGACACAGACACACACAATGCAGAGAGATACACAGGACACAGACACACACAATGCAGAGAGATACACAGGACACAGAGACACACAATGCAGAGAGATACACAGGACACAGACACACACAATGCAGAGATACACAGGACACAGACACACACAATGCAGAGAGATACACAGGACACAGACACACACAATGCAGAGAGATACACAGGACACAGACATAGACATACACAATGCAGAGAGATACACAGACACACACAATGCAGAGAGATACACAGGACACAGACATACACAATGCAGAGAGATACAAGGGACACGGACATAGACATACACAATGCAGAGAGATACACAGGACACAGACACACACAATGCAGAGAGATACACAGGACACAGACACACACAATGCAGAGAGATACACAGGACACAGACACACACAATGCAGAGAGATACACAGGACACAGACAAACACAATGCAGAGAGATACACAGGACACAGACACACACAATGCAGAGAGATACACAGGACACAGACATAGACATACACAATGCAGAGAGATACACAGACACACACAATGCAGAGAGATACACAGGACACAGACATACACAATGCAGAGAGATACAAGGGACACGGACATAGACATACACAATGCAGAGAGATACACAGGACACAGACACACACAATGCAGAGAGATACACAGGACACAGACACACACAATGCAGAGAGATACACAGGACACAGACACACACAATACAGAGAGATACACAGGACACAGACAAACACAATGCAGAGAGATACACAGGACACAGACACACACAATGAAGAGAGATACACAGGACACAGACATAGACATACACAATGCAGAGAGATACACAGACACACAATGCAGAGAGATACACAGGACACAGACATACACAATGCAGAGAGATACAAAGGACACGGACATAGACATACACAATGCAGAGAGATACACAGGACACAGACACACACAATGCAGATAGATACACAGGACACAGACACACACAATGCAGAGAGATACACAGGACACAGACACACACAATGCAGAGAGATACACAGGACACAGACACACACAATGCAGAGAGATACACAGACACACACAATGCAGAGATACACAGGACACAGACACACACAATGCAGAGAGATACACAGGACACAGACACACACAATGCAGAGAGATACACAGGACACAGACATAGACATACACAATGCAGAGAGATACACAGACACACACAATGCAGAGAGATACACAGGACACAGACATACACAATGCAGAGAGATACAAGGGACACGGACATAGACATACACAATGCAGAGAGATACACAGGACACAGACACACACAATGCAGAGAGATACACAGGACACAGACACACACAATGCAGAGAGATACACAGGACACAGACACACACAATGCAGAGAGATACACAGGATACAGACACACACAATGCAGAGAGATACACAGGACACAGACACACACAATGCAGAGATACACAGGACACAGACACACACAATGCAGAGAGATACACAGGACACAGACACACACAATGCAGAGAGATACACAGGACACAGACATAGACATACACAATGCAGAGAGATACACAGACACACACAATGCAGAGAGATACACAGGACACAGACATACACAATGCAGAGAGATACAAGGGACACGGACATAGACATACACAATGCAGAGAGATACACAGGACACAGACACACAATGCAGAGAGATACACAGGACACAGACACACACAATGCAGAGAGATACACAGGACACAGACACACACAATGCAGAGAGATACACAGGACACAGACACACACAATGCAGAGAGATACACAGGACACAGACACACACAATGCAGAGAGATACACAGGACACAGACACACACAATGCAGAGAGATACACAGGACACAGACACACACAATGCAGAGAGATAAACAGGACACAGACACACACAATGCAGAGAGATACACAGGACACAGACACACACAATGCAGAGAGATACACAGACACACACAATGCAGAGAGATACACAGGACACAGACACACACAATGCAGAGATACACAGGACACAGACACACACAATGCAGAGAGATACACAGGACACAGACACACACGAGAGATACACAGGACACAGACATAGACATACACAATACAGAGAGATACACAGACACACACAATGCAGAGAGATACACAGGACACAGACATACACAATGCAGAGATACACAGGACACAGACATAGACATACACAATGCAGAGAGATACACAGGACACAGACATAGACATACACAATGCAGAGAGATACACAGACACACACAATGCAGAGAGATACACAGGACACAGACATACACAATGCAGAGAGATACAAGGGACACGGACATAGACATACACAATGCAGAGAGATACACAGGACACAGACACACACAATGCAGAGAGATACACAGGACACAGGCACACACAATGCAGAGAGATACACAGACACACACAATGCAGAGAGATACACAGGACACAGACACACACAATGCAGAGAGATACACAGGACACAGACATAGACATACACAATGCAGAGATACACAGGACACAGACATAGACATACACAATGCAGAGAGATACACAGGACATAGACATACACAATGCAGAGAGATACACAGACACACACAATGCAGAGAGATACACAGGACACAGACATACACAATGCAGAGAGATACAAAGGACACGGATATAGACATACACAATGCAGAGAGATACACAGGACACAGACACACACAATGCAGAGAGATACACAGGACACAGACACACACAATGCAGAGAGATACACAGGACACAGACACACACAATGCAGAGAGATACACAGGACACAGACACACACAATGCAGAGAGATACACAGGACACAGACACACACAATGCAGAGATACACAGGACACAGACACACACAATGCAGAGAGATACACAGGACACAGACACACACGAGAGATACACAGGACACAGACATAGACATACACAATACAGAGAGATACACAGACACACACAATGCAGAGAGATACACAGGACACAGACATACACAATGCAGAGATACACAGGACACAGACATAGACATACACGATGCAGAGAGATACACAGGACACAGACATAGACATACACAATGCAGAGAGATACACAGACACACACAATGCAGAGAGATACACAGGACACAGACATACACAATGCAGAGAGATACAAGGGACACGGACATAGACATACACAATGCAGAGAGATACACAGGACACAGACACACACAATGCAGAGAGATACACAGGACACAGGCACACACAATGCAGAGAGATACACAGACACACACAATGCAGAGAGATACACAGGACACAGACACACACAATGCAGAGAGATACACAGGACACAGACATAGACATACACAATGCAGAGATACACAGGACACAGACATAGACATACACAATGCAGAGAGATACACAGGACATAGACATACACAATGCAGAGAGATACACAGACACACACAATGCAGAGAGATACACAGGACACAGACATACACAATGCAGAGAGATACAAGGGACACGGACATAGACATACACAATGCAGAAAGATACACAGGACACAGACACACACAATGCAGAGAGATACACAGGACACAGACACACAATGCAGAGAGATACACAGGACACAGACACACACAATGCAGAGAGATACACAGGACACAGACACACACAATGCAGAGAGATACACAGGACACAGACATAGACATACACAATGCAGAGAGATACACAGACACACACAATGCAGAGAGATACACAGGACACCGACATAGACATACACAATGCAGAGAGATACACAGACACACACAATGCAGAGAGATACACAGGACACAAACATACACAATGCAGAGAGATACAAGGGACACGGACATAGACATACACAATGCAGAGAGATACACAGGACACAGACACACACAATTCAGAGAGATACACAGGACACAGACACACACAATGCAGAGAGATACACAGGACACAGACACACACAATGCAGAGAGATACACAGGACACAGACACACACAATGCAGAGAGATACACAGGACACAGACACACACAATGCAGAGATACACAGGACACAGACACACACAATGCAGAGAGATACACAGGACACAGACACACACAATGCAGAGAGATACACAGGACACAGACATAGACATACACAATGCAGAGAGATACACAGACACACACAATGCAGAGAGATACACAGGACACAGACATACACAATGCAGAGAGATACAAGGGACATGGACATAGACATACAAAATGCAGAGAGATACACAGGACACAGACACACACAATGCAGAGAGATACACAGGACACAGACACACACAATGCAGAGAGATACACAGGACACAGACACACACAATGCAGAGAGATACACAGGACACAGACACACACAATGCAGAGAGATACACAGGACACAGACACACACAATGCAGAGAGATACACAGGACACAGACACACACAATGCAGAGAGATACACAGGACACAGACACACACAATGCAGAGAGATACACAGGACATAGACACACACAATGCAGTGAGATACACAGGACACAGACACACACAATGCAGAGAGATACACAGGACACAGACACACAAAATGCAGAGAGATACACAGGACACAGACACACACAATGCAGAGAGATACACAGGACACAGACACACACAATGCAGAGATACACAGGACACAGACACACACAATGCAGAGAGATACACAGGACACAGACACACACAATGCAGAGAGATACACAGGACACAGACATAGACATACACAATGCAGAGAGATACACAGACACACACAATGCAGAGAGATACACAGGACACAGACATACACAATGCAGAGAGATACAAGGGACACGGACATAGACACACACAATGCAGAGAGATACACAGGACACAGACACACACAATGCAGAGAGATTCACAGGACACAGACACACACAATGCAGAGAGATACACAGGACACAGACACGCACAATGCAGAGAGATACACAGGACACAGACACGCACATTGCAGAGAGATACACAGGACACAGACACACACAATGCAGAGAGATACACAGGACACAGACACACACAATGCAGAGAGATACACAGGACACAGACAGACATACACAATGCAGAGAGATACACAGACACACACAATGCAGAGAGATACACAGGACACAGACATACACAATGCAGAGAGATACAAGGGACATGGACATAGACATACACAATGCAGAGAGATACACAGGACACAGACACACACAATGCAGAGAGATACACAGGACACAGACACAAACAATGCAGAGAGATACACAGGACACAGACACACACAATGCAGAGTGATACACAGGACACAGACACACACAATGCAGAGAGATACACAGGACACAGACACACACAATGCAGAGAGATACACAGGACACAGACACACACAATGCAGAGAGATACACAGGACACAGACATACACATACACAATGCAGAGAGATACACAGACACACACAATGCAGAGAGATACACAGGACACAGACATACACAATGCAGAGAGATACAAGGGACACGGACATAGACATACACAATGCAGAGAGATACACAGGACACAGACACACACAATGCAGAGAGATACACAGGACACAGACACACACAATGCAGAGAGATACACAGGACACAGACACACACAATGCAGAGAGATACACAGGACACAGACACACACAATGCAGAGAGATACACAGGACACAGACACACACAATGCAGAGAGATACACAGGACACAGACATAGACATACACAATGCAGAGAGATACACAGACACACACAATGCAGAGAGATACACAGGACACAGACATACACAATGCAGAGAGATACAAGGGACACGGACATAGACATACACAATGCAGAGAGATACACAGGACACAGACACACACAATGCAGAGAGATACACAGGACACAGACACACACAATGCAGAGAGATACACAGGACACAGACACACACAATGCAGAGAGATACACAGGACACAGACACACACAATGCAGAGAGATACACAGGACACAGACATAGACATACACAATGCAGAGAGATACACAGACACACACAATGCAGAGAGATACACAGGACACAGACATAGACATACACAATGCAGAGAGATACACAGACACACACAATGCAGAGAGATACACAGGACACAGACATACACAATGCAGAGAGATACAAGGGACACGGACATAGACATACACAATGCAGAGAGATACACAGGACACAGACACACACAATGCAGAGAGATACACAGGACACAGACACACACAATGCAGAGAGATACACAGGACACAGACACACACAATGCAGAGAGATACACAGGACACAGACACACACAATGCAGAGAGATACACAGGACACAGACACACACAATGCAGAGATACACAGGACACAGACACACACAATGCAGAGAGATACACAGGACACAGACACACACAATGCAGAGAGATACACAGGACACAGACATAGACATACACAATGCAGAGAGATACACAGACACACACAATGCAGAGAGATACACAGGACACAGACATACACAATGCAGAGAGATACAAGGGACACGGACATAGACATACACAATGCAGAGAGATACACAGGACACAGACACACAATGCAGAGAGATACACAGGACACAGACACACACAATGCAGAGAGATACACAGGACACAGACACACACAATGCAGAGAGATACACAGGACACAGACACACACAATGCAGAGAGATACACAGGACACAGACACACACAATGCAGAGAGATACACAGGACACAGACACACACAATGCAGAGAGATACACAGGACACAGACACACAAAATGCAGAGAGATACACAGGACACAGACACACACAATGCAGAGAGATACACAGGACACAGACACACACAATGCAGAGAGATACACAGGACACAGACACACACAATGCAGAGATACACAGGACACAGACACACACAATGCAGAGAGATACACAGGACACAGACACACACGAGAGATACACAGGACACAGACATAGACATACACAATACAGAGAGATACACATACACACACAATGCAGAGAGATACACAGGACACAGACATACACAATGCAGAGATACACAGGACACAGACATAGACATACACAATGCAGAGAGATACACAGGACACAGACATAGACATACACAATGCAGAGAGATACACAGGCACACACAATGCAGAGAGATACACAGGACACAGACATACACAATGCAGAGAGATACAAGGGACACGGACATAGACATACACAATGCAAAGAGATACACAGGACACAGACACACACAATGCAGAGAGATACACAGGACACAGGCACACACAATGCAGAGAGATACACAGACACACACAATGCAGAGAGATACACAGGACACAGACACACACAATGCAGAGAGATACACAGGACACAGACATAGACATACACAATGCAGAGATACACAGGACACAGACATAGACATACACAATGCAGCGAGATACACAGGACATAGACATACACAATGCAGAGAGATACACAGACACACACAATGCAGAGAGATACACAGGACACAGACATACACAATGCAGAGAGATACAAGGGACACGGACATAGACATACACAATGCAGAGAGATACACAGGACACAGACACACACAATGCAGAGAGATACACAGGACACAGACACACACAATGCAGAGAGATACACAGGACACAGACACACACAATGCAGAGAGATACACAGGACACAGACACACACAATGCAGAGAGATACACAAGACACAGACATAGACATACACAATGCAGAGAGATACACAGACACACACAATGCAGAGAGATACACAGGACACAGACATAGACATACACAATGCAGAGAGATACACAGACACACACAATGCAGAGAGATACACAGGACACAGACATACACAATGCAGAGAGATACAAGGGACACGGACATAGACATACACAATGCAGAGAGATACACAGGACACAGACACACACAATGCAGAGAGATACACAGGACACAGACACACACAATGCAGAGAGATACACAGGACACAGACACACACAATGCAGAGAGATACACAGGACACAGACACACACAATGCAGAGAGATACACAGGACACAGACACACACAATGCAGAGAGATACACAGGACACAGACACACACAATGCAGAGATACACAGGACACAGACACACACAATGCAGAGAGATACACAGGACACAGACACACACAATGCAGAGAGATACACAGGACACAGACATAGACATACACAATGCAGAGAGATACACAGACACACACAATGCAGAGAGATACACAGGACACAGACATACACAATGCAGAGAGATGCAAGGGACATGGACATAGACATACACAATGCAGAGAGATACACAGGACACAGACACACACAATGCAGAGAGATACACAGGACACAGACACACACAATGCAGAGAGATACACAGGACACAGACACACACAATGCAGAGAGATACACAGGACACAGACACACACAATGCAGAGAGATACACAGGACACAGACACACAAAATGCAGAGAGATACACAGGACACAGACACACACAATGCAGAGAGATACACAGGACACAGACACACACAATGCAGAGAGATACACAGGACACAGACACACACATTGCAGTGAGATACACAGGACACAGACACACACAATGCAGAGAGATACACAGGACACAGACACACACAATGCAGAGAGATACACAGGACACAGACACACACAATGCAGAGAGATACACAGGACACAGACACACACAATGCAGAGAGATACACAGGACACAGACACACACAATGCAGAGAGATACACAGGACACAGACACACACAATGCAGAGAGATACACAGGACACAGACATAGACATACACAATGCAGAGAGATACACAGACACACACAATGCAGAGAGATACACAGGACACAGACATAGACATACACAATGCAGAGAGATACACAGACACACACAATGCAGAGAGATACACAGGACACAGACATACACAATGCAGAGAGATACAAGGGACACGGACATAGACATACACAATGCAGAGAGATACACAGGACACAGACACACACAATGCAGAGAGATACACAGGACACAGACACACACAATGCAGAGAGATACACAGGACACAGACACACACAATGCAGAGAGAAACACAGGACACAGACACACACAATGCAGAGAGATACACAGGACACAGACACACACAATGCAGAGAGATACACAGACACACACAATGCAGAGAGATACACAGGACACAGACATACACAATGCAGAGAGATACAAGGGACACGGACATAGACATACACAATGCAGAGAGATACACAGGACACAGACACACACAATGCAGAGAGATACACAGGACACAGACACACACAATGCAGAGAGATACACAGGACACAGACACACACAATGCAGAGAGATACACAGGACACAGACACACACAATGCAGAGAGATACACAGGACACAGACACACACAATGCAGAGAGATACACAGGACACAGACACACACAATGCAGAGAGATACACAGGACACAGACACACACAATGCAGAGAGATACACAGGACACAGACACACACAATGCAGAGAGATACAAAGGACACAGACACACACAATGCAGAGAGATACACAGGACACAGACACACACAATGCAGAGAGATACACAGGACACAGACACACACAATGCAGAGAGATACACAGGACACAGACACACACAATGCAGTGAGATACAAAGGACACAGACACACACAATGCAGAGAGATACACAGGACACAGACACACACAATGCAGAGAGATACACAGGACACAGACACACACAATGCAGAGAGATACACAGGACACAGACACACACAATGCAGAGAGATACACAGGACACAGACACTCACAATGCAGAGATACACAGGACACAGACACACACAATGCAGAGAGATACACAGGACACAGACACACACAATGCAGAGAGATACACAGGACACAGACATAGACATACACAATGCAGAGAGATACACAGACACACACAATGCAGAGAGATACACAGGACACAGACATACACAATGCAGAGAGATACAAGGGACACGGACATAGACATACACAATGCAGAGAGATACACAGGACACAGACACACACAATGCAGAGAGATTCACAGGACACAGACACACACAATGCAGAGAGATACAAAGGACACAGACACGCACAATGCAGAGAGATACACAGGACACAGACACGCACATTGCAGAGAGATACACAGGACACAGACACACACAATGCAGAGAGATACACAGGACACAGACACACACAATGCAGAGAGATACACAGGACACAGACAGACATACACAATGCAGAGAGATACACAGACACACACAATGCAGAGAGATACACAGGACACAGACATACACAATGCAGAGAGATACACAGGACACAGACATAGACATACACAATGCAGAGATACACAGGACACAGACATAGACATACACAATGCAGAGAGATACACAGGACACAGACACACACAATGCAGAGAGATTCACAGGACACAGACACACACAATGCAGAGAGATACAAAGGACACAGACACGCACAATGCAGAGAGATACACAGGACACAGACACGCACATTGCAGAGAGATACACAGGACACAGACACACACAATGCAGAGAGATACACAGGACACAGACACACACAATGCAGAGAGATACACAGGACACAGACAGACATACACAATGCAGAGAGATACACAGACATACACAATGCAAAGAGATACACAGGACACAGACACACACAATGCAGAGAGATACACAGGACACAGGCACACACAATGCAGAGAGATACACAGACACACACAATGCAGAGAGATACACAGGACACAGACACACACAATGCAGAGAGATACACAGGACACAGACATAGACATACACAATGCAGAGATACACAGGACACAGACATAGACATACACAATGCAGCGAGATACACAGGACATAGACATACACAATGCAGAGAGATACACAGACACACACAATGCAGAGAGATACACAGGACACAGACATACACAATGCAGAGAGATACAAGGGACACGGACATAGACATACACAATGCAGAGAGATACACAGGACACAGACACACACAATGCAGAGAGATACACAGGACACAGACACACACAATGCAGAGAGATACACAGGACACAGACACACACAATGCAGAGAGATACACAGGACACAGACACACACAATGCAGAGAGATACACAAGACACAGACATAGACATACACAATGCAGAGAGATACACAGACACACACAATGCAGAGAGATACACAGGACACAGACATAGACATACACAATGCAGAGAGATACACAGACACACACAATGCAGAGAGATACACAGGACACAGACATACACAATGCAGAGAGATACAAGGGACACGGACATAGACATACACAATGCAGAGAGATACACAGGACACAGACACACACAATGCAGAGAGATACACAGGACACAGACACACACAATGCAGAGAGATACACAGGACACAGACACACACAATGCAGAGAGATACACAGGACACAGACACACACAATGCAGAGAGATACACAGGACACAGACACACACAATGCAGAGATACACAGGACACAGACACACACAATGCAGAGAGATACACAGGACACAGACACACACAATGCAGAGAGATACACAGGACACAGACATAGACATACACAATGCAGAGAGATACACAGACACACACAATGCAGAGAGATACACAGGACACAGACATACACAATGCAGAGAGATGCAAGGGACATGGACATAGACATACACAATGCAGAGAGATACACAGGACACAGACACACACAATGCAGAGAGATACACAGGACACAGACACACACAATGCAGAGAGATACACAGGACACAGACACACACAATGCAGAGAGATACACAGGACACAGACACACACAATGCAGAGAGATACACAGGACACAGACACACAAAATGCAGAGAGATACACAGGACACAGACACACACAATGCAGAGAGATACACAGGACACAGACACACACAATGCAGAGAGATACACAGGACACAGACACACACATTGCAGTGAGATACACAGGACACAGACACACACAATGCAGAGAGATACACAGGACACAGACACACACAATGCAGAGAGATACACAGGACACAGACACACACAATGCAGAGAGATACACAGGACACAGACACACACAATGCAGAGAGATACACAGGACACAGACATAGACATACACAATGCAGAGAGATACACAGACACACACAATGCAGAGAGATACACAGGACACAGACATAGACATACACAATGCAGAGAGATACACAGACACACACAATGCAGAGAGATACACAGGACACAGACATACACAATGCAGAGAGATACAAGGGACACGGACATAGACATACACAATGCAGAGAGATACACAGGACACAGACACACACAATGCAGAGAGATACACAGGACACAGACACACACAATGCAGAGAGATACACAGGACACAGACACACACAATGCAGAGAGAAACACAGGACACAGACACACACAATGCAGAGAGATACACAGGACACAGACACACACAATGCAGAGAGATACACAGACACACACAATGCAGAGAGATACACAGGACACAGACATACACAATGCAGAGAGATACAAGGGACACGGACATAGACATACACAATGCAGAGAGATACACAGGACACAGACACACACAATGCAGAGAGATACACAGGACACAGACACACACAATGCAGAGAGATACACAGGACACAGACACACACAATGCAGAGAGATACACAGGACACAGACACACACAATGCAGAGAGATACACAGGACACAGACACACACAATGCAGAGAGATACACAGGACACAGACACACACAATGCAGAGAGATACACAGGACACAGACACACACAATGCAGAGAGATACACAGGACACAGACACACACAATGCAGAGAGATACAAAGGACACAGACACACACAATGCAGAGAGATACACAGGACACAGACACACACAATGCAGAGAGATACACAGGACACAGACACACACAATGCAGAGAGATACACAGGACACAGACACACACAATGCAGTGAGATACAAAGGACACAGACACACACAATGCAGAGAGATACACAGGACACAGACACACACAATGCAGAGAGATACACAGGACACAGACACACACAATGCAGAGAGATACACAGGACACAGACACACACAATGCAGAGAGATACACAGGACACAGACACTCACAATGCAGAGATACACAGGACACAGACACACACAATGCAGAGAAATACACAGGACACAGACACACACAATGCAGAGAGATACACAGGACACAGACATAGACATACACAATGCAGAGAGATACACAGACACACACAATGCAGAGAGATACACAGGACACAGACATACACAATGCAGAGAGATACAAGGGACACGGACATAGACATACACAATGCAGAGAGATACACAGGACACAGACACACACAATGCAGAGAGATTCACAGGACACAGACACACACAATGCAGAGAGATACAAAGGACACAGACACGCACAATGCAGAGAGATACACAGGACACAGACACGCACATTGCAGAGAGATACACAGGACACAGACACACACAATGCAGAGAGATACACAGGACACAGACACACACAATGCAGAGAGATACACAGGACACAGACAGACATACACAATGCAGAGAGATACACAGACACACACAATGCAGAGAGATACACAGGACACAGACATACACAATGCAGAGAGATACAAGGGACATGGACATAGACATACACAATGCAGAGAGATACACAGGACACAGACACACACAATGCAGAGAGATACACAGGACACAGACGCAAACAATGCAGAGAGATACACAGGACACAGACACACACAATGCAGAAAGATAAACAGGACACAGACACACAATGCAGAGAGATACACAGGACACAGCCACACACAATGCAGAGAGATACACAGGACACAGACATACACACAATGCAGAGAGATACACAGGACACAGACACACACAATGCAGAGAGATACACAGGACACAGACATAGACATACACAATGCAGAGAGATACACAGACACACACAATGCAGAGAGATACACAGGAGACAGACATACACAATGCAGAGAGATACAAGGGACACGGACATAGACATACACAATGCAGAGAGATACACTGGACACAGACACACACAATGCAGAGAGATGCACAGGATACAGACACACACAATGCAGAGAGATACACAGGACACAGACACACAATGCAGATAGATACACAGGACACAGACACACACAATGCAGAGAGATACACAGGACACAGACACACACAATGCAGAGAGATACACAGGACACAGACACACACAATGCAGAGAGATACACAGGACACAGACACACACAATGCAGAGAGATACACAGGACACAGACACACACAATGCAGAGAGATACACAGGACACAGACACACAAAATGCAGAGAGATACACAGGACACAGACACACACAATGCAGAGAGATACACAGGACACAGACACACACAATGCAGAGAGATACACAGGACACAGACACACACATTGCAGTGAGATACACAGGACACAGACACACACAATGCAGAGAGATACACAGGACACAGACACACACAATGCAGAGAGATACACAGGACACAGACACACACAATGCAGAGAGATACACAGGACACAGACACACACAATGCAGAGAGATACACAGGACACAGACACACACAATGCAGAGAGATACACAGGACACAGACACACACAATGCAGAGAGATACACAGGACACAGACATAGACATACACAATGCAGAGAGATACACAGACACACACAATGCAGAGAGATACACAGGACACAGACATAGACATACACAATGCAGAGAGATACACAGACACACACAATGCAGAGAGATACACAGGACACAGACATACACAATGCAGAGAGATACAAGGGACACGGACATAGACATACACAATGCAGAGAGATACACAGGACACAGACACACACAATGCAGAGAGATACACAGGACACAGACACACACAATGCAGAGAGATACACAGGACACAGACACACACAATGCAGAGAGAAACACAGGACACAGACACACACAATGCAGAGAGATACACAGGACACAGACACACACAATGCAGAGAGATACACAGACACACACAATGCAGAGAGATACACAGGACACAGACATACACAATGCAGAGAGATACAAGGGACACGGACATAGACATACACAATGCAGAGAGATACACAGGACACAGACACACACAATGCAGAGAGATACACAGGACACAGACACACACAATGCAGAGAGATACACAGGACACAGACACACACAATGCAGAGAGATACACAGGACACAGACACACACAATGCAGAGAGATACACAGGACACAGACACACACAATGCAGAGAGATACACAGGACACAGACACACACAATGCAGAGAGATACACAGGACACAGACACACACAATGCAGAGAGATACACAGGACACAGACACACACAATGCAGAGAGATACAAAGGACACAGACACACACAATGCAGAGAGATACACAGGACACAGACACACACAATGCAGAGAGATACACAGGACACAGACACACACAATGCAGAGAGATACACAGGACACAGACACACACAATGCAGTGAGATACAAAGGACACAGACACACACAATGCAGAGAGATACACAGGACACAGACACACACAATGCAGAGAGATACACAGGACACAGACACACACAATGCAGAGAGATACACAGGACACAGACACACACAATGCAGAGAGATACACAGGACACAGACACTCACAATGCAGAGATACACAGGACACAGACACACACAATGCAGAGAGATACACAGGACACAGACACACACAATGCAGAGAGATACACAGGACACAGACATAGACATACACAATGCAGAGAGATACACAGACACACACAATGCAGAGAGATACACAGGACACAGACATACACAATGCAGAGAGATACAAGGGACACGGACATAGACATACACAATGCAGAGAGATACACAGGACACAGACACACACAATGCAGAGAGATTCACAGGACACAGACACACACAATGCAGAGAGATACACAGGACACAGACACACACAATGCAGAGAGATACACAGGACACAGACACACACAATGCAGAGAGATACACAGGACACAGACACACACAATGCAGAGAGATACACAGGACACAGACACACACAATGCAGAGAGATACACAGGACACAGACACACACAATGCAGAGAGATACACAGGACACAGACATAGACATACACAATGCAGAGAGATACACAGACACACACAATGCAGAGAGATACACAGGACACAGACATAGACATACACAATGCAGAGAGATACACAGACACACACAATGCAGAGAGATACACAGGACACAGACATACACAATGCAGAGAGATACAAGGGACACGGACATAGACATACACAATGCAGAGAGATACACAGGACACAGACACACACAATGCAGAGAGATACACAGGACACAGACACACACAATGCAGAGAGATACACAGGACACAGACACACACAATGCAGAGAGAAACACAGGACACAGACACACACAATGCAGAGAGATACACAGGACACAGACACACACAATGCAGAGAGATACACAGACACACACAATGCAGAGAGATACACAGGACACAGACATACACAATGCAGAGAGATACAAGGGACACGGACATAGACATACACAATGCAGAGAGATACACAGGACACAGACACACACAATGCAGAGAGATACACAGGACACAGACACACACAATGCAGAGAGATACACAGGACACAGACACACACAATGCAGAGAGATACACAGGACACAGACACACACAATGCAGAGAGATACACAGGACACAGACACACACAATGCAGAGAGATACACAGGACACAGACACACACAATGCAGAGAGATACACAGGACACAGACACACACAATGCAGAGAGATACACAGGACACAGACACACACAATGCAGAGAGATACAAAGGACACAGACACACACAATGCAGAGAGATACACAGGACACAGACACACACAATGCAGAGAGATACACAGGACACAGACACACACAATGCAGAGAGATACACAGGACACAGACACACACAATGCAGTGAGATACAAAGGACACAGACACACACAATGCAGAGAGATACACAGGACACAGACACACACAATGCAGAGAGATACACAGGACACAGACACACACAATGCAGAGAGATACACAGGACACAGACACACACAATGCAGAGAGATACACAGGACACAGACACTCACAATGCAGAGATACACAGGACACAGACACACACAATGCAGAGAGATACACAGGACACAGACACACACAATGCAGAGAGATACACAGGACACAGACATAGACATACACAATGCAGAGAGATACACAGACACACACAATGCAGAGAGATACACAGGACACAGACATACACAATGCAGAGAGATACAAGGGACACGGACATAGACATACACAATGCAGAGAGATACACAGGACACAGACACACACAATGCAGAGAGATTCACAGGACACAGACACACACAATGCAGAGAGATACAAAGGACACAGACACGCACAATGCAGAGAGATACACAGGACACAGACACGCACATTGCAGAGAGATACACAGGACACAGACACACACAATGCAGAGAGATACACAGGACACAGACACACACAATGCAGAGAGATACACAGGACACAGACAGACATACACAATGCAGAGAGATACACAGACACACACAATGCAGAGAGATACACAGGACACAGACATACACAATGCAGAGAGATACACAGGACACAGACATAGACATACACAATGCAGAGATACACAGGACACAGACATAGACATACACAATGCAGAGAGATACACAGGACACAGACACACACAATGCAGAGAGATTCACAGGACACAGACACACACAATGCAGAGAGATACAAAGGACACAGACACGCACAATGCAGAGAGATACACAGGACACAGACACGCACATTGCAGAGAGATACACAGGACACAGACACACACAATGCAGAGAGATACACAGGACACAGACACACACAATGCAGAGAGATACACAGGACACAGACAGACATACACAATGCAGAGAGATACACAGACATACACAATGCAAAGAGATACACAGGACACAGACACACACAATGCAGAGAGATACACAGGACACAGGCACACACAATGCAGAGAGATACACAGACACACACAATGCAGAGAGATACACAGGACACAGACACACACAATGCAGAGAGATACACAGGACACAGACATAGACATACACAATGCAGAGATACACAGGACACAGACATAGACATACACAATGCAGCGAGATACACAGGACATAGACATACACAATGCAGAGAGATACACAGACACACACAATGCAGAGAGATACACAGGACACAGACATACACAATGCAGAGAGATACAAGGGACACGGACATAGACATACACAATGCAGAGAGATACACAGGACACAGACACACACAATGCAGAGAGATACACAGGACACAGACACACACAATGCAGAGAGATACACAGGACACAGACACACACAATGCAGAGAGATACACAGGACACAGACACACACAATGCAGAGAGATACACAAGACACAGACATAGACATACACAATGCAGAGAGATACACAGACACACACAATGCAGAGAGATACACAGGACACAGACATAGACATACACAATGCAGAGAGATACACAGACACACACAATGCAGAGAGATACACAGGACACAGACATACACAATGCAGAGAGATACAAGGGACACGGACATAGACATACACAATGCAGAGAGATACACAGGACACAGACACACACAATGCAGAGAGATACACAGGACACAGACACACACAATGCAGAGAGATACACAGGACACAGACACACACAATGCAGAGAGATACACAGGACACAGACACACACAATGCAGAGAGATACACAGGACACAGACACACACAATGCAGAGATACACAGGACACAGACACACACAATGCAGAGAGATACACAGGACACAGACACACACAATGCAGAGAGATACACAGGACACAGACATAGACATACACAATGCAGAGAGATACACAGACACACACAATGCAGAGAGATACACAGGACACAGACATACACAATGCAGAGAGATGCAAGGGACATGGACATAGACATACACAATGCAGAGAGATACACAGGACACAGACACACACAATGCAGAGAGATACACAGGACACAGACACACACAATGCAGAGAGATACACAGGACACAGACACACACAATGCAGAGAGATACACAGGACACAGACACACACAATGCAGAGAGATACACAGGACACAGACACACAAAATGCAGAGAGATACACAGGACACAGACACACACAATGCAGAGAGATACACAGGACACAGACACACACAATGCAGAGAGATACACAGGACACAGACACACACATTGCAGTGAGATACACAGGACACAGACACACACAATGCAGAGAAATACACAGGACACAGACACACACAATGCAGAGAGATACACAGGACACAGACACACACAATGCAGAGAGATACACAGGACACAGACACACACAATGCAGAGAGATACACAGGACACAGACATAGACATACACAATGCAGAGAGATACACAGACACACACAATGCAGAGAGATACACAGGACACAGACATAGACATACACAATGCAGAGAGATACACAGACACACACAATGCAGAGAGATACACAGGACACAGACATACACAATGCAGAGAGATACAAGGGACACGGACATAGACATACACAATGCAGAGAGATACACAGGACACAGACACACACAATGCAGAGAGATACACAGGACACAGACACACACAATGCAGAGAGATACACAGGACACAGACACACACAATGCAGAGAGAAACACAGGACACAGACACACACAATGCAGAGAGATACACAGGACACAGACACACACAATGCAGAGAGATACACAGACACACACAATGCAGAGAGATACACAGGACACAGACATACACAATGCAGAGAGATACAAGGGACACGGACATAGACATACACAATGCAGAGAGATACACAGGACACAGACACACACAATGCAGAGAGATACACAGGACACAGACACACACAATGCAGAGAGATACACAGGACACAGACACACACAATGCAGAGAGATACACAGGACACAGACACACACAATGCAGAGAGATACACAGGACACAGACACACACAATGCAGAGAGATACACAGGACACAGACACACACAATGCAGAGAGATACACAGGACACAGACACACACAATGCAGAGAGATACACAGGACACAGACACACACAATGCAGAGAGATACACAGGACACAGACACACACAATGCAGAGAGATACAAAGGACACAGACACACACAATGCAGAGAGATACACAGGACACAGACACACACAATGCAGAGAGATACACAGGACACAGACACACACAATGCAGAGAGATACACAGGACACAGACACACACAATGCAGTGAGATACAAAGGACACAGACACACACAATGCAGAGAGATACACAGGACACAGACACACACAATGCAGAGAGATACACAGGACACAGACACACACAATGCAGAGAGATACACAGGACACAGACACACACAATGCAGAGAGATACACAGGACACAGACACTCACAATGCAGAGATACACAGGACACAGACACACACAATGCAGAGAGATACACAGGACACAGACACACACAATGCAGAGAGATACACAGGACACAGACATAGACATACACAATGCAGAGAGATACACAGACACACACAATGCAGAGAGATACACAGGACACAGACATACACAATGCAGAGAGATACAAGGGACACGGACATAGACATACACAATGCAGAGAGATACACAGGACACAGACACACACAATGCAGAGAGATTCACAGGACACAGACACACACAATGCAGAGAGATACAAAGGACACAGACACGCACAATGCAGAGAGATACACAGGACACAGACACGCACATTGCAGAGAGATACACAGGACACAGACACACACAATGCAGAGAGATACACAGGACACAGACACACACAATGCAGAGAGATACACAGGACACAGACAGACATACACAATGCAGAGAGATACACAGACACACACAATGCAGAGAGATACACAGGACACAGACATACACAATGCAGAGAGATACAAGGGACATGGACATAGACATACACAATGCAGAGAGATACACAGGACACAGACACACACAATGCAGAGAGATACACAGGACACAGACGCAAACAATGCAGAGAGATACACAGGACACAGACACACACAATGCAGAGAGATACACAGGACACAGACACACAATGCAGAGAGATACACAGGACACAGCCACACACAATGCAGAGAGATACACAGGACACAGACATACACACAATGCAGAGAGACACTGGACACAGACACACACAATGCAGAGAGATGCACAGGATACAGACACACACAATGCAGAGAGATACACAGGACACAGACACACAATGCAGATAGATACACAGGACACAGACACACACAATGCAGAGAGATACACAGGACACACACACACAATGCAGAGAGATACACAGGACACAGACACACACAATGCAGAGAGATACACAGGACACAGACACACACAATGCAGAGAGATACACAGGACACAGACACACACAATGCAGAGATACACAGGACACAGACACACACAATGCAGAGAGATATACAGGACACAGACACACACAATGCAGAGATACACAGTACACAGACACACACAATGCAGAAAGATACACAGGACACAGACACACACAGTGCAGAGAGATACACAGGACACAGATATAGACATACACAGTGCAGAGAGATACACAGACACACACAATGCAGAGAGATACACAGGACACAGACATACACAATGCAGAGAGATACAAGGGACACGGACATAGACATACACAATGCAGAGAGATACACAGGACACAGACACACACAATGCAGAGAGATACACAGGACACAGACACACACAATGCAGAGAGATACACAGGACACAGACACACAATGCAGAGACACACAGGACACAGACACACACAATGCAGATAGATACACAGGACACAGACACACACAATGCAGAGAGATACACAGGACACAGACACACACAATGCAGAGAGATACACAGGACACAGACACACACAATGCAGAGAGATACACAGGACACAGACACACACAATGCAGAGAGATACACAGGACACAGACATAGACATACACAATGCAGAGAGATACACAGACACACACAATGCAGAGAGATACACAGGACACAGACATACACAATGCAGAGAGATACAAGGGACACGGACATAGACTTACACAATGCAGAGAGATACACAGGACACAGACACACACAATGCAGAGAGATACAAAGGACACAGACACACACAATGCAGAGAGATACACAGGACACAGACACACACAATGCAAAGAGATACACAGGGCACAGACACACACAATGCAAAGAGATACACAAGACACAGACACACACAATGCAGAGAGATACACAGGACACAGACACACACAATGCAGAGAGATACATAGGACACAGACACACACAATGCAGAGAGATACACAGGACACAGACACACACAATGCAGAGAGATAAACAGGACACAGACACACACAATGCAAAGAGATACACAGGTCACAGACACACACAATGCAGAGAGATACACAGGACACAGACACACACAATGCAGAGAGATACACAGGACACAGACACACACAATGCAGAGAGATACACAGGACACAGACACACACAATGCAGAGAAATACACAGGACACAGACACACTCAATGCACAGAGATACACAGGACACACACATACACACAATGCAGAGAGATACACAGGACACAGACACACACATTGCAAAGAGATACACAGGACACAGACATACACACAATGCAGAGAGATACACAGGACACAGACATAGACATATACAATGCAGAGAGATACACAGAGACACACAATGCAGAGAGATACACAGGACACAGACACACACAATGCAGAGATACACAGGAAACAGACACACACAATGCAGAGAGATACACAGGACACAGACACACACAATGCAGAGAGATACACAGGACACAGACACACAATGCAAAGAGATACACAGGACAGAGACACACACAATGCAGAGAGATACACAGGACACAGACACACACAATGCAGAGAGATACACAGGACACAGACATAGACATACACAATGCAGAGAGATACACAGACACACACAATGCAGAGAGATACACAGGACACAGACATACACAATGCAGAGAGATACAAGGGACATGGACATAGACATACACAATGCAGAGAGATACACAGGACACAGACACACACAATGCAGAGAGATACACAGGACACAGACACACACAATGCAGAGAGATACACAGGACACAGACACACACAATGCAGAGAGATACACAGGACACAGACACACACAATGCAGAGAGATACACAGGACACAGACACACACAATGCAGAGAGATACACAGGACACAGACACACACAATGCAGTGAGATACACAGGACACAGACACACACAATGCAGAGAGATACACAGGACACAGACACACACAATGCAAAGAGATACACAGGACACAGACACACACAATGCAGAGAGATACACAGGACACAGACACACACAATGCAGAGATACACAGGACACAGACACACACAATGCAGAGAGATACACAGGACACAGACACACACAATGCAGAGAGATACACAGGACACAGACATAGACATACACAATGCAGAGAGATACACAGACACACACAATGCAGAGAGATACACAGGACACAGACATACACAATGCAGAGAGATACAAGGGACACGGACATAGACATACACAATGCAGAGAGATACACAGGACACAGACACACACAATGCAGAGAGATTCACAGGACACAGACACACACAATGCAGAGAGATACACAGGACACAGACACACACAATGCAGAGAGATACACAGGACACAGACACACACAATGCAGAGAAATACACAGGACACAGACAGACATACACAATGCAGAGAGATACACAGACACACACAATGCAGAGAGATACACAGGACACAGACATACACAATGCAGAGAGATACAAGGGACATGGACATAGACATACACAATGCAGAGAGATACACAGGACACAGACACACACAATGCAGAGAGATACACAGGACACAGACACAAACAATGCAGAGAGATACACAGGACACAGACACACACAATGCAGAGAGATACACAGGACACAGACACACACAATGCAGAGAGATACACAGGACACAGACACACACAATGCAGAGAGATACACAGGACACAGACACACACAATGCAGAGAGATACACAGGACACAGACACACACAATGCAGAGAGATACACAGGACACAGACATACACATACACAATGGAGAGAGATACACAGACACACACAATGCAGAGAGATACACAGGACACAGACATACACAATGCAGAGAGATACAAGGGACACGGACATAGACATACACAATGCAGAGAGATACACAGGACACAGACACACACAATGCAGAGAGATACACAGGACACAGACACACACAATGCAGAGAGATACACAGGACACAGACACACACAATGCAGAGAGATACACAGGACACAGACACACACAATGCAGAGAGATACACAGGACACAGACACACACAATGCAGAGAGATACACAGGACACAGACACACACAATGCAGAGAGATACACAGACACACACAATGCAGAGATACACAGGACACAGACACACACAATGCAGAGAGATACACAGGACACAGACACACACAATGCAGAGAGATACACAGGACACAGACATAGACATACACAATGCAGAGAGATACACAGACACACACAATGCAGAGAGATACACAGGACACAGACATACACAATGCAGAGAGATACAAGGGACACGGACATAGACATACACAATGCAGAGAGATACACAGGACACAGACACACACAATGCAGAGAGATACACAGGACACAGACACACACAATGCAGAGAGATACACAGGACACAGACACACACAATGCAGAGAGATACACAGGACACAGACATAGACATACACAATGCAGAGAGATACACAGACACACACAATGCAGAGAGATACACAGGACACAGACATAGACATACACAATGCAGAGAGATACACAGACACACACAATGCAGAGAGATACACAGGACACAGACATACACAATGCAGAGAGATACAAGGGACACGGACATAGACATACACAATGCAGAGAGATACAGAGGACAGAGACACACACAATGCAGAGAGATACACAGGACACAGACACACACAATGCAGAGAGATACACAGGACACAGACACACACAATGCAGAGAGATACACAGGACACAGACACACACAATGCAGAGAGATACACAGGACACAGACACACACAATGCAGAGATACACAGGACACAGACACACACAATGCAGAGAGATACACAGGACACAGACACACACAATGCAGAGAGATACACAGGACACAGACATAGACATACACAATGCAGAGAGATACACAGACACACACAATGCAGAGAGATACACAGGACACAGACATACACAATGCAGAGAGATACAAGGGACACGGACATAGACATACACAATGCAGAGAGATACACAGGACACAGACACACAATGCAGAGAGATACACAGGACACAGACACACACAATGCAGAGAGATACACAGGACACAGACACACACAATGCAGAGAGATACACAGGACACAGACACACACAATGCAGAGAGATACACAGGACACAGACACACACAATGCAGAGAGATACACAGGACACAGACACACACAATGCAGAGAGATACACAGGACACAGACACACAAAATGCAGAGAGATACACAGGACACAGACACACACAATGCAGAGAGATACACAGGACACAGACACACACAATGCAGAGAGATACACAGGACACAGACACACACAATGCAGAGATACACAGGACACAGACACACACAATGCAGAGAGATACACAGGACACAGACACACACGAGAGATACACAGGACACAGACATAGACATACACAATACAGAGAGATACACAGACACACACAATGCAGAGAGATACACAGGACACAGACATACACAATGCAGAGATACACAGGACACAGACATAGACATACACAATGCAGAGAGATACACAGACACACACAATGCAGAGAGATACACAGGACACAGACATACACAATGCAGAGAGATACAAGGGACACGGACATAGACATACACAATGCAGAGAGATACACAGGACACAGACACACACAATGCAGAGAGATACACAGGACACAGGCACACACAATGCAGAGAGATACACAGACACACACAATGCAGAGAGATACACAGGACACAGACACACACAATGCAGAGAGATACACAGGACACAGACATAGACATACACAATGCAGAGATACACAGGACACAGACATAGACATACACAATGCAGAGAGATACACAGGACATAGACATACACAATGCAGAGAGATACACAGACACACACAATGCAGAGAGATACACAGGACACAGACATAGACAATGCAGAGAGATACAAGGGACACGGACATAGACATACACAATGCAGAGAGATACACAGGACACAGACACACACAATGCAGAGAGATACACAGGACACAGACACACACAATGCAGAGAGATACACAGGACACAGACACACACAATGCAGAGAGATACACAGGACACAGACACACACAATGCAGAGAGATACACAGGACACAGACATAGACATACACAATGCAGAGAGATACACAGACACACACAATGCAGAGAGATACACAGGACACAGACATAGACATACACAATGCAGAGAGATACACAGACACACACAATGCAGAGAGATACACAGGACACAGACATACACAATGCAGAGAGATACAAGGGACACGGACATAGACATACACAATGCAGAGAGATACACAGGACACAGACACACACAATGCAGAGAGATACACAGGACACAGACACACACAATGCAGAGAGATACACAGGACACAGACACACACAATGCAGAGAGATACACAGGACACAGACACACACAATGCAGAGAGATACACAGGACACAGACACACACAATGCAGAGATACACAGGACACAGACACACACAATGCAGAGAGATACACAGGACACAGACACACACAATGCAGAGAGATACACAGGACACAGACATAGACATACACAATGCAGAGAGATACACAGACACACACAATGCAGAGAGATACACAGGACACAGACATACACAATGCAGAGAGATACAAGGGACATGGACATAGACATACACAATGCAGAGAGATACACAGGACACAGACACACACAATGCAGAGAGATACACAGGACACAGACACACACAATGCAGAGAGATACACAGGACACAGACACACACAATGCAGAGAGATACACAGGACACAGACACACACAATGCAGAGAGATACACAGGACACAGACACACACAATGCAGAGAGATACACAGGACACAGACACACACAATGCAGAGAGATACACAGGACACAGACACACACAATGCAGAGAGATACACAGGACACAGACACACACAATGCAGAGAGATACACAGGACACAGACACACACATTGCAGTGAGATACACAGGACACAGACACACACAATGCAGAGAGATACACAGGACACAGACACACACAATGCAGAGAGATACACAGGACACAGACACACACAATGCAGAGAGATACACAGGACACAGACATAGACATACACAATGCAGAGAGATACACAAACACACACAATGCAGAGAGATAAACAGGACATAGACATAGACATACACAATGCAAAGAGATATACAGACACACACAATGCAGAGAGATACACAGGACACAGACATACACAATGCAGAGAGATACAAGGGACACGGACATAGACATACACAATGCAGAGAGATACACAGGACACAGACACACACAATGCAGAGAGATACACAGGACACAGACACACACAATGCAGAGAGATACACAGGACACAGACACACACAATGCAGAGAGAAACACAGGACACAGACACACACAATGCAGAGAGATACACAGGACACAGACACACACAATGCAGAGATACACAGGACACAGACACACACAATGCAGAGAGATACACAGACACACACAATGCAGAGAGATACACAGGACACAGACATACACAATGCAGAGAGATACAAGGGACACGGACATAGACATACACAATGCAGAGAGATACACAGGACACAGACACACACAATGCAGAGAGATACACAGGACACAGACACACACAATGCAGAGAGATACACAGGACACAGACACACACAATGCAGAGAGATACACAGGACACAGACACACACAATGCAGAGAGATACACAGGACACAGACACACACAATGCAGAGAGATACACAGGACACAGACACACACAATGCAGAGAGATACACAGGACACAGACACACACAATGCAGAGAGATACACAGGACACAGACACACACAATGCAGAGAGATACACAGGACACAGACACACACAATGCAGAGAGATACACAGGACACAGACACACACAATGCAGAGAGATACACAGGACACAGACACACACAATGCAGTGAGATACACAGACACACACAATGCAGAGAGATACACAGGACACAGACACACACAATGCAGAGAGATACACAGGACACAGACACACACAATGCAGAGAGATACACAGGACACAGACACACACAATGCAGAGAGATACACAGGACACAGACACACACAATGCAGAGAGATACACAGGACACAGACATACACAATGCAGAGATACACAGGACACAGACACACACAATGCAGAGAGATACACAGGACACAGACACACACAATGCAGAGATACACAGGACACAGACACACACAATGCAGAGAGATACACAGGACACAGACACACACAATGCAGAGAGATACACAGGACACAGACATAGACATACACAATGCAGAGAGATACACAGACACACACAATGCAGAGAGATACACAGGAAACAGACATACACAATACAGAGAGATACAAGGGACACGGACATAGACATACACAATGCAGAGAGATACACAGGACACAGACACACACAATGCAGAGAGATTCACATGACACAGACACACACATTGCAGAGAGATACACAGGACACAGACACGCACAATGCAGAGAGATGCACAGGACACAGACACGCACATTGCAGAGAGATACACAGGACACAGACACACACAATGCAGAGAGATACACAGGACACAGACACACACAATGCAGAGAGATACACAGGACACAGACAGACATACACAATGCAGAGAGATACACAGACACACACAATGCAGAGAGATACACAGGACACAGACATACACAATGCAGAGAGATACAAGGGACATGGACATAGACATACACAATGCAGAGAGATACACAGGACACAGACACACACAATGCAGAGAGATACACAGGACACAGACATACACAATGCAGAGAGATACAAGGGACACGGACATTGACATACACAATGCAGAGAGATACACAGGACACAGACACACACAATGCAGAGAGATACACAGGACACAGACACACACAATGCACAGAGATACACAGGACACAGACACACACAATGCAGAGAGAAACACAGGACACAGACACACACAATGCAGAGAGATACACAGGACACAGACACACACAATGCAGAGATACACAGGACACAGACACACACAATGCAGAGAGATACACAGACACACACAATGCAGAGAGATACACAGGACACAGACATACACAATGCAGAGAGATACAAGGGACACGGACATAGACATACACAATGCAGAGAGATACACAGGACACAGACACACACAATGCAGAGAGATACACAGGACACAGACACACACAATGCAGAGAGATACACAGGACACAGACACACACAATGCAGAGAGATACACAGGACACAGACACACACAATGCAGAGAGATACACAGGACACAGACACACACAATGCAGAGAGATACACAGGACACAGACACACACAATGCAGAGAGATACACAGGACATAGACACACACAATGCAGAGAGATACACAGGACACAGACACACACAATGCAGAGAGATACACAGGACACAGACACACACAATGCAGAGAGATACACAGGACACAGACACACACAATGCAGAGAGATACACAGGACACAGACACACACAATGCAGAGAGATACACAGGACACAGACACACACAATGCAGTGAGATACACAGACACACACAATGCAGAGAGATACACAGGACACAGACACACACAATGCAGAGAGATACACAGGACACAGACACACACAATGCAGAGAGATACACAGGACACAGACACACACAATGCAGAGAGATACACAGGACACAGACACACACAATGCAGAGATACACAGGACACAGACACACACAATGCAGAGAGATACACAGGACACAGACACACACAATGCAGAGAGATACACAGGACACAGACATACACAATGCAGAGAGATACAAGGGACACGGACATAGACATACACAATGCAGAGAGATACACAGGACACAGACACACACAATGCAGAGAGATTCACAGGACACAGACACACACAATGCAGAGAGATACACAGGACACAGACACGCACAATGCAGAGAGATACACAGGACACAGACACGCACATTGCAGAGAGATACACAGGACACAGACACACACAATGCAGAGAGATACACAGGACACAGACACACACAATGCAGAGAGATACACAGGACACAGACAGACATACACAATGCAGAGAGATACACAGACACACACAATGCAGAGAGATACACAGGACACAGACATACACAATGCAGAGAGATACAAGGGACATGGACATAGACATACACAATGCAGAGAGATACACAGGACACAGACACACACAATGCAGAGAGATACACAGGACACAGACACAAACAATGCAGAGAGATACACAGGACACAGACACACACAATGCAGAGAGATACACAGGACACAGACACACACAATGCAGAGAGATACACAGGACACAGACACACACAATGCAGAGAGATACACAGGACACAGACACACACAATGCAGAGAGATACACAGGACACAGACATAGACATACACAATGCAGAGAGATACACAGACACACACAATGCAGAGAGATACACAGGACACAAACATACACAATGCAGAGAGATACAAGGGACACGGACATAGACATACACAATGCAGAGAGATACACAGGACACAGACACACAATGCAGAGAGATACACAGGACACAGACACACACAATGCAGAGAGATACACAGGACACAGACACACACAATGCAGAGAGATACACAGGACACAGACACACACAATGCAGAGATACACAGGACACAGCCACACACAATGCAGAGAGATACACAGGACACAGCCACACACAATGCAGAGAGATACACAGGACACAGACATACACAATGCAGATAGATACAAGGGACACGGACATAGACATACACAATGCAGAGAGATACACAGGACACAGACACACACAATGCAGAGAGATACACAGGACACAGACACACACAATGCAGAGAGATACACAGGACACAGACACACAATGCAGAGACACACAGGACACAGACACACACAATGCAGATAGATACACAGGACACAGACACACACAATGCAGAGAGATACACAGGACACTGACACACACAATGCAGAGAGATACACAGGACACAGACATAGACATACACAATGCAGAGAGATACACAGACACACACATTGCAGAGAGATACACAGGACACAGACATACACAATGCAGAGAGATACATGGGACACGGACATAGACTTACACAATGCAGAGAGATACACAGGACACAGACACACACAATGCAGAGAGATATACAGGACACAGACACACACAATGCAGAGATACACAGGACACAGACACACACAATGCAGAGAGATACACAGGACACAGACACACACAATGCAGAGAGATACACAGGACACAGACACACAATGCAGAGACACACAGGACACAGACACACACAATGCAGATAGATACACAGGACACAGACACACACAATGCAGAGAGATACACAGGACACAGACACACACAATGCAGAGAGATACACAGGACACAGACACACACAATGCAGAGAGATACACAGGACACAGACATAGACATACACAATGCAGAGAGATACACAGACACACACAATGCAGAGAGATACACAGGACACAGACATACACAATGCAGAGAGATACATGGGACACGGACATAGACTTACACAATGCAGAGAGATACACAGGACACAGACACGCACAATGCAGAGAGATACAAAGGACACAGACACACACAATGCAGAGAGATACACAGGACACAGACACACACAATGCAAAGAGATACACAGGGCACAGACACACACAATGCAAAGAGATACACAGGACACAGACACACACAATGCAGAGAGATACACAGTACACAGACACACACAATGCAGAGAGATACATAGGACACAGACACACACAATGCAGAGAGATACACAGGACACAGACACACACAATGCAGAGAGATACACAGGACACAGACACACACAATGCAAAGAGATACACAGGTCACAGACACACACAAAGCAGAGAGATACACAGGACACAGACACACACAATGCAGAGAGATACACAGGACACAGACACACACAATGCAGAGAGATACACAGGACACAGACACACACAATGCAGAGAGATACACAGGACACAGACACACTCAATGCACAGAGATACACAGGACACACACATACACACAATGCAGAGAGATACACAGGACACAGACACACACAATGCAAAGAGATACACAGGACACAGACATACACACAATGCATAGAGATACACAGGACACAGACATAGACATATACAATGCAGAGAGATACACAGACACACACAATGCAGAGAGATACACAGGACACAGACACACACAATGCAGAGATACACAGGACACAGACACACACAATGCAGAGACATACACAGGACACAGACACACACAATGCAGAGAGATACACAGGACACAGACACACACAATGCAAAGAGATACACAGGGCACAGACACACACAATGCAGAGAGATACACAGGACACAGACACACACAATGCAGAGAGATACACAGGACACAGACACACACAATGCAGAGAGATACACAGGACACAGACACACACAATGCAGAGATACACAGGACACAGACACACACAATGCAGAGAGATACACAGGACACAGACACACACAATGCAGAGAGATACACAGGACACAGACATAGACATACACAATACAGAGAGATACACAGACACACACAATGCAGAGAGATACACAGGACACAGACATACACAATGCAGAGAGATACAAGGGACACGGACATAGACTTACACAATGCAGAGAGATACACAGGACACAGACACACACAATGCAGAGAGATACACAGGACACAGACACACACAATGCAGAGAGATACACAGGACACAGACACACAATGCAGAGATACACAGGACACAGACACACACAATGCAGAGAGATACACAGGACACAGACACACACAATGCAGAGAGATACAGAGGACACAGACACACACAATGCAGAGAGATACACAGGACACAGACACACACAATGCAGAGATACACAGGACACAGACACACACAATGCAGAGAGATACACAGGACACAGACACACACAATGCAGAGAGATACACAGGACACAGACATAGACATACACAATGCAGAGAGATACACAGACACACACAATGCAGAGAGATACACAGGACACAGACATACACAATGCTGAGAGATACAAGGGACATGGACATAGACATACACAATGCAGAGAGATACACAGGACACAGACACACACAATGCAGAGAGATACACAGGACACAGACACACACAATGCAGAGAGATACACAGGACACAGACACACACAATGCAGAGAGATACACCGGACACAGACACACACAATGCAGAGAGATACACAGGACACAGACTCACACAATGCAGAGAGATACACAGGACACAGACACACACAATGCAGAGAGATACACAGGACACAGACACACACAATGCAGAGAGAAACACAGGACACAGACAAACACAATGCAGAGAGATACACAGGACACAGACACACACAATGCAGAGAGATACACAGGACACAGACATAGACATACACAATGCAGAGAGATACACAGACACACAATGCAGAGAGATATACAGGACACAGACATACACAATGCAGAGAGATACAAGGGACACGGACATAGACATACACAATGCAGAGAGATACACAGGACACAGACACACACAATGCAGATAGATACACAGGACACAGACACACACAATGCAGAGAGATACACAGGACACAGACACACACAATGCAGAGAGATACACAGGACACAGACACACACAATGCAGAGAGATACACAGACACACACAATGCAGAGATACACAGGACACAGACACACACAATGCAGAGAGATACACAGGACACAGACACACACAATGCAGAGAGATACACAGGACACAGACATAGACATACACAATGCAGAGAGATACACAGACACACACAATGCAGAGAGATACACAGGACACAGACATACACAATGCAGAGAGATACAAGGGACACGGACATAGACATACACAATGCAGAGAGATACACAGGACACAGACACACACAATGCAGAGAGATACACAGGACACAGACACACACAATGCAGAGAGATACACAGGACACAGACACACACAATGCAGAGAGATACACAGGACACAGACACACACAATGCAGAGAGATACACAGGACACAGACATAGACATACACAATGCAGAGAGATACACAGACACACAATGCAGAGAGATACACAGGACACAGACATAGACATACACAATGCAGAGAGATACAAGGGACACAGACACACACAATGCAGAGAGATACACAGGACACAGACACACACAATGCAGAGAGATACACAGGACACAGACATAGACATACACAATGCAGAGAGATACACAGACACACAATGCAGAGAGATACACAGGACACAGACACAGACACACACAATGCAGAGAGATACACAGGACACAGACATACACAATGCAGAGAGATACAAGGGACACGGACATAGACATACACAATGCAGAGAGATACACAGGACACAGACACACACAATGCAGAGAGATACACAGGACACAGACACACACAATGCAGAGAGATACACAGGACACAGACACACACAATGCAGAGAGATACACAGGACACAGACACACACAATGCAGAGAGATACACAGGACACAGACACACACAATGCAGAGAGATACACAGGACACAGACACACAATGCAGAGATACACAGGACACAGACACACACAATGCAGAGAGATACACAGGACACAGACACACACAATGCAGAGAGATACACAGGACACAGACATAGACATACACAATGCAGAGAGATACACAGACACACACAATGCAGAGAGATACACAGGACACAGACATACACAATGCAGAGAGATACAAGGGACACGGACATAGACATACACAATGCAGAGAGATACACAGGACACAGACACACAGTGCAGAGAGATACACAGGACACAGACACACACAATGCAGAGAGATACACAGGACACAGACACACACAATGCAGAGAGATACACAGGACACAGACACACACAATGCAGAGAGATACACAGGACACAGACACACACAATGCAGAGAGATACACAGGACACAGACACACACAATGCAGAGAGATATACAGGACACAGACACACACAATGCAGAGAGATACACAGGACACAGACACACACAATGCAGAGATACACAGGACACAGACACACACAATGCAGAGAGATACACAGGACACAGACACACACGAGAGATACACAGGACACAGACATAGACATACACAATACAGAGAGATACACAGACACACACAATGCAGAGAGATACACAGGACACAGACATACACAATGCAGAGATACACAGGACACAGACATAGACATACACAATGCAGAGAGATACACAGGACACAGACATAGACATACACAATGCAGAGAGATACACAGACACACACAACGCAGAGAGATACACAGGACACAGACATACACAATGCAGAGAGATACAAGGGACACGGACATAGACATACACAATGCAGAGAGATACACAGGACACAGACACACACAATGCAGAGAGATACACAGGACATAGGCACACACAATGCAGAGAGATACACAGACACACACAATGCAGAGAGATACACAGGACACAGACACACACAATGCAGAGAGATACACAGGACACAGACATAGACATACACAATGCAGAGATACACAGGACACAGACATAGACATACACAATGCAGAGAGATACACAGGACATAGACATACACAATGCAGAGAGATACACAGACACACACAATGCAGAGAGATACACAGACACACACAATGCAGAGAGATACAAGGGACACGGACATAGACATACACAATGCAGAGAGATACACAGGACACAGACACACACAATGCAGAGAGATACACAGGACACAGACACACACAATGCAGAGAGATACACAGGACACAGACACACACAATGCAGAGAGATACACAGGACACAGACACACACAATGCAGAGAGATACACAGGACACAGACATAGACATACACAATGGAGAGAGATACACAGACACACACAATGCAGAGAGATACACAGGACACAGACATACACAATGCAGAGAGATACAAGGGACATGGACATAGACATACACAATGCAGAGAGATACACAGGACACAGACACACACAATGCAGAGAGATACACAGGACACAGACACACACAATGCAGAGAGATACACAGGACACAGACACACACAATGCAGAGAGATACACAGGACACAGACACACACAATGCAGAGAGATACACAGGACACAGACACACACAATGCAGAGAGATACACAGGACACAGACACACACAATGCAGAGAGATACACAGGACACAGACACACACAATGCAGAGAGATACACAGGACACAGACACACACAATGCAGAGAGATACACAGGACACAGACACACACAATGCAGTGAGATACACAGGACACAGACACACACAATGCAGAGAGATACACAGGACACAGACACACACAATGCAGAGAGATACACAGGACACAGACACACACAATGCAGAGAGATACACAGGACACAGACACACACAATGCAGAGATACACAGGACACAGACACACACAATGCAGAGAGATACACAGGACACAGACACACACAATGCAGAGAGATACACAGGACACAAACATAGACATACACAATGCAGAGAGATACACAGACACACACAATGCAGAGAGATACACAGGACACAGACATACACAATGCAGAGAGATACAAGGGACACGGATATAGACATACACAATGCAGAGAGATACACAGGACACAGACACACACAATGCAGAGAGATTCACAGGACACAGACACACACAATGCAGAGAGATACACAGGACACAGACACGCACAATGCAGAGAGATACACAGGACACAGACACGCACATTGCAGAGAGATACACAGGACACAGACACACACAATGCAGAGAGATACACAGGACACAGACACACACAATGCAGAGAGATACACAGGACACAGACAGACATACACAATGCAGAGAGATACACAGACACACACAATGCAGAGAGATACACAGGACACAGACATACACAATGCAGAGAGATACAAGGGACATGGACATAGACATACACAATGCAGAGAGATACACAGGACACAGACACAGACAATGCAGAGAGATACACAGGACACAGACACACACAATGCAGAGAGATACACAGGACACAGACACACACAATGCAGAGAGATACACAGGACACAGACACCACAATGCAGAGAGATACACAGGACACAGACACACACAATGCAGAGAGATACACAGGACACAGACACACACAATGCAGAGAGATACACAGGACACAGACACACACAATGCAGAGAGATACACAGGACACAGACATACACATACACAATGCAGAGAGATACACAGACACACACAATGCAGAGAGATACACAGGACACAGACATACACAATGCAGAGAGATACAAGGGACACGGACATAGACATACACAATGCAGAGAGATACACAGGACACAGACACACACAATGCAGAGAGATAAACAGGACACAGACACACACAATGCAGAGAGATACACAGGACACAGACACACACAATGCAGAGAGATACACAGGACACAGACACACACAATGCAGAGAGATACACAGGACACAGACACACACAATGCAGAGAGATACACAGGACACAGACACACACAATGCAGAGAGATACACAGACACACACAATGCAGAGATACACAGGACACAGACACACACAATGCAGAGAGATACACAGACACACACAATGCAGAGAGATACACAGGACACAGACATAGACATACACAATGCAGAGAGATACACAGACACACACAATGCAGAGAGATACACAGGACACAGACATACACAATGCAGAGAGATACAAGGGACACGGACATAGACATACACAATGCAGAGAGATACACAGGACACAGACACACACAATGCAGAGAGATACACAGGACACAGACACACACAATGCAGAGAGATACACAGGACACAGACACACACAATGCAGAGAGATACACAGGACACAGACACACAATGCAGAGAGATACACAGGACACAGACACACATAATGCAGAGATACACAGGACACAGACACACACAATGCAGAGAGATACACAGGACACAGACACACACAATGCAGAGAGATACACAGGACACAGAAATAGACATACACAATGCAGAGAGATACACAGACACACACAATGCAGAGAGATACACAGGACACAGACATACACAATGCAGAGAGATACAAGGGACACGGACATAGACATACACAATGCAGAGAGATACACAGGACACAGACACACAATGCAGAGAGATACACAGGACACAGACACACACAATGCAGAGAGATACACAGGACACAGACACACACAATGCAGAGAGATACACAGGACACAGACACACACAATGCAGAGAGATACACAGGACACAGACACACACAATGCAGAGAGATACACAGGACACAGACACACAAAATGCAGAGAGATACACAGGGCACAGACACACACAATGCAGAGAGATACACAGGACACAGACACACACAATGCAGAGAGATACACAGGACACAGACACACACAATGCAGAGATACACAGGACACAGACACACACAATGCAGAGAGATACACAGGACACAGACACACACGAGAGATACACAGGACACAGACATAGACATACACAATACAGAGAGATACACAGATACACACAATGCAGAGAGATACACAGGACACAGACATACACAATGCAGAGATACACAGGACACAGACATAGACATACACAATGCAGAGAGATACACAGGACACAGACATAGACATACACAATGCAGAGAGATACACAGACACACACAATGCAGAGAGATACACAGGACACAGACATACACAATGCAGAGAGATACAAGGGACACGGACATAGACATACACAATGCAGAGAGATACACAGGACACAGACACACACAATGCAGAGAGATACACAGGACACAGGCACACACAATGCAGAGAGATACACAGACACACACAATGCAGAGAGATACACAGGACACAGACACACACAATGCAGAGAGATACACAGGACACAGACATAGACATACACAATGCAGAGATACACAGGACACAGACGTAGACATACACAATGCAGAGAGATACACAGGACATAGACATACACAATGCAGAGAGATACACAGACACACACAATGCAGAGAGATACACAGGACACAGACATACACAATGCAGAGAAATACAAGGGACACGGACATAGACATACACAATGCAGAGAGATACACAGGACACAGACACACACAATGCAGAGAGATACACAGGACACAGACACACACAATGCAGAGAGATACACAGGACACAGACACACACAATGCAGAGAGATACACAGGACACAGACACACACAATGCAGAGAGATACACAGGACACAGACATAGACATACACAATGCAGAGAGATACACAGACACACACAATGCAGAGAGATACACAGGACACAGACATAGACATACACAATGCAGAGAGATACACAGACACACACAATGCAGAGAGATACACAGGACACAGACATACACAATGCAGAGAGATACAAGGGACACGGACATAGACATACACAATGCAGAGAGATACACAGGACACAGACACACACAATGCAGAGAGATACACAGGACACAGACACACAATGCAGAGAGATACACAGGACACAGACACACACAATGCAGAGAGATACACAGGACACAGACACACACAATACAGAGAGATACACAGGACACAGACACACACAATGCAGAGATACACAGGACACAGACACACACAATGCAGAGAGATACACAGGACACAGACACACAATGCAGAGAGATACACAGGACACAGACATAGACATACACAATGCAGAGAGATACACAGACACACACAATGCAGAGAGATACACAGGACACAGACATACACAATGCAGAGAGATACAAGGGACATGGACATAGACATACACAATGCAGAGAGATACACAGGACACAGACACACACAATGCAGAGAGATACACAGGACACAGACACACACAATGCAGAGAGATACACAGGACACAGACACACACAATGCAGAGAGATACACAGGACACAGACACACACAATGCAGAGAGATACACAGGACACAGACACACACAATGCAGAGAGATACACAGGACACAGACACACACAATGCAGAGAGATACACAGGACACAGACACACACAATGCAGAGAGATACACAGGACACAGACACACACAATGCAGAGAGATACACAGGACACAGACACACACAATGCAGAGAGATACACAGGACACAGATACACACAATGCAGTGAGATACACAGGACACAGACACACACAATGCAGAGAGATACACAGGACACAGACACACAATGCAGAGAGATACACAGGACACAGACACACACAATGCAGAGAGATACACAGGACACAGACACACACAATGCAGAGATACACAGGACACAGACACACACAATGCAGAGAGATACACAGGACACAGACACACACAATGCAGAGAGATACACAGGACACAGACATAGACATACACAATGCAGAGAGATACACAGACACACACAATGCAGAGAGATACATAGGACACAGACATACACAATGCAGAGAGATACAAGGGACACGGACATAGACATACACAATGCAGAGAGATACACAGGACACAGACACACACAATGCAGAGAGATTCACAGGACACAGACACACACAATGCAGAAAGATACACAGGACACAGAAACGCACAATGCAGAGAGATACACAGGACACAGACACGCACATTGCAGAGAGATACACAGGAGACAGACACACACAATGCAGAGAGATACACAGGACACAGACACACACAATGCAGAGAGATACACAGGACACAGACAGACATACACAATGCAGAGAGATACACAGACACACACAATGCAGAGAGATACACAGGACACAGACATACACAATGCAGAGAGATACAAGGGACATGGACATAGACATACACAATGCAGAGAGATACACAGGACACAGACACACACAATGCAGAGAGATACACAGGACACAGACACAAACAATGCAGAAAGATACACAGGACACAGACACACACAATGCAGAGAGATACACAGGACACAGACACACACAATGCAGAGAGATACACAGGACACAGACACACACAATGCAGAGAGATACACAGGACACAGACACACACAATGCAGAGAGATACACAGGACACAGACACACACAATGCAGAGAGATACACAGGACACATACATACACATACACAATGCAGAGAGATACACAGACACACACAATGCAGAGAGATACACAGGACACAGACATACACAATGCAGAGAGATACAGAGGACACAGACATACACAATGCAGAGAGATACACAGACACACACAATGCAGAGAGATACACAGGACACAGACATAGACACACACAATGCAGAGAGATACACAGGACACAGACATACACAATGCAGAGAGATACAAGGGACATGGACATAGACATACACAATGCAGAGAGATACACAGGACACAGACACACACAATGCAGAGAGATACACAGGACACAGACACACACAATGCAGAGAGATACTCAGGACACAGACACACACAATGCAGAGAGATACACAGGACACAGACATAGACATACACAATGCAGAGAGATACACAGACACACACAATGCAGAGAGATACACAGGACACAGACATACACAATGCAGAGAGATACAAGGGACATGGACATAGACATACACAATGCAGAGAGATACACAGGACACAGACACACACAAAGCAGAGAGATACACAGGACACAGACACACACAATGCAGAGAGATACACAGGACACAGACACACACAATGCAGAGAGATACACAGGACACAGACACACACAATGCAGAGAGATACACAGGACACAGACACACACAATGCAGAGAGATACACAGGACACAGACACACACAATGCAGAGAGATACACAGGACACAGACACACACAATGCAGAGAGATACACAGGACACAGACACACACAATGCAGAGAGATACACAGGACACAGACACACACAATGCAGAGAGAAACACAGGACACAGACACACACAATGCAGAGAGATACACAGGACACAGACACACACAATGCAGTGAGATACACAGGACACAGACACACACAATGCAGAGAGATACACAGGACACAGACACACACAATGCAGAGAGATACACAGGACACAGACACACACAATGCAGAGAGATACACAGGACACAGACACACACAATGCAGAGATACACAGGACACAGACACACACAATGCAGAGAGAGACACAGGACACAGACACACACAATGCAGAGAGATACACAGGACACAGACATAGACATACACAATGCAGAGAGATACACAGACACACACAATGCAGAGAGATACACAGGACACAGACATACACAATGCAGAGAGATACACTGGACACAGACACACACAATGCAGAGAGATTCACAGGACACAGACACACACAATGCAGAGAGATACACAGGACACAGAAACGCACAATGCAGAGAGATACACAGGACACAGACACGCACATTGCAGAGAGATACACAGGAGACAGACACACACAATGCAGAGAGATACACAGGACACAGACACACACAATGCAGAGAGATACACAGGACACAGGACACAGACATACACAATGCAGAGAGATACACAGACACACACAATGCAGAGAGATACACAGGACACAGACATACACAATGCAGAGAGATACAAGGGACATGGACATAGACATACACAATGCAGAGAGATACACAGGACACAGACACACACAATGCAGAGAGATACACAGGACACAGACACAAACAATGCAGAGAGATACACAGGACACAGACACACACAATGCAGAGAGATACACAGGACACAGACACACACAATGCAGAGAGATACACAGGACACAGACACACACAATGCAGAGAGATACACAGGACACAGACACACACATACACAATGCAGAGAGATACACAGACACACACAATGCAGAGAGATACACAGGACACAGACATACACAATGCAGAGAGATACAAGGGACACGGCATAGACATACACAATGCAGAGAGATACACAGAACACAGACACACACAATGCAGAGAGTTACACAGGACACAGACACACACAATGCAGAGAGATACACAGGACACAGACACACACAATGCAGAGAGATACACAGGACACAGACACACACAATGCAGAGAGATACACAGGACACAGACACACACAATGCAGAGAGATACACAGGACACAGACACACACAATGCAGTGAGATACAAAGGACACAGACACACACAATGCAGAGAGATACACAGGACACAGACACACACAATGCAGAGAGATACACAGGACACAGACACACACAATGCAGAGAGATACACAGGACACAGACATAGACATACACAATGCAGAGAGATACACAGACACACACAATGCAGAGAGATACACAGGACACAGACATACACAATGCAGAGAGATACAAGGGACACGGACATAGACATACACAATGCAGAGAGATACACAGGACACAGACACACACAATGCAGAGAGATACACAGGACACAGACACACACAATGCAGAGAGATACTCAGGACACAGACACACACAATGCAGAGAGATACACAGGACACAGACACACACAATGCAGAGATACACAGGACACAGACACACACAATGCAGAGAGATACACAGGACACAGACATACACAATGCAGAGAGATACAAGGGACACGGACATAGACATACACAATGCAGAGAGATACACAGGACACAGACACACACAATGCAGAGAGATGCACAGGACACAGACACACACAATGCAGAGAGATACACAGGACACAGACACACACAATGCAGAGAGATACACAGGACACAGACACACACAATGCTGAGAGATACACAGGACACAGACACACAATGCAGAGAGATACACAGGACACAGACACACACAATGCAGAGAGATACACAGGACACAGACACACACAATGCAGAGAGACACAATGCAGAGAGATACACAGGACACAGACATAGACATACACAATGCAGAGAGATACACAGGACACAGACATACACAATGCAGAGAGATACAAGGGACACGGACATAGACATACACAATGCAGAGAGATACACAGGACACAGACACACACAATGCAGAGAGATACACAGGACACAGACACACACAATGCAGAGAGATATACAGGACACAGACAAACACAATGCAGAGATACACAGTACACAGACACACACAATGCAGAGAGATACACAGGACACAGACACACACAGTGCAGAGAGATACACAGGACACAGATATAGACATACACAATGCAGAGAGATACACAGACACACACAATGCAGAGAGATACACAGGACACAGACATACACAATGCAGAGAGATACAAGGGACACGGACATAGACATACACAATGCAGAGAGATACACAGGACACAGACACACACAATGCAGAGAGATACACAGGACACAGACACACACAATGCAGAGAGATACACAGGACACAGACACACAATGCAGAGACACACAGGACACAGACACACACAATGCAGAGAGATACACAGGACACAGACACACACAATGCAGAGAGATACACAGGACACAGACACACACAATGCAGAGAGATACACAGGACACAGACACACACAATGCAGAGAGATACACAGGACACAGACATAGACATACACAATGCAGAGAGATACACAGACACACACAATGCAGAGAGATACACAGGACACAGACATACACAATGCAGAGAGATACAAGGGACACGGACATAGACTTACACAATGCAGAGAGATACACAGGACACAGACACACACAATGCAGAGAGATACACAGGACACAGACACACACAATGCAAAGAGATACACAGGGCACAGACACACACAATGCAAAGAGATACACAGGACACAGACACACACAATGCAGAGAGATACACAGGACACAGACACACACAATGCAGAGAGATACACAGGACACAGACACACACAATGCAGAGAGATACACAGGACACAGACACACACAATGCAGAGAGATACACAGGACACAGACACACACAATGCAGAGAGATACACAGGACACAGACACACACAATGCAGATAGATACACAGGACACAGACACACACAATGCAAAGAGATACACAGGTCACAGACACACACAATGCAGAGAGATACACAGGACACAGACACACACAATGCAGAGAGATACACAGGACACAGACACACACAATGCAGAGAGATACACAGGACACAGACACACACAATGCAGAGAGATACACAGGACACAGACACACTCAATGCACAGAGATACACAGGACACACACATACACACAATGCAGAGAGATACACAGGACACAGACACACACAATGCAAAGAGATACACAGGACACAGACATACACACAATGCAGAGAGATACACAGGACACAGACATAGACATATACAATGCAGAGAGATACACAGACACACACAATGCAGAGAGATACACAGGACACAGACACACACAATGCAGAGATACACAGGACACAGACACACACAATGCAGAGAGATACACAGGACACAGACACACAATGCACAGAGATACACAGGACACAGACACACACAATGCAGAGAGATACACAGGACACAGACACACACAATGCAGAGAGATACACAGGACACAGACACACACAATGCAAAGAGATACACAGGACACAGACACACACAATGCAGAGAGATACACAGGACACAGACACACACAATGCAGAGAGATACACAGGACACAGACACACACAATGCAGAGAGATACACAGGACACATACACACACAATGCAGAGATACACGACACAGACACACACAATGCAGAGAGATACACAGGACACAGACACACACAATGCAGAGAGATACACAGGATACAGACATAGACATACACAATACAGAGAGATACACAGACACACACAATGCAGAGAGATACACAGGACACAGACATACACAATGCAGAGAGATACAAGGGATACGGACATAGACATACACAATGCAGAGAGATACACAGGACACAGACACACACAATGCAGATTGATACACAGGACACAGACACACACAATGCAGAGAGATACACAGGACACAGACACACAATGCAGAGATACAAAGGACACAGACACACACAATGCAAAGAGATACACAGGACACAGACACACACAATGCAGAGAGATACACAGGACACAGACACACACAATGCAGAGAGATACACAGGACACAGACACACACAATGCAGAGAGATACACAGGACACAGACACACACTATGCAGAGAGATACACAGGACACAGACACACTCAATGCACAGAGATACACAGGACACACACATACACACAATGCAGAGAGATACACAGGACACAGACACACACAATGCAAAGAGATACACAGGACACAGACATACACACAATGCAGAGAGATACACAGGACACAGACACACACAATGCAGAGATACACAGGACACAGACACACACAATGCAGAGAGATACACAGGACACAGACACACACAATGCAGAGAGATACACAGGACACAGACACACACAATGCAGAGAGATACACAGGACACAGACACACACAATGCAAAGAGATACACAGGACACAGTCACACACAATGCAGAGAGATACACAGGACACAGACACACACAATGCAGAGAGATACACAGGACACAAACACACACAATGCAGAGAGATACACAGGACACAGACACACACAATGCAGAGATACACAGGACACAGACACACACAATGCAGAGAGATACACAGGACACAGACACACACAATGCAGAGAGATACACAGGACACAGACATAGACATACACAATACAGAGAGATACACAGACACACACAATGCAGAGAGATACACAGGACACAGACATACACAATGCAGAGAGATACAAGGGACACGGACATAGACATACACAATGCAGAGAGATACACAGGACACAGACACACACAATGCAGAGAGATACACAGGACACAGACACACACAATGCAGAGAGATACACAGGACACAGACACACAATGCAGAGATACACAGGACACAGACACACACAATGCAGAGAGATACACAGGACACAGACACACACAATGCAGAGAGATACACAGGACACAGACACACAATGCAGAGATACACAGGACACAGACACACACAATGCAGAGAGATACACAGGACACAGACACACACAATGCAGAGATACACAGGACACAGACACACACAATGCAGAGAGATACACAGGACACAGACAAACACAATGCAGAGAGATACACAGGACACAGACATAGACATACACAATGCAGAGAGATACACAGACACACACAATGCAGAGAGATACACAGGACACAGACATACACAATGCAGAGAGATACACGGTACACGGACATAGACATACACAATGCAGAGAGATACACAGGACACAGACACACACAATGCAGAGAGATACACAGGACACAGACACACACAATGCAGAGAGATACACAGGACACAGACACACACAATGCAGAGAGATACACAGGACACAGACACACACAATGCAGAGAGATACACAGACACACACAATGCAGAGATACACAGGACACAGACACACACAATGCAGAGAGATACACAGGACACAGACACACACAATGCAGAGAGATACACAGGACACAGACATAGACATACACAATGCAGAGAGATACACAGACACACACAATGCAGAGAGATACACAGGACACAGACATACACAATACAGAGAGATACAAGGGACACGGACATAGACATACACAATGCAGAGAGATACACAGGACACAGACACACACAATGCAGAGAGATACACAGGACACAGACACACACAATGCAGAGAGATACACAGGACACAGACACACACAATGCAGAGAGATACACAGGACACAGACACACACAATGCAGAGAGATACACAGGACACAGACACACACAATGCAGAGAGATACACAGGACACAGACACACACAATGCAGAGAGATACACAGGACACAGACACACACAATGCAGAGAGATACACAGGACACAGACACACACAATGCAGAGAGATACACAGGACACAGACACACACAATGCAGAGATACACAGGACACAGACACACACAATGCAGAGAGATACACAGGACACAGACACACACAATGCAGAGAGATACACAGGACACAGACATAGACATACACAATACAGAGAGATACACAGACACACACAATGCAGAGAGATACACAGGACACAGACATACACAATGCAGAGAGATACAAGGGACACGGACATAGACATACACAATGCAGAGAGATACACAGGACACAGACACACACAATGCAGAGAGATACACAGGACACAGACACACACAATGCAGAGAGATACACAGGACACAGACACACAATGCAGAGATACACAGGACACAGACACACACAATGCAGAGAGATACACAGGACAGAGACACACACAATGCAGAGAGATACACAGGACACAGACACACACAATGCAGAGAGATACACAGGACACAGACACACACAATGCAGAGATACACAGGACACAGACACACAATGCAGAGAGATACACAGGACACAGACACACACAATGCAGAGAGATACACACGACATAGACATACACAATGCAGAGAGATACACAGACACACACAATGCAGAGAGATACACAGGACACAGACATACACAATGCAGAGAGATACAAGGGACACGGACATAGACATACACAATGCAGAGAGATACACAGGACACAGACACACACAATGCAGAGAGATACACAGGACACAGACACACAATGCAGAGAGATACACAGGACACAGACACACACAATGCAGAGAGATACACAGGACACAGACACACACAATGCAGAGAGATACACAGGACACAGACACACACAATGCAGAGAGATACACAGGACACAGACATACACAATGCAGAGAGATACAAGGGACATGGACATAGACATACACAATGCAGAGAGATACACAGGACACAGACACACATAATGCAGAGAGATACACAGGACACAGACACACACAATGCAGAGAGATACACAGGACACAGACACACAGAATGCAGAGAGATACACAGGACACAGACACACACAATGCAGAGAGAAACACAGGACACAGACACACACAATGCAGAGAGAAACACAGGACACAGACACACACAATGCAGAGAGATACACAGGACACAGACACACACAATGCAGAGAGATACACAGGACACAGACACACACAATGCAGAGAGATACACAGGACACAGACACACAATGCAGAGATACACAGGACACAGACACACACAATGCAGAGAGATACACAGACACACACAATGCAGAGAGATACACAGGACACAGACATACACAATGCAGAGAGATACAAGGGACACGGACATAGACATACACAATGCAGAGAGATACACAGGACACAGACACACATAATGCAGAGAGATACACAGGACACAGACACACACAATGCAGAGAGATACACAGGACACAGACACACACAATGCAGAGAGATACACAGGACACAGACACACACAATGCAGAGAGAAACACAGGACACAGTCACACACAATGCAGAGATACACAGGACACAGACACACACAATGCAGAGAGATACACATGACACAGACACACACAATGCAGAGAGATACACAGGACACAGACATAGACATACACAATGCAGAGAGATACACAGACACACACAATGCAGAGAGATACACAGGACACAGACATACACAATGCAGAGAGATACAAGGGACACGGACATAGACATACACAATGCAGAGAGATACACAGGACACAGACACACACAATGCAGAGAGATACATAGGACACAAACACACACAATGCAGAGAGATACACAGGACACAGACACACACAATGCACAGAGATACACAGGACACAGACACACACAATGCAGAGAGATACACAGGACACAGACACACACAATGCAGAGAGATACACAGGACACAGACACACACAATGTAGAGAGATACACAGGACACAGACATAGACATACACAATGCAGAGAGATACACAGACACACACAATGCAGAGAGATACACAGGACACAGACATACACAATGCAGAGAGATACAAGGGACACGGACATAGACATAAACAATGGAGAGAGATACACACGACACAGACACACACAATGCAGAGATACACAGGAAACAGACACACACAATGCAGAGAGATACACAGGACACAGACACACACAATGCAGAGAGATACACAGGACACAGACACACACAATGCAGAGAGATACACAGGACACAGACACACACAATGCAGAGAGATACACAGGACACAGACACACACAATGCAGAGAGATACACAGGACACAGACACACACAATGCAGAGATACACAGGACACAGACACACACAATGCAGAGAGATACACAGGACACAGACACACACAAAGCAGAGAGATACACAGGACACAGACATAGACATACACAATGCAGAGAGATACACAGACACACACAATGCAGAGAGATACACAGGACACAGACATACACAATGCAGAGAGATACAAGGGACACAGACATAGACATACACAATGCAGAGAGATACACAGGACACAGACACACACAATGCAGAGAGATACATAGGACACAGACACACACAATGCAGAGAGATACACAGGACACAGACACACACAATGCAGAGAGATACACAGGACACAGACACACACAATGCAGAGAGATACACAGGACACAGACACACACAATGCAGAGAGATACACAGGACACAGACACACAATGCAGAGAGATACACAGGACACAGACACACACAATGCAGAGAGATACACATGACACAGACACACACAATGCAGAGAGATACACAGGACACAGACATAGACATACACAATGCAGAGAGATACACAGACACACACAATGCAGAGAGATACACAGGACACAGACATACACAATGCAGAGAGATACAAGGGACACGGACATAGACATACACAATGCAGAGAGATACACAGGACACAGACACACACAATGCAGAGAGATACATAGGACACAAACACACACAATGCAGAGAGATACACAGGACACAGACACACACAATGCACAGAGATACACAGGACACAGACACACACAATGCAGAGAGATACACAGGACACAGACACACACAATGCAGAGAGATACACAGGACACAGACACACACAATGTAGAGAGATACACAGGACACAGACATAGACATACACAATGCAGAGAGATACACAGACACACACAATGCAGAGAGATACACAGGACACAGACATACACAATGCAGAGAGATACAAGGGACACGGACATAGACATAAACAATGGAGAGAGATACACACGACACAGACACACACAATGCAGAGATACACAGGAAACAGACACACACAATGCAGAGAGATACACAGGACACAGACACACACAATGCAGAGAGATACACAGGACACAGACACACACAATGCAGAGAGATACACAGGACACAGACACACACAATGCAGAGAGATACACAGGACACAGACACACACAATGCAGAGAGATACACAGGACACAGACACACACAATGCAGAGATACACAGGACACAGACACACACAATGCAGAGAGATACACAGGACACAGACACACACAAAGCAGAGAGATACACAGGACACAGACATAGACATACACAATGCAGAGAGATACACAGACACACACAATGCAGAGAGATACACAGGACACAGACATACACAATGCAGAGAGATACAAGGGACACAGACATAGACATACACAATGCAGAGAGATACACAGGACACAGACACACACAATGCAGAGAGATACATAGGACACAGACACACACAATGCAGAGAGATACACAGGACACAGACACACACAATGCAGAGAGATACACAGGACACAGACACACACAATGCAGAGAGATACACAGGACACAGACACACACAATGCAGAGAGATACACAGGACACAGACACACAATGCAGAGAGATACACAGGACACAGACACACACAATGCAGAGAGATAAACAGGACACAGACATAGACATACACAATGCAGAGAGATACACAGACACACACAATGCAGAGAGATACACAGGACACAGACATACACAATGCAGAGAGATACAAGGGACACGGACATAGACATACACAATGCAGAGAGATACACAGGACACAGACACACACAATGCAGAGAGATACACAGGACACAGACACACACAATGCAGAGAGATACACAGGACACAGACACACACAATGCAGAGATACACAGGACACAGACACACACAATGCAGAGAGATACACAGGACACAGACACACAATGCAGAGATACACAGGACACAGACACACACAATGCAGAGAGATACACAGGACACAGACACACACAGTGCAGAGAGATACACAGGACACAGATATAGACATACACAATGCAGAGAGATACACAGACACACACAATGCAGAGACATACACAGGACACAGACATACACAATGCAGAGAGATACAAGAGACACGGACATAGACATACACAATGCAGAGAGATACACAGGATACAGACACACACAATGCAGAGAGATCCACAGGACACAGACACACACAATGCAGAGAGATACACAGGACACAGACACACAATGCAGAGATACACAGGACACAGACACACAATGCAGAGAGATACACAGGACACAGACACACACAATGCAGAGAGATACACAGGACACAGACACACACAATGCAGAGAGATACACAGGACACAGACACACACAATGCAGAGAGATACACAGGATACAGACACACACAATGCAGAGAGATACACAGGACACAGGCATAGACACACAATGCAGAGAGATACACAGACACACACAATGCAGAGAGATATACAGGACACAGACATACACAATGCAGAGAGATACAAGGGACACGGACATAGACATACACAATGCAGAGAGATACACAGGACACAGACACACACAATGCAGAGAGATACACAGGACACAGACACACACAATGCAGAGAGATACACAGGACACAGACACACAATGCAAAGAGAAACACAGGACACAGACATAGACATACACAATGCAGAGATACACAGGACATAGACACACACAATGCAGAGAGATACACAGGACACAGACACACACAATGCAGAGATACACAGGACACAGACACACACAATGCAAAGAGATACACACAATGCAGAGAGATACACAGGACACAGACACACACAATGCAGAGATACACAGGACACAGACACACACAATGCAGAGAGATACACAGGACACAGACACACACAATGCAGAGAGATACACAGGACACAGACACACACAATGCAAAGAGATACACAGGACACAGACATACACACAATGCAGAGAGATCCACAGGACACAGACACACACAATGCAGAGAGATACACAGGACACAGACACACACAATGCAGAGAGATACACAGGACACAGACACACACAATGCAGAGAGATACACAGGACACAGACACAAACAATGCAGAGAGATACACAGGACACAGACACACACAATGCAGAGAGATACACAGGACACAGACACACACAATGCAGAGAGATACACAGGACACAGACACACACAATGCACAGAGATACACAGGACACAGACATACACACAATGGAGAGAGATACACAGGACACAGACACACACAATGCAAAGAGATACACAGGACACAGACATACACACAATGGAGAGAGATACACAGGACACAGACACACACAATGCAAAGAGATACACAGGACACAGACATACACACAAAGCAGAGAGATACACAGGCCACAGACATAGACATACACAATGCAGAGAGATACACAGACACACACAATGCAGAGAGATACAATGGACACAGACACACACAATGCAGAGATACACAGGACACAGACACACACAATGCAGAGAGATACACAGGACACAGACACACACAATGCAGAGAGATACACCGGACACAGACACACACAATGCACAGAGATACACAGGACACAGACACACACAATGCAGAGAGATACACAGGACACAGACACACACAATGCAGAGAGATACACAGGACACAGACACACACAATGCAGAGAGATACACAGGACACAGACACACACAATGCAGAGAGATACACAGGACACAGACATAGACATACACAATACAGAGAGATACACAGGACACAGACATACACAATGCAGAGAGATACAAGGGACACGGACATAGACATACACAATGCAGAGAGATACACAGGACACAGACACACACAATGCAGAGAGATACACAGGACACAGACACACACAATGCAGAGAGATACACAGGACACAGACACACAATGCAGAGATACACAGGACACAGACACACACAATGCAGAGAGATACACAGGACACAGACACACACAATGCAGAGAGATACACAGGACACAGACACACACAATGCAGAGAGATACACAGGACACAGACACACACAATGCAGAGAGATACACAGGACACAGACACACACAATGCAGAGAGATACACACGACACAGACACACACAATGCAGAGAGATACACAGGACACAGACATAGACATACACAATGCAGAGAGATACACAGGACACAGACATAGACATACACAATGCAGAGAGATACACAGACACACACAATGCAGAGAGATACACAGGACACAGACATACACAATGCAGAGAGATACAAGGGACACAGACATAGACATACACAATGCAGAGAGATACACAGGACACAGACACACACAATGCAGAGAGATACACAGGACACAGACACACACAATGCAGAGAGATACACAGGACACAGACATACACATACACAATGCAGAGAGATACACAGGACACAGACACACACAATGCAGAGATACACAGGACACAGACACACAATGCAGAGAGATACACAGGACACAGACACACTCAATGCAGAGTGATACACAGGACACAGACATACACATACAGAATGCAGAGAGATACACAGGACACAGACACAGACACACACAATGCAAAGAGATACACAGGACACAGACATACACACAATGCAGAGAGATACACAGGACACAGACATAGACCTACACAATGCAGAGAGATACACAGACACACACAATGCAGAGAGATACACAGGACACAGACACACACAATGCAGAGATACACAGGACACAGACACACACAATGCAGAGAGATACATAGGACACAGACACACACCATGCAGAGAGATACACAGGACACAGACACACACAATGCAGAGAGATACACAGGACACAGACACACACAATGCAGAGAGATACACAGGACACAGACACACACAATGCAGAGAGATACACAGGACACAGACACACAATGCAGAGAGATACACAGGACACAGACACACACAATGCAGAGATACACAGGACACAGACACACACAATGCAGAGAGATACACAGGACACAGACATACACAATGCAGAGAGATACAAGGGACACGGACATAGACATACACAATGCAGAGAGATACACAGGACACAGACACACACAATGCAGAGAGATACACAGGACACAGACACACACAATGCAGAGAGATACACAGGACACAGACACACAATGCAAAGAGATACACAGGACACAGACATAGACATACACAATGCAGAGATACACAGGACACAGACACACACAATGCAGAGAGATACACAGGACACAGACACACACAATGCAGAGATACACAGGACACAGACACACACAATGCAAAGAGATACACACAATGCAGAGAGATACACAGGACACAGACACACACAATGCAGAGAGATACACAGGACACAGACACACACATTGCAGAGAGATACACAGGACACAGACACACAATGCAGAGAGATACACAGGACACAGACACACACAATGCAGAGAGATACACAGGACACAGACACACTCAATGCAGAGTGATACACAGGACACAGACATACACATACAGAATGCAGAGAGATACACAGGACACAGACACAGACACACACAATGCAAAGAGATACACAGGACACAGACATACACACAATGCAGAGAGATACACAGGACACAGACATAGACCTACACAATGCAGAGAGATACACAGACACACACAATGCAGAGAGATACACAGGACACAGACACACACAATGCAGAGATACACAGGACACAGACACACACAATGCAGAGAGATACACAGGACACAGACACACACAATGCAGAGAGATACACAGGACACAGACACACACAATGCAGAGAGATACACAGGACACAGACACACAATGCAGAGAGATACACAGGACACAGACACACACAATGCAGAGATACACAGGACACAGACACACACAATGCAGAGAGATACACAGGACACAGACATACACAATGCAGAGAGATACAAGGGACACGGACATAGACATACACAATGCAGAGAGATACACAGGACACAGACACACACAATGCAGAGAGATACACAGGACACAGACACACACAATGCAGAGAGATACACAGGACACAGACACACAATGCAAAGAGATACACAGGACACAGACATAGACATACACAATGCAGAGATACACAGGACACAGACACACACAATGCAGAGAGATACACAGGACACAGACACACACAATGCAGAGATACACAGGACACAGACACACACAATGCAAAGAGATACACACAATGCAGAGAGATACACAGGACACAGACACACACAATGCAGAGAGATACACAGGACACAGACACACACATTGCAGAGAGATACACAGGACACAGACACACAATGCAGAGAGATACACAGGACACAGACACACACAATGCAGAGATACACAGGACACAGACACACACAATGCAGAGAGATACACAGGACACAGACACACACAATGAAGAGAGATACACAGGACACAGACATAGACATACACAATGCAGAGAGATACACAGACACACACAATGCAGAGAGATACACAGGACACAGACATACACAATGCAGAGAGATACAAGGGACACGGACATAGACATACACAATGCAGAGAGATACACAGGACACAGACACACACAATGCAGAGAGATACACAGGACACAGACACACAATGCAGAGATACACAGGACACAGACACACACAATGCAGAGAGATACACAGGACACAGACACACACAATGCAGAGAGATACACAGGACACAGACACACACAATGCAGAGAGATACACAGGACACAGACACACAATGCAGAGAGATACACAGGACACAGACACACACACAATGCAGAGAGATACACAGGACACAGACACACACAATGCAGAGAGATACACAGGACACACACACACAATGCAGAGAGATACACAGGACACAGACACACACAATGCAGAGATACACAGGACACAGACACACACAATGCAGAGAGATACACAGGACACAGACACACAATGCAGAGAGATACACAGGAGACAGACACACACAATGCAGAGATACACAGGACACAGACACACACAATGCAGAGAGATACACAGGACACAGACATACACAATGCAGAGAGATACAAGGGACACGGACATAGACATACACAATGCAGAGAGATACACAGGACACAGACACACACAATGCAGAGAGATACACAGGACACAGACACACGCAATGCAGAGAGATACACAGGACACAGACACACAATGCAGAGAGATACACAGGACACAGACACACACAATGCAGAGAGATACACAGGACACAGACACACACAATGCAGAGAGATACACAGGACACAGACACACACAATGCAGAGAGATACACAGGACACAGACACACACAATGCAGAGATACACAGGACACAGACACACACAATGCAGAGAGATACACAGGACACAGACACACAATGCAGAGAGATACACAGGACACAGACACACACAATGCAGAGAGATACACAGGACACAGACACACACAATGCAGAGATACACAGGACACAGACACACACAATGCAAAGAGATACACACAATGCAGAGAGATACACAGGACACAGACACACACAATGCAGAGATACACAGGACACAGACACACACAATGCAGAGAGATACACAGGACACAGACACACACAATGCAGAGAGATACACAGGACACAGACACACACAATGCAAAGAGATACACAGGACACAGACATACACACAATGCAGAGAGATCCACAGGACACAGACACACACAATGCAGAGAGATACACAGGACACAGACACACACAATGCAGAGAGATACACAGGACACAGACACACACAATGCAGAGAGATACACAGGACACAGACACAAACAATGCAGAGAGATACACAGGACACAGACACACACAATGCAGAGAGATACACAGGACACAGACACACACAATGCAGAGAGATACACAGGACACAGACACACACAATGCAGAGAGATACACAGGACACAGACACAAACAATGCAGAGAGATACACAGGACACAGACACACACAATGCAGAGAGATACACAGGACACAGACACACACAATGCAGAGAGATACACAGGACACAGACACACACAATGCAGAGAGATACACAGGACACAGACACACAATGCAGAGATACACAGGACACAGACACACACAATGCAGAGAGATACACAGGACACAGACACACAATGCAGAGAGATACACAGGACACAGACACACACAATGCAGAGAGATACACAGGACACAGACACACACAATGCAGAGAGATACACAGGACACAGACACACACAATGCAGAGAGATACACACGACACAGACACACACACAATGCAGAGAGATACACAGGACACAGACATAGACATACACAATGCAGAGAGATACACAGACACACACAATGCAGAGAGATACACAGGACACAGACATACACAATGCAGAGAGATACAAGGGACACAGACATAGACATACACAATGCAGAGAGATACACAGGACACAGACACACACAATGCAGAGAGATACACAGGACACAGACACACACAATGCAGAGAGATACACAGGACACAGACATACACATACACAATGCAGAGATATACACAGGACACAGACACACACAATGCAGAGATACACAGGACACAGACACACACAATGCAGAGAGATACACAGGACACAGACACACAATGCAGAGAGATACACAGGACACAGACACACACAATGCAGAGATACACAGGACACAGACACACACAATGCAGAGAGATACACAGGACACAGACATACACAATGCAGAGAGATACAAGGGACACGGACATAGACATACACAATGCAGAGAGATACACAGGACACAGACACACACAATGCAGAGAGATACACAGGACACAGACACACACAATGCAGAGAGATACACAGGACACAGACACACAATGCAAAGAGATACACAGGACACAGACATAGACATACACAATGCAGAGATACACAGGACACAGACACACACAATGCAGAGAGATACACAGGACACAGACACACACAATGCAGAGATACACAGGACACAGACACACACAATGCAAAGAGATACACACAATGCAGAGAGATACACAGGACACAGACACACACAATGCAGAGAGATACACAGGACACAGACACACACATTGCAGAGAGATACACAGGACACAGACACACAATGCAGAGAGATACACAGGACACAGACACACACAATGCAGAGATACACAGGACACAGACACACACAATGCAGAGAGATACACAGGACACAGACACACACAATGCAGAGAGATACACAGGACACAGACATAGACATACACAATGCAGAGAGATACACAGACACACACAATGCAGAGAGATACACAGGACACAGACATACACAATGCAGAGAGATACAAGGGACACGGACATAGACATACACAATGCAGAGAGATACACAGGACACAGACACACACAATGCAGAGAGATACACAGGACACAGACACACAATGCAGAGATACACAGGACAGACACACACAATGCAGAGAGATACACAGGACACAGACACACACAATGCAGAGAGATACACAGGACACAGACACACACAATGCAGAGAGATACACAGGACACAGACACACAATGCAGAGAGATACACAGGACACAGACACACACAATGCAGAGAGATACACAGGACACAGACACACACAATGCAGAGATACACAAGACACAGACACACACAATGCAGAGAGATACACAGGACACAGACACACAATGCAGAGAGATACACAGGAGACAGACACACACAATGCAGAGATACACAGGACACAGACACACACAATGCAGAGAGATACACAGGACACAGACATACACAATGCAGAGAGATACAAGGGACACGGACATAGACATACACAATGCAGAGAGATACACAGGACACAGACACACACAATGCAGAGAGATACACAGGACACAGACACACGCAATGCAGAGAGATACACAGGACACAGACACACAATGCAGAGAGATACACAGGACACAGACACACACAATGCAGAGAGATACACAGGACACAGACACACACAATGCAGAGAGATACACAGGACACAGACACACACAATGCAGAGAGATACACAGGACACAGACACACACAATGCAGAGATACACAGGACACAGACACACACAATGCAGAGAGATACACAGGAAACAGACACACACAATGCAGAGAGATACACAGGACACAGACACACACAATGCAGAGAGATTCACAGGACACAGACACACACAATGCAGAGAGATACACAGGACACAGACATACACAATGCAGAGAGATACACATGACACAGACACACACAATGCAGAGAGATACACAGGACACAGACATAGACATACACAATGCAGAGAGATACACAGGACACAGACACACACATACACAATGCAGAGAGATACACAGACACACACAATGCAGAGAGATACACAGGACACAGACATACACAATGCAGAGAGATACAAGGACACAGACATAGACATACACAATGCAGAGAGATACACAGGACACAGACATACACATACACAATGCAGAGAGATACACAGGACACAGACACAGACATACACAATGCAGAGAGATACACAGGACACAGACATACACAATGCAGAGAGATACACAGGACACAGACATAGACATACACAATGCAGAGAGATACACAGGACACAGACACACACATACACAATGCAGAGAGATACACAGGACATAGACATACACAATGCAGAGAGATACACAGGACACAAACACACACATACACAATGCAGAGAGATACACAGGACATAGACATACACAATGCAGAGAGATACACAGGACACAGACATAGACATACACAATGCAGAGAGATACACAGGACACAGACATACAGAATGCAGAGAGATACACAGGACACAGACACACACAATGCAGAGAGATACACAGGACACAGACACACACAATGTAGAGAGATACACAGGACACAGACACACACAATGCAGAGAGATACACAGGACACAGACATACACAATGCAGAGAGATACACATGACACAGACACACACAATGCAGAGAGATACACAGGACACAGGACACAGACATACACAATGCAGAGTGATACACAGGACACAGACATACACATACAGAATGCAGAGAGATACACAGGACACAGACACAGACACACCCAATGCAGAGAGATACACAGGACACAGACATACACAATGCAGAGAGATACACAGGACACAGACATAGACACACAATGCAGAGAGATACACAGGACACAGACATAGACATACACAATGCAGAGATATACACAGGACACAGACACACACAATGCAGAGAGATACACAGGACACAGACACAGACATACACAATGCAGAGAGATACACAGGACACAGACACACACAATGCAGAGAGATACACAGGACACAGACACAGACATACACAATGCAGAGAGATACACAGAACACAGACATACACAATGCAGAGAGATACACAGGACACAGACACACACAATGCAGAGAGATACACAGGACACAGACACACACAATGCAGAGAGATACACAGGACACAGACATAGACATACACAATGCAGAGACATACACAATGCAGAGAGATACACAGGACACAGACATACACAATGCAGAGAGATACACAGGACACAGACATAGACATACACAATGCAGAGAGATACACAGGACACAGACATACACAATGCAGAGAGATACACAGGACACAGACACACACAATGCAGAGATACACAGGACACAGACATAGACATACACAATGCAGAGAGATACACAGGACACAAACATAGACATACACAATGCAGAGAGATACACAGGACACAGACACACACAATGCAGAGAGATACACAGGACACAGACATAGACATACACCATGCATAGAGATACACAGGAAACAGACATACACAATGCAGAGAGATACACAGGACACAGACATAGACATACACAATGCAGAGAGATACACAGGACACAGACATACACAATGCAGAGAGATACACAGGACACAGACACACACAATGCAGAGAGATACACAGGGCACAGACACACACAATGCAGAGAGATACACAGGACACAGATATACACAATGCAGAGAGATACAAGGGACACGGACATAGACATACACAATGCAGAGAGATACACAGGACACAGACACACACAATGCAGAGAGATACACAGGACACAGACACACAATGCAAAGAGATACACAGGACACAGACATAGACATACACAATGCAGAGATACACAGGACACAGACACACACAATGCAGAGAGATACACAGGACACAGACACACACAATGCAGAGATACACAGGACACAGACACACACAATGCAAAGAGATACACACAATGCAGAGAGATACACAGGACACAGAGACACACAATGCAGAGAGATACACAGGACACAGACACACACATTGCAGAGAGATACACAGGACACAGACACACACAATGCAGAGAGATACACAGGACACAGACACACAATGCAGAGAGATACACAGGACACAGACACACACAATGCAGAGATACACAGGACACAGACACACACAATGCAGAGAGATACACAGGACACAGACACACACAATGCAGAGAGATACACAGGACACAGACATAGACATACACAATGCAGAGAGATACACAGACACACACAATGCAGAGAGATACACAGGACACAGACATACACAATGCAGAGAGATACACAGACACACACAATGCAGAGAGATACACAGGACACAGACATACACAATGCAGAGAGATACAAGGGACACGGACATAGACATACACAATGCAGAGAGATACACAGGACACAGACACACACAATGCAGAGAGATACACAGGACACAGACACACAATGCAGAGATACACAGGACACAGACACACACAATGCAGAGAGATACACAGGACACAGACACACACAATGCAGAGAGATACACAGGACACAGACACACACAATGCAGAGAGATACACAGGACACAGACACACAATGCAGAGAGATACACAGGACACAGACACACACAATGCAGAGAGATACACAGGACACAGACACACACAATGCAGAGATACACAGGACACAGACACACACAATGCAGAGAGATACACAGGACACAGACACACAATGCAGAGAGATACACAGGAGACAGACACACACAATGCAGAGATACACAGGACACAGACACACACAATGCAGAGAGATACACAGGACACAGACATACACAATGCAGAGAGATACAAGGGACACGGACATAGACATACACAATGCAGAGAGATACACAGGACACAGACACACACAATGCAGAGAGATACACAGAACACAGACACACGCAATGCAGAGAGATACACAGGACACAGACACACAATGCAGAGAGATACACAGGACACAGACACACACAATGCAGAGAGATACACAGGACACAGACACACACAATGCAGAGAGATACACAGGACACAGACACACACAATGCAGAGAGATACACAGGACACAGACACACACAATGCAGAGATACACAGGACACAGACACACACAATGCAGAGAGATACACAGGACACAGACACACAATGCAGAGAGATACACAGGACACAGACACACACAATGCAGAGAGATACACAGGACACAGACACACACAATGCAGAGAGATACACAGGACACAGACACACACAATGCAGAGAGATACACAGGACACAGACACACACAATGCAGAGATACACAGGACACAGACACACACAATGCAGAGAGATACACAGGAAACAGACACACACAATGCAGAGAGATACACAGGACACAGACACACACAATGCAGAGAGATACACAGGACACAGACATAGACATACACAATGCAGAGAGATACACAGACACACACAATGCAGAGAGATACACAGGACACAGACATACACAATGCAGAGAGATACAAGGGACACAGACATAGACATACACAATGCAGAGAGATACACAGGACACAGACACACACAATGCAGAGAGATACACAGGACACAGACACACACAATGCAGAGAGATACACAGGACACAGACATACACATACACAATGCAGAGAGATACACAGGACACAGACACAGACATACACAATGCAGAGAGATACACAGGACACAGACACACACAATGCAGAGAGATACACAGGACACAGACACAGACATACACAATGCAGAGAGATACACAGGACACAGACATACACAATGCAGAGAGATACACAGGACACAGACACACACAATGCAGAGAGATACACAGGACACAGACACACACAATGCAGAGAGATACACAGGACACAGACACACACAATGCAGAGAGATACACAGGACACAGACACACACAATGCAGAGAGATACACAGGACACAGACATAGACATACACAATGCAGAGACATACACAATGCAGAGAGATACACAGGACACAGACATACACAATGCAGAGAGATACACAGGACACAGACATAGACATACACAATGCAGAGAGATACACAGGACACAGACACACACAATGCAGAGATACACAGGACACAGATATAGACATACACAATGCAGAGAGATACACAGGACACAAACATAGACATACACAATGCAGAGAGATACACAGGACACAGACACACACAATGCAGAGAGATACACAGGACACAGACATAGACATACACTATGCATAGAGATACACAGGAAACAGACATAGACATACACAATGCAGAGAGATACACAGGACACAGACATAGACATACACAATGCAGAGAGATACACAGGACACAAACATACACAATGCAGAGAGATACACAGGACACAGACACACACAATGCAGAGAGATACACACTACACAGACTTACACAATGCAGAGACATACACAGGACACAGACACACACAATGCAGAGAGATTTATAACGGAGGTTAGGAATAGTGCCGATGGCACATAAACTTCTAGTCAGGGATAGAGGGGTTAATAAAGTTAAAAATGTTTGTTTACAGTTATAGGCAGATGCGATAGGACGTTGGGTTAGGGACGGAGTTAGTGAGAGGGTGTAGAGAATCTACTGTGGTAAAATCTGCCTCTTTTGAATTGATCTCCCACCCTCCCTACCCTCTTGTGTCTTGTGTCGGCTTTATTTCATTGGCAAGGAAAGACCGGCAATATTGAAGTGTCCATCTTGCAGCAGTAATAGCGGTGCGCACCCCTTCAATGCACTGATAGGCTGATTTCACCCTATTGGGGTCAGCGGCACCTCTCGACCGAGCAGGATGAATGGTGCATTGGCATGGGTGTTGGGGCCGCATCACTTGCTCTGAAAGGGATAGTTGGCCCTTTGCAAGTTTTTAAGATCACCCTACCCTTGTCTGGGATAGTTGGCCCTCACAAGTTGTGATTTACTTCCGGCCTAAGACAAGCGGACTCGGGTTAGTTGCCGTTCTTTCTCCTGCCACCATGTCTACCTTTGTAACCAAATAAAGCTGACCAATTAATTTAAACGGCATAACTTGGTCTCCTGTGTTTATTTTAGTTAAGTTTAGTTTAAGTTTATGGGTCACATCTATCATCTGACGATAGAAAGTTTAACACAGGACACAGACATAGACATACACAATGCAGAGAGATACACAGGAAACAGACATACACAATGCAGAGAGATACACAGGACACAGACATAGACATACACAATGCAGAAAGATACACAGGACACAGACATAGACATACACAATGCAGAGATATACACAGGACACAGACATACACAATGCAGAGAGATACAAGGGACACAGACATATTTTCACTCCCTTGTTCCATCAACCCCTTTCCCCTCTCTTTCATCTCTCCCCACCCCCCCTTTTTTCATGCCCCACCCAAAATGTTCAGTACCCCCCCGCCGATTCATGGACTCACCTGTCCCCCCACCTCCTCCTGCACGGCGCCACCTTAGCTTGCCGTCCCTTTTGTTCCCGGCCGAAGTCTCCAATGATGCCTGGGGACCAGCCACGCCCCCCGCTGCCACCTATGCGCGCCCTCCTGCCGGGCCCTTTTCCCCTCTGGGCAAGCGGTCCCCATCTCCTGCGGGGTCACCGCTCACCCCGGCAACCTCCCACCAACACCTCGTGGGCGCGCGGTCACTTCCGGTGCCCACGTGCAGCTCCAGCCCTTCCAACCGCTCCTGGCCTCCTTCAGTCCCCCGCTGCCGGGTGCCCCCCCGCGGCGCTGTATAATGCTGCTGGGGGCCCAGTCCTCCTTGCGGCCAGCACCGCACAGCCCTCCCCCCTGCGATGCTGTATCAAGCTGCGGGGGGCCAAGTCCTCCATACGGCCAGCGCCGCACACACCCCCCCGTGACGCTGTATCAAGCTGCGGGGGGCCCAGTCCTCCATGCGGCCAGCACAGCCCCCCTTCCCCCCACAGCCGCCATTTTTTTGTCCCCGGGCCCATATCACCATCCTTCAGCCCCTATTTACATGGGGGCCAATTTCCCATTGGGGTCCTTTTACTTATCACCCTACAGTTCCTGTCAGGGGGGGTGCAGCTCCCTCTCTCTATAACACCCCTTGTTTCCTCCCAGCCTTCTCCCCCAGCCTGTTTCCTCCCTCCCCCCTTTCCTTTTCCAGCAGCCCATCCTGCTTTCCTTGTTTTTCCTCTGCTCCTTCTCTCACTTCATGGTCCTCCCCAGTTTTTCCTTCAGTTTCCCAACCTTCTGTTTTTCCTTCTTTTACTGGCCAATTTTCCCATTACCCTCTTTATCCTCCTGCGGGGGCCCCTTTTCCTTATTGGCACCCCTCTTTTGCTCTGCCTTATCCTTTCCCACATTACCCTGTGCCTGGTAATTCACCTTCCGCCCCATCTTGGCCACAACAGTTTGTTCCCCCACAGGGTCCTGCCCAACGCCCACCACGCCTTCTCTCAGTGCGGTTTACGCCGCCCCTCCCCCTTTACCTCCTTCTCCTCCTGTCCCAGGTTTTTCACCCAGCGACAGTTCCGAGTACTCCTGCAGTGGTGTCCAGTGATTTACCATCCTCTATGTCTCGCCGCAGTGTTTTGCCTAGTGCTCCAGTGATGGCTTCTGGTGGTGCCGGGATCTCGAGTGGTAGCGCCGTGGCCGGTCCTGCTACAGGTGACGTGATCATTGCCCCTGATGTTGTGGTGCTGGAGGCTGTCGGTGATGGGATGTCGGGTCTGGCTGGTGGTGATTCTGCGGTCCCTCCTTTGCTGTTTGATACGGAATCTTCGGGGTCTAGCGATAGTAGCTCCTCGTCTAGCTCTCTGCCGCGCCCACAAAAATTAGCTAAACTGGTTGCGCAGCAATTGGTTAGGAAAGCAGCTAAGCATAATTCAGCTCTGGCTGCTATTGTAACGCGGGTATGGTTCACTGTGCCAATACGGCAGTAAACAAGGGTTTACGTAAGCGGGTTAGGTGCAAGATTTGCATGGGTAAGTTTGTGGATGTTTTTTCTCTAACCGATGACATGAAGAAAGCTTTAGATAAAACCAAAAAACCTGGGAGTGGTGGGGAGGATTCTTGCCGTGGTTTTCATCATTGGCTTAGCGGTATACTGGTTTTTTCGGCTTGCTACCTTGAAACGCGCCCAACGGAGCACCATAATGTAATTAAGTATATTCATTTGGTGCATGATATTTTTATCAAATCCAAGGGCTTTTTTTGGAGAGATTATGACAAACAGTTTCGTAGGAAGCAGGACGGTCAGCTGGTTATACCTCTGGGCCGTAAGGATGTGGAGGTCTGGTTAGCTGTTACCCTGGAAACTAAGGCACCTGCAGAAGGGGCACAGGGTAGGAAGGCTTCTCTCCCTTCGCGTGCTGGAGCGAACATGCTTGGTAAAGGGAAGTGTTTCGCCTATAATGACTTTCGGTGTTCCCGGGGGTCAGGGTGTCGTTTTCGTCACTCCTGCCACATCTGTAACGGTAGTCACCCCGCTAAAGACTGTAAGTTAGGAGCAAAGGGTGGTTCAGGGGGCAGGTCTGACGCTACCGCAGTTGACAAGTAAGGCCTATTCTCCAGTGGTACTAGACGAGTTAGCGAAATGGTTGGGCTGGCATCCTTTGCGGGACGATTCCCAATTTTTGCTGGATGGTTTTCGTTTAGGTTTCCGATTACCCGTAGCTGGCGCTTTGCATGTAGTCTCCTCCCGGAATTTGCGGTCGGCCAGAGAGCTTCCCCATGTGGTACGACAGAAAGTCTTTGCTGAAGTGGCGTCGGGCCTTATGTCCGGGCCTTTTCCCTCCCCTCCTTTGCAGGACCTATGCATTTCTCCTCTTGGAGTCGTGCCCAAAAAGGTCAACGGTAAATTCCATTTGATACAGCATTTGTCGTACCCTCATGGGGGCTCTGTGAACGATGCAATCCCCCACTCACTTTGCCAGGTCCAATACCAGCTATTTGATGAGGCGCTCACTATGATTAGGGGTTTTGGTCCTGGGGCGTTGATGGCAAAATTGGATGTGGACTCTGCTTTCCGCCTGCTTCTGTTGCACCCCGAGTCCCTACGTTTTATGGGTTTTATGTTAGATGGTCAATTTTTTGTTAACAGGTACCTCCCCATGGGCTGTGCTATCTCGTGTGCTTATTTTGAAAAGTTTAGCACCTTTTTGCATTGGTGGATCCAGGCTGGCACTGGCCATGCTGGCATCGCACATTATTTGGACAACTTTTTGTTTGTCGTCCCACATGATAGCACAGTTTGTGGGGACGTGTTGTTTTCTGCGCAGGCCCTTTTTCGGGTGCTCAGCATTCCGGTGGCCACAGATAAGACAGAGGGTCCAACTTCTTGGTTGTCTTAACTAGGTATCGAAGCGGACACAGTTGCTGGGTGCTGCCGGTTGCCGGACGATAAGGTGCAGCGATTTCTAGGTCAGATTCAATGTTGCTTAGATTCTCGACGGGTTAAATTGCGCCATGTGCAGTCGGTTCTCGGTTCATTTCACTTTGCGTGCTGGATCATCCCGATGGGGAGAGTGTTTTGCCATAAACTGGAGCGGACCATTGCGGGGGTCTCCAACCCGCATTTTAGTGTTCGCCTTTCCAGGGAAATCCAAGATGACCTCCGGGTGTGGGCTTCATTTTTGTTGGCTTTCAACCTGGAGTTGATTTGGCCATTGCAGCCAGTTGACAATGCTGAATTGCAGTTGTTCACCGATGCTGCAGGCTCAACTGGCTTCGGGGCATATTTTCAGGGGGAATGGTGCTCTGCTCCATGGCCGGCATCATGGATAGCTCGCGGATTGCAGTATAACCTGTTGTTATTGGAACTTTTTCCAATAATAGTGGCTGTGGATTTGTGGGCTGACAGTTTGTCTAATCGGAACATAATTTTTTGGTGTGACAACCTGGGCGTGGTGCACGCTATTAATAATCAGCGTTCTTCTTCTCCTATGGCACTGCATCTGTTGAGGTTCTTAGTTTTGAGATGTTTGAAGGCGAATATTGTCTTTAGGGTGCGGCATGTACCGAGCATTAAAAACGGGATAGCGGATTCATTATCCCGCTTTCAATTTGATAGGTTTCGGGTGTTGGCCCCTGAGGCTAATCCGATTGGGATGACATGTCCGTCTTCTGTCTGGCAGATTGTCGAGCCGGACTAATTGGTCTGGCCCGGAGGTCCCTGGCTCCGTCAACTTTGCTAGTTTACGAGGCAGCTTGGCGCGACTGGGAGGCTTATCGGGTTAGGCATCCTGCTGTGGGTAAGTCTTTAGATCAGCATTTAGTTGCATTTGTGTGGGACCATTATCAGAGGGGCCGATCTAAGGCAGCCATGGCTTCCGCCCTTGCAGGTATTGCTTTTTTCTCTCTTGCCTTCACAGTGGTCATGATACCACAAAGTCTTTTGTGTTGTCTAAGGCCCTTAAGGGTTGGGCTAAAGAAAGTCCCATGGTGGCTGATTCTCGCTCGCCAATTGACCTGACTTTGCTGCAGTGGTTGATAGGGGTAGTTTCGTTGATTACATCTTCCAAATTTGAATCTTTTTTGTTACATTTAGCGTTTGTGCTTGCTTTTTTTGGCGCATTTCGGATTAGTGAGCTTGTGGCATCTTGTAAGAGGTCTGCTGATTCAGGGCTATTATTTAAGCATGTGGTAATCCAGGCAGGGGCTATCCTGTGCAAAATTCCACGTTCCAAAACTGATCAGTTAGGGTGTGGGCGTTGGGTTACCATCAAGCCTCATTCTAATTCTGAGATTTGCCCTTTGCGCTTGGCTGGGATATATGCGGGTCTGCCCCCGTAGTTGGTGTGCGCAATGGTTATTACATGCTGACTCCTCCCCTTTGACTAAGTTTCAGTTTGCTGCTGTGTTTAAGCGCTGTTTGGGTCAGCTGGGTTTGGATGTTGCACATTACGGTACGCATTCTTTACGTATTGGTGCGGCTATTTGTGCATCAGCTAGCGGGTTGCCTCCATCTGCCATTCAAGCGATTGGGAGATGGAGGTCATCTGCCTATAAATCATATGTTAGATGTGATAAGCTTTAGGTTGTGTTTTTCTCATCTAGAAACGTAGTTTACCCGCCAGTTTTTGAATGGCTAGCATTCAAAAATTGAGGGTGTGAAGGGATTTTTTAATTTTTTATCCAAAAAAGGGCCGTAATTCAATTGGCTTATTATACACGGCTCATGGATCACTAAGACAAAAAGGAGGTTTTTTGGATTTTCTCCTTCGCCTGGGCATTGTTACTAACGTTCTCCTTCTAAGTTACCTCTATCCTCTTCATATAATGTTTCTTTACTGACGTTTTAGTTCTTTTTGCTCTTTTACAGCTATGTCCGTGTCTTCTGAGCAAGTCTGGCTTGTGGGCCATTCATTTTTTTCATTGGGCTGAAAGGCATACGATGGCAAAAAGGGAATCCCTGTTGTTAGGGGGGGCGTCAGGTTCATTGGTTTGGAGTCAGGGGCATGCGGTGGCCAGCTCTTTTGGAATTCATGTTTCAGCAGGAGATGCGCTGTGGGTGCCCGGCATGGCTGGTGATTCACCTCGGAGGCAATGATGTGGGGCAGTTTAAGGGAATAGATCTGATCTTGAGGATGCAGGCTGATTTGTGCGCCCTTCGGTCCCGGTGGCTGGAGGTGCGCTTGGTCTGGTCGGAAATTATCCCTCGCCATGTATGGAGGGGTTTGAGGGACCTGTTGACTTTGGATAAAGCTCGCAGGAAGATTAACAAGGCTGTTTCTTATTTTGTCTCCAGGTCAGGTGGTTTGGTGGTTCGGCACCCAAGTTTACGTTTAGAACAGGCTCCATTTTTTCACCCTGGTGGGGTGCATTTATCAGATTTGGGGTTAGGTGTGTTTTTGGGTGATGTTTTTTCCTGTTTGGATGCGGTCTAGTGTTTTGGTTTGGGTGGCAGGCTGCGGTTCTTTGGAACTTGGCGGTGGCGAGAAGGTGCTGCAATCCAGCGGCCACGTAAAGTGTAAGAATATTCGTTGTGGAGCACATATCATTAAAATGGTCATAGTATGGCCTACCTCTGTGGGAGGACTTTGGGCGTCAGTCTCTGCGGACACGCTCGTACTATGCAATATCATAGGGGTTGTGAGTCTTCGCAACTTAGCTTACAATGACCACAGGGGGGGCATTTCAGTCGCTCCCTAATATTGGTCACAATGGCCACAGGGGGGGCGTATCAGTCGTTCCCTAATATTGGCTAAGATCATATGGCTGGAGCTGGTTGTAGCATCCTTCTTTGCCTCCCAATAAATTAAATTCAATAATTAAAGTATAATTCAGGGTCATACCTTTAATAAAAGCGAGTTATGACCATTTAACCAAAGCAGTCTGTGTCCTGTCTTTATTTTAGTATAAGTTATTGTAAGCTGTTATATATTGTGTTTAATTGCAATAAAGTTATGGATGCCTTATATGAATTAATGGCATAAGCATAAGTATATTGTGTAATAGTGTTTGTACGGTAGTTAGCCTATATGGGTATTAGTAATGATTGGTGTTAGCTAGGGGTGTGCACCGGCCACTTTTCGTGTTTTGTGTTTTGGTTTTGGATCTGGATCTTTCTTCGTGTTTTGGATCTGGATTGGTTTTGCCAAAACCACCCTTCCGTGTTTTGGGTTCTGGGTTTTGTGTTTTGGAACTGTATTTTTTTTAAAAAAAGCATAAAAACAGCTAAAATCACAGAATTTGTAGGTTTTTCTGCTCCTATGCTATTATTAACCTCAATAACCTTAATTTCCACTAATTTCCAGTCTATTCTGAACACCTCACACCTCACAATAGTGTTTTTATGTACAAAAGGTTGCACCGAGGTAGCTGGATGACTATGCTAAGCGACACGAGTGGGCGGCACAAACACGTGACCCATCTAGGAGTGACACTGCAGTGGCAGACAGGATGGCAGTTTGAAAAACTAGGCCCCAAACTGTACATAATGCAAAGAAAAAAAAGAGGTGCAAGATGGAATTGTCCTTGGGCCCTCCCACCCACCCTTATGTTGTATAAACAGGACATGCACACTTTAACAAACCAATCATTTCAGCACCAGGGTCTGCCACACAACTGTGGCTGAAATGTTTGGTTTGTTTGGGCCCCCACAAAACAAGCTGGCAATTAATGTGTCCCTGCACAAACTGGCTCTACGGAGGCAAGATGTCATCCTCATCCTCCTCATCCACCGATTCCTCACCCTCTTCAGTGTGTACCTCTTCATCCTCACAAAGTATTAACTCGTCCCCTCTTGAATCCACCACCACAGGTCCCTCTGTACGTTCTGGAGGCTGGTCTCCCTGGAAGAGCTGATAATTCATTTTGATGAACATCATCTTCTCCACATTCTGTGGAAGCAACCTCCTACGCCTTTCGCTGACAAGGTTCCCGGCTGCACTAAACACTCTTTCGGAGTACACACTGGAGGGGGGGCAACTCAGGTAAAATAGAGCCAGTTTGTACAGGGGCCTCCAAATTGCCTCTTTTTCCTGCCAGTACAGGTATGGACTGTCTGACACGCCTACTTGGATGCTGTCACCGATGTAATCCTCCACCATTCTGTCAATGGTGACAGTATCATATGCAGTGACAGTAGACATGTCAGAAATTGTTGCCAGGTCCTTCAGTCCGGACCAGATGTCCAAACTTGGTCCTGCCTGCCCTGCATCACCGCCAGCGGGTTGCTTAGGATACCTAAGTTTTTTCCTGGCAGCCCCAGTTGCGGGAGAAAATGAAGAAGGAGCCGTTGACGTGTCACGTTCCGCTTCAGCTGACAGTGTGTTCACCAGCAGGTCTTTGCACCTCTGCAGGCTTGTGTCGGCCGGAAAGAGAGACACCACATAGGCTTTAAACCTAGGATCGAGCACGGTGGCCAAAATGTAGTGGTCTGATTTCAACAGATTGACCACCCTGGAATCCTGGCAAAGCGAATGAAGGGCTTCATCCACAAGTCCCACATGCCGAGCGGAATCGCTCCATCTTAGCTCCTCCTTCACTTTCTCCAGCTGCTTCTGCAAAAGCCTGATGAGGGGAATGACCTGACTCAAGCTGGCAGTGTCTGAACTGACTTCACGTGTGGCAAGTTCGAAGGGCTGGAGAACCTTGCACAACACGGAAATCATTCTCCACTGCGCTTGAGTCAGGTGCATACCCCCTCCTTTGCCTATGTCATAGGTGGATGTATAGGCTTGTATGGCCTTTTGCTGCTCCTCCATCCTCTGAAGCATATAGAGGGTTGAGTTCCACCGCGTCACAACCTCTTGCTTCAGGTGATGGTGGGGCAGGTTCAAGAGTGTTTGCTGGCGCTCCAGTCTTCGGCACGCAGTCGCTGAATGGCGAAAGTGGCCAGAAATTTTTCGGGCCACCCAAAGCGTCTCCTGCACTACCCTGTCGCTTTTCAGAAAATTCTGCACCACCAAGTTTATTGTGTGAGCAAAATATGGGACGTGCTGGAATTTGCCCAGATGTAATGCCCGCACAATATTGGTGGCGTTGTCAGATATCACAAATCCCCAGGAGAGTCTAAGTGGGGTAAGCCACTGGGCGATGATTTCCCTCAGTTTCTCTAAGAGGTTGTCGGCGGTGTGCCTCTTACTGAAACCGGTGATACACAGCGTATCCTGCCTTGTAACGAGCTGGCGTTTCTGAGATGCTGCTACTGGTGAAGGTGCTGCTGTTGCTGCGTAAGGTGATACATCTACCCAGTGGGCTGTCACAGTCATATAGTCCTTAGTCTGCCCTGTTCCACTTGTCCACATGTCCGTGGTTAAGTGGACATTGTGTACAACGGCATTTTTCAGGACACTGAGGACACTTTTTCTGACGTTTCTGTACAGTCTCGGTATCGCCTGCCTAGTGAAGTGGAATCTAGACTGGATTTGGAACCGGGGACACACTACCTCCATCAATTGTCTAAATCCCACTGCACTAATGGCGGATACCGGACGCACGTCTAACACCAACATAGCAGTCAAGGCCTCAGTTATACGTTTTGCTTCAGGATGACTGCTGTCGTACTTCATCCTCCTCGCTAAGGACTGTTGGAGCGTCAATTGTTTAGTAAAAGTAGTGGTGTTCCTACTTCCTCTCTGGGATGATGAACGACTCCCAGCAGCAGCAACAGCAGCAGCGGCAGCAGTAGGCGTAGCAATGCAGGATCCTCCGGAGGAATCCCGGATAGGAGAGTCAGTCATGCCAGTGACATGGCCTGCAGGACTACTTCCGATCCTGACTAAGGAGGAAATTGATGAGGAGGGAGTTGACGGTGTGGTTTGCAGGTGCTTGGATACAACAGGACAACGGGATTTAGGTGTCCCTGGACTGCTTACGGTCTTAGCCAAAGTTTCTGAACTTGACAGTAACTTTTTATGAACGCGCTGCAGGTGTCGTATAAGGGAGGATGTTCCTAGGTGGTTGACGTCCCTACCCCTACTTATTTCACCTTTACATATGGTACATATGGCAAGACAGTTGTTTTCCGGATTTGGATAGAAATATTGCCAGACCAAAGAGGTGGAATGTTTGGTCTTCTGCCCAGGCATGACCGTGATGGGCTTTTTCATCCCACGGACAACAACTGTCTCCCCCAGAGCCTGATTTAAACAAACCACATCACCATCAGAATCCTCCTTGCCAACTTCCTCCTCAGCGCCAGCTACACCAGTATCCTCATCCTGTTGTACTTCAACAGTGACATCTTCAATTTGCATATCAGCAAGTAGACTGTGGGTGCTCCTTTCAGCACTTGCAGGGGGCGTGCAAATGGTGGAAAGAGCCACCTCTTCCCGCCCAGTGCTGGGAAGGTCAGGCATCGCAACCACCACCACACTTGGACTCTCCTTGGGGATTTGTGATATCTTCTTAGAAAGCACAGTTCTTCGCTGTGCTTTTGCCAGCTTAACTCTTTTGATTTTTTTAGTGGGAGGAGGGCTTCCATCGTCATGTGAAGCTGAACCACTAGTCATGAACATACTAGGGATCGACCTTAGCCGTTCCTTGCCACTCCGTGTCGTAAATGGCATATTGGCAAGTTTACGTTTCTCTTCAGATGATTTAAATGTTTTTTTCAAGGTCATTTTCCTGAACTTTGTCATTTGGGATTGTATGTGCCCTCTACTATGACATTGGGCATCGGCCTTGGCAGACGACGTTGATGGCATGTTATCGTCTATGTCATGACTAGTGGCAGCAGCTTCAGCACTAGGAGGAAGTGGTTCTTGATCTTTCTCTATTTTACTTTTATCGGGGAAAGTTTGGTCCTCCATTTATGTAATATCGATTTGATATATACGTGCGGCTAAACACAGAAAATATTTTTTTATTTTTGCTGGAGAGTAGTGCACTTTGTGGGTTACACCAGCCTTTAAGAAATGTGCCAGCCAGCTCTTTACTTACGGGACACAGGTGCACGCTTGGCGCTGCTCCTTTGTTGATGCACGTGTGGCTACTGCGCACACAATTCACAAACACAGAAAATAATTTTTTTTTTGGTTTGGACTGGAGTGTACTTTCGGGGGTTACAGCACCCTTTAACGGTCAAGCCAGCCGGCCCTTTACTTATGACACAGGCGCACGCTTGGCACTACTTTGTTGATGCACGTGCGGCTACTGCGCACACAATTCACAAACACAGAAAATAATTTTTTTTTGGGTTTGGACTGGAGTGTACTTTCGGGGGTTACAGCACCCTTTAACGGTCAAGCCAGCCGGCCCTTTACTTATGACACAGGCGCACGCTTGGCACTACTTTGTTGATGCACGTGCGGCTGCTGCACACACAATTCACAAACACAGAAAATATATTATTTTTTTAGCACTTGGGGGGAGCACCCCTGATGGACAGAGCACCCCCTGGACAACACTACAGCACCCCTTTAGGACTGGGACACTGCACACGACTTTGGAGTGGACACAGCCCCTATGGAGAACTGACTGCACAACACAGTCCAGCCAGCCCCTATGGACTTTGAAGTAGTGGACACAGCCCCTATTAACAACAGCAGCACAGCACAACACAGCCAGCCCCTATGGACTTTGAAGTAGTGGACAACAGCAGCACTACACTACACTACACAGCCCTAACTCCCACCCTCCCTCTTCACTGTCCACAGCCGAGTGAGAAAATGGTGCCGACGCGGGTACCTTATATAGGATCCAAAACCCGCGAGACTTGGAAGGCGGGATGATGACATTTTGCCTCGATTTCAGATCCGAGTCAGGCGGGAAAAGTCGAGCCCGCTCACCCCTAGTGTTAGCATACAGTGGATGATATAGTGTGGTCTAGTCTGTTTGTAAAGAGAGTAATAATGTTCATAGCGGAGTTTTTGTCTTTTATCCCCCCCCCTTAATGGAGGCTGCAGTTTATTCCCCATGTGGTTTATACTAGCATGGGGAATAATGATGGAAGTGATGATGCGTGTCACCACCGAACCGGAAATAAGGTCTGTTTGCGTTCCACAGAAATGTGGAGAGTTATTTATTAATCGTTATATATATAATTTATTGGTATTGACTTTTGCCAACTGTACTTATAAGATCTGCTTAAACAATGTTTTATTGATGAGAATATGTATGGTATTGAATAAAGTTGGGCATGACCCAATCAGGATTTAAGGGAGGATATATAAAGTAGCTCAGTCCAGCTAAACTTTACACCTTGAAAAAGACCCAAACTAAAGGTCGAAACGCGTTGGTGGTATCCTTGAAAGGCTGGCATCCAGGAGGCAGGGACTTTTCAGAGACACTGGAACTTGCTGAAGCACAACGGTGTCCAGTTCCCAGGAATTGTGATTTTAGCGACTTTAGGTGTATTTCTGTACAGCCACACCTTCCGGTACACCTTTCATTTATCTAATGGTGGATTTTTTATGTTTTATGAATACTTGTTTTTATATATCAATAAAAGGTACTACACTATGTCAGTCCTTTCTCCCTCTCTTTTCCATTCTATGATTGACGTGGTCGATGGGGATGTGAAGACAAGGAGAAGCATCTCTGGTGCAACTAGAGCAATTATTTACCTGGTGAATTCAGCTGACTATTTGGATTATCTACTTTATTTCCTACCATTCGTCTAAAGGGATAAAGAACTGTACCCAGGATTACGTTATTTAGGAACTATTCATATTACACTTTTATATTCATTGCTCTTGGGTGACTATTTGTTTTTGTATGCAATAAAAAGGCAAGGGGGGGGTTGGGATAACACAAATTAACTCGGATGGAGAGAAACCGTGAAAACCTGCTGAGGGACATATAATTATAATTATTAACCAAATAGCCGAATTAAGGCCCTGATTCAGAGCCAAACGCACTGAAAGAGCGCTCGCTCTGAATTGGGGCATTTTTTTTTTTGGAGCGGCTATTGCGAGCCCCAGGGAGATGGTTGTGATGGTCAAGACCATCGTGACCATCGGGCTTGTGATGAGACCCTTGTGGTAGGGTCTCATGGCCGCAAGCCCCAGAGAGCTTCTGGCTCTAATAGAGCCGGAAGCTCTCTCACTGACATCACTGGTGATGTCAGTGGGGCCGCCCCATGCGAATGTCTCCGTCTCTGAAGCCACCCCCATGCCATACCTCCAAAACGGTGCAAGCTGTCGATCAAAATCCCCCTTTTGGTGCGAGACCAGGAGCAACGGAGCGCCCTTCGCTAGCCGGGTCTCGCACATGAGCACATCGGAGCAGGCTCCAGCGTGCGCATGCACAGTGGCCTAGCATCGACCTGCTCACAAGCACATAGCGCTTGCAAGTGGGTCTGAATCATACCCTAAGTCTGTCAGACCAGGCAAAAAAAAAATCGTCAAAACTCTCCAACGTCCCACTGAAATCAATGGCAAGTAGCTAATCCCCAAGTAGGAAAGACAGGTGTAAAACAAACAAGACCAGCAATGACACCTTGTAAACAAACAGCACAACAAAACAATCCAGATGTAACATGTATAACCTCAAATTAAAATTCAACGATATGGCCAACTGTAACGCCTATAACTGGCCGATTTCCACCATCCCAGAACCTGAATCTCTGTCTCAGGAAATCCAACAGAGGTGGTGGAAGTGGCGGCACCGATTCAAAACGAATGCATGGCGAACTCCCCTGGTGAGAGGCCCACACTACAAAGACAACGCCGCAGCATCCAGCTGAACTGAAATCTCGTTAGTGGTAGCCCATCGCAATGTATCAGCCATGTACCCTCAGATGAGGGTCTAACCGATGCATAACGAGTGGCCAAGGCGACCGGACAAATTTTACAATCCACTGAGGGGGCCAGTGTTACCAAGCAACCCATGCCTAGCTGGTCAGTCTTAGAACGACTCAATCTGCACAGCAAGGACCTCTCACCCACCTTCACATCCAAACAAAGCATAGTTGAATCCCTCCACTTGGAGGGAGCAATCAATTCCGAAACCCGGAAAGCACCATGAAAAGCCACCAAAAAAGATAACTCAAACAAAAGCGTCTCAAAACCGGAAACGGCTACGTCCGCAACAGCTCCCAGGATAGACGGTAACAAGGAAATGTCTATAGGACGTCTTTTATCAGGGGGCACCGGCGCAATGCGAGCCCAACCTTTCAAGGCCTTTGTGATGACAAAACTCCTTGTAACACAGGAATTCCTTTCAATTTGGAGAAAAACGAAATACCTACCAGGTACCGAGATACCACTGCTCTCGACCTGCCAGATTTATACAGTTGACAAATAAAGGAAAGCATCAACTGATGCTAAATTTTACCTCCATTGCTAAATTTTACCCCATTGTCCACGGGAAAAAACTTCCCACTATTCCCAAGACCGAAAGTAAGCATTGAGGGTACCTGGGGCAATAGACAATTCTGCTAACCCCTCCAAGCCAGCGTGATAAAATGCCAAACATAAGAGGGGCATAGCACACCATCATCATCTGCATCAGGGGCCAAGGTATGAAACCTACCCCATTGATACGGCAGACACAGCAGGAGATGACACAGCAGGAGACGACACAGCAGGAGACGACACAGCAGTACTTGCCACAGACACCTCCAGCCCAGCCACGAACTGAGCTGCGGCTGAGTCCATAGTCCTGCAAGCCTACATACACTGATCTACAGCAGGCCCCATTGTAGCAGAAACAGTACGCTGCCTTTGATCGACCTCTTCACAAGCTGCCTGGTCAGGAGCCAGCGCCGCAACCATGGGAGCAATTGCAGATACCATAGATGACATCATGGCCGCAAACGCGGCAGGGTTGAAAGACTGATTAGAAACCCCACTAATAACCTGCCAGTCCGTAGAGTCATAAACTGCAGCCACAGTCCCTGATTGCTGATTAGCAGGAATGGATGTAGGCTGCACAATGGGACTTGTCAGCCTGCTGTCAACAGGATTGAGCAGAAGCTGCCAATCATCCTCCATATTACATGCAAGCTCTGCCCCCCTTTCTGCAGCTCCCACTGCCCTAAAATGGCCGCCATTATACCTTCCTGACCGAGCCCTTAAACTGTTAACAGGGCCATCACTCTCCTCTCCCCCACATGACAAATGTGGGGAAGGTCCCCGCTGCCCCTCTGAGCACTAGCAGGGCTATTAATAGCCCCTCTACCATAGCGTTCATGCCCCCGTGACTTTTGCACCCACGGGAGGCGAGCATCTGCTGGCCTCCTCGTGGCAGCTCTGTCCACCTGCTGGCTCCCTGCTTGCGGCTGCTCAGTGCAGCCACAGTGGACCGCGCAGTCACGCCTGACCTCCACTGACTGCTGCCCAGCATGGCCGTGCCTGCACTCCCATGATGCCGCGGCTGACCTCACCTCCTCTAGTGGCTGACCTCACCTCCTTTAGTGGCTAGCCATGCCTCCTCTAGTGGCTGACCTCACAACCTCTAGTGGCTAGCCACACCTCCTCTAGCGGCTGACCTCACAACCTCTAGAGGCTAGCCACGCCTCCTCTAGCGGCTGACCTCACCTCCTCTAGCGGCTAGCCACGCCTCCTCTAGTGGCTGACCTCACCTCCTCTAGCTGCTGACTTTGCCTATCTGGCAGTATCACATGCATTTTAACTAGGGGTGAGCGGGTTTGGATTTGTGAAATCCGAACCCCCCCGAGCCCCCCGATCCGAGTCCGATCCGAGTCAGGCTCGACTTTTCCCGCCTGACTCGGATCTGAAATCGAGGCAAAACGTCATCATCCCGCCTTCCGAGTCTCGCGGGTTTTGGATCCTATATAAGGTACACGCGTCGGCGCCATTTTCTCACTCGGCTGTGGACAGTGAAGAGGGAGGGTGGGAGTTAGGGCTGTGTAGTGTAGTGCTGCTGTTGTCCTCTACTTCAAAGTCCATAGGGGCTGGCTGTGTTGTGCTGTGCTGCTGTTGTTAATAGGGGCTGTGTCCACTACTTCAAAGTCCATAGGGGCTGGCTGGACTGTGTTGTGCAGCCAGTTCTCCATAGGGGCTGTGTCCACTCCAAAGTCGTGTGCAGTGTCCCAGTCCTAAAGGAGTGCTGTAGTGTTGTCCAGGGGGTGCTCTGTCCATCAGGGGTGCTCCCCCAAAGTGCTAAAAAAATAATATATTTTCTGTGTTTGTGAATTGTGTGCGCAGTAGCCGCACGTGCATCAACAAAGTAGTGCCAAGCGTGCGCCTGTGTCATAAGTAAAGGGCCGGCTGGCTTGACCGTTAAAGGGTGCTGTAACCCCCGAAAGTACACTCCAGTCCAAACCAAAAAAAAAAAAATTTTCTGTGTTTGTGAATTGTGTGCGCAGTAGCCGCACGTGCATCAACAAAGTAGTGCCAAGCGTGCGCCTGTGTCATAAGTAAAGGGCCGGCTGGCTTGACCATTAAAGGGTGCTGTAACCCCCTAAAGTACACTCCAGTCCAAACCAAAAAAAAAAATATTTTCTGTGTTTGTGAATTGTGTGCGCAGTAGCCGCACGTGCATCAACAAAGTAGTGCCAAGCGTGCGCCTGTGTCATAAGTAAAGGGCCGGCTGGCTTGACCGTTAAAGGGTGCTGTAACCCCCGAAAGTACACTCCAGTCCAAACCAAAAAAAAAATTATTTTCGGTGTTTGTGAATTGTGTGCGCAGTAGCCGCACGTGCATCAACAAAGTAGTGCCAAGCGTGCGCCTGTTTCATAAGTAGAGGGCCAGCTGGCTTGACCATTAAAGGGTGCTGTAACCCCCGAAAGTACACTCCAGTCCAAACCAAAAAAAAAATTATTTTCTGTGTTTGTGAATTGTGTGCGCAGTAGCCGCACGTGCATCAACAAAGTAGTGCCAAGTGTGCGCCTGTGTCATAAGTAAAGGGCCTGCTGGCTTGACCGTTAAAGGGTACTGTAACCCCCAAAGTACACTCCAAACCAAAAAAAAAAAAATTTTCTGTGTTTGTGAATTGCGGATACTGGTGTAGCTGGCGCTGAGGTGGAAGTTGGCGAGGAGGATTCTGATGGTGATGTGGTTTGTTTAAATCAGGCTCTGGGGGAGACAGTTGTTGTCCGTGGGATGAAAAAGCCCATCACGGTCATGCCTGGGCAGAAGACCAAACATTCCACCTCTTTGGTCTGGCAATATTTCTATCCAAATCCGGACAACAACTGTCTTGCCATATGTACCATATGTAAAGGTGAAATAAGTAGGGGTAGGGACGTCAACCACCTAGGAACATCCTCCCTTATACGGCACCTGCAGCGCGTTCATAAAAAGTTACTGTCAAGTTCAGAAACTTTGGCTAAGACCGTAAGCAGTCCAGGGACACCTAAATCCAGTTGTCCTGTTGTATCCAAGCGCCTGCAAACCACACCGTCAACTCCCTCCTTGTCAATTTCCTCCATAGTCAGGATCGGAAGTAGTCCTGCCGGCCATGTCACTGGCATGACTGACTCTCCTATCCGGGATTCCTCCGGAGGATCCTGCATTGCTACGACTACTGCTGCCGCTGCTGCTGTTGCTGCTGCTGGGAGTCGTTCATCATCCCAGAGAGGAAGTAGGAACACCACTATTTTTACTAAACAATTGACGCTCCAACAGTCCTTAGCGAGGAGGATGAAGTACGACAGCAGTCATCCTGAAGCAAAACGTATAACTGAGGCCTTGACTGCTATGTTGGTGTTAGACGTGCATCCGGTATCCGCCATTAGTGCAGTGGGATTTAGACAATTGATGGAGGTAGTGTGTCCCCGGTTCCAAATCCCATCTAGATTCCACTTCACTAGGCAGGCGATACCGAGACTGTACAGAAACGTCAGAAAAAGTGTCCTCAGTGTCCTGAAAAATGCTGTTGTACACAATGTCCACTTAACCACGGACATGTGGACAAGTGGAACAGGGCAGACTAAGGACTATATGACTGTGACAGCCCACTGGGTAGATGTATCACCTTATGCAGCAACAGCAGCAGCGTCACCAGTAGCAGCATCTCAGAAATGCCAGCTCGTTACAAGGCAGGCTACGCTGTGTATCACCGGTTTCAGTAAGAGGCACACCGCCGACAACCTCTTAGAGAAACTGAGGGAAATCATAGCCAAGTGGCTTACCCCACTTAGACTCTCCTGGGGATTTGTGATATCTGACAACGCCACCAATATTGTGCGGGCATTACATCTGGGCAAATTCCAGCATGTCCCATGTTTTGCTCACACAATAAACTTTGTGGTGCAGAATTTTCTGAAAAGCGACAGGGGCGTGCAGGAGACGCTTTGGGTGGCCCGAAAAATTTCTGGCCTCTTTCGCCATTCAGCGACTGCGTGCCGAAGACTGGAGCGCCAGCAAACACTCTTGAACCTGCCCCACCATCACCTGAAGCAAGAGGTTGTGACGCGGTGGAACTCAACCCTCTATATGCTTCAGAGGATGGAGGAGCAGCAAAAGGCCATACAAGCCTATACATCCACCTATTACATAGGCAAAGGAGGGGGTATGCACCTGACTCAAGCGCAGTGGAGAATGATTTCCATGTTGTGCAAGGTTCTCCAGCCCTTCGAACTTGCCACACGTGAAGTCAGTTCAGACACTGCCAGCTTGAGTCAGGTCATTCCCCTCATCAGGCTTTTGCAGAAGCAGCTGGAGAAAGTGAAGGAAGAGCTAAGACGGAGCGATTCCACTCGGCATGTGGGACTTGTGGATGAAGCCCTTCATTCGCTTTGCCAGGGTGGTCAATCTGTTGAAATCAGACCACTACATTTTGGCCACCGTGCTCGATCCTAGGTTTAAAGCCTATGTGGTGTCTCTCTTTCCGGCCGACACAAGCCTGCAGAGGTGCAAAGACCTGCTGGTGAACACACTGTCAGCTGAAGCGGAACGTGACATGTCAACGGCTCCTTCTTCATTTTCTCCCACAACTGGGGCTGCCAGGAAAAAACTTAGGTATCCTAAGCAACCCGCTGGCGGTGATGCAGGGCAGGCAGGACCAAGTTTGGACATCTGGTCCGGACTGAAGGACCTGGCAACAATTTCTGACATGTCTACTGTCACTGCATATGATACTGTCACCATTGACAGAATGGTGGAGGATTACATCGGTGACAGCATCCAAGTAGGCATGTCAGACAGTCCATACCTGTACTGGCAGGAAAAAGAGGCAATTTGGAGGCCCCTGTACAAACTGGCTCTATTTTACCTGAGTTGCCCCCCCTCCAGTGTGTACTCCGAAAGAGTGTTTAGTGCAGCCGGGAACCTTGTCAGCGAAAGGTGTAGGAGGTTGCTTCCACAGAATGTGGAGAAGATGATGATCATCAAAATGAATTATCAGCTCTTCCAGGGAGACCAGCCTCCAGAAGGTACAGAGGGACCTGTGGTTGTGGATTCTAGTGGGGACGAGTTAATACTTTGTGAGGATCAGCATGTACACACTGAAGAGGGTGAGGAATCGGTGGATGAGGAGGATGAGGATGACATCTTGCCTCCATAGAGCCAGTTTGTACAGGGACACATTAATTGCCAGCTTGTTTTGTTGGGGCCCAAACGAACCAATTATTTCAGCCACAGTTGTGTGGCAGACCCTGGCGCTGAAATGATTGGTTTGTTAAAGTGTGCATGTCCTGTTTATACAACATAAGGGTGGGTGGGAGGGCCCAAGGACAATTCCATCTTGCACCTCTTTTTTTTCTTTGCATTATGTACAGTTTGGGGCCTAGTTTTTCAAACTGCCATCCTGTCTGCCACTGCAGTGTCACTCCTAGATGGGTCACGTGTTTGTGCCGCCCACTCGTGTCGCTTAGCATAGTCTTCCAGCTACCTCGGTGCAACCTTTTGGACATAAAAACACTATTGTGAGGTGTGAGGTGTTCAGAATAGACTGGAAATGAGTGGAAATTATGGTTATTGAGGTTAATAATAGCATAGGAGCAGAAAAACCTACAAATTCTGTGATTTTAGCTGTTTTTATGCTTTTTTTCAAAAAAATACAGATCCAATACACAAAACCCAGAACCCAAAACACGGAAGGGTGGTTTTGGCAAAACCAATCCAGATCCAAAACACGAAGAAAGATCCAGATCCAAAACCAAAACACAAAACACGAAAAGTGGCCGGTGCACACCCCTAGTTTCAACTTGATATTTTTTTAAATATGAATTGATCGTCAATGAGCATCTGATACGATATTTTCCAACTAATATTAATATATTCTGCGCTCTTATATTTCCAGATCAGGGGAAGTTTAACTACAAATCCATTGAAGATGCCAGAACATTGAAATGTGTCTTTTCTGTTAGTAAATTTGCCATTGATGGGCAATGAGGGGATGTTAGTGGTGCAAAATCAGCAAGGACCTACATCTGATTCAGCCCTATTACCCCCCACTGCTTTCATTGCCCCAGGACAGGATGCCCGTGTGATTTTACAGTCAATATGAAAGTATCTAGTTGTGCAATGGTCACTACTACATTGAAAAACGTTAAGAAAATCCCTAATGCCCCCTCCCACCCTAAAAAAGAAATAAAACTATTACGGCAGCTGAAATGACTTTTCAGGAGCAGTTTATAAAGGAGAAAATACGGAGATTGGGACCAAACTGAGAAACAATAAACATTAAATAAATTACCGAAACGGAGAATACGCTCAGACATCTGTTACCGCTTATACTTAACAAGTAACACTTTAAATATTTACATACAGGGGCTGCGTATCAGAAGTCCTGCTGATTGCACAGACTTTAATACTTTATTTCATTTTATCCAGTATTTGTTTTATAGAATTATATATAAAGCAGCATAAAGGAAGATCCAGCTAACACACAACTACACTTACAATGTAAGAGACGCAGCAAAACTACGGAATTAAAGACACAAGTAGGGAAATAAGGTAACAATGTAAAAGTATCTAAATATACAGAAATAATTTGAAGAAAGGTTATATGGGATCATGCACCCAGCACTGAGACAATATAAGGATATCAGAAGTCACTGGGGGGCTCTGTGATAATAAAAGCACACAAGGCTGAATGTCTCTATACAGGTCAGGGGTCTTTATGTGCAATTATGTCCGGCGTGAGCTGTTATCCTTATAATATCCTTATAGAGAAGTTATGAAGCAGAGAATATATATATATATATATATATATATATATATATATATATATATATATATATATATATATTAGGGGTGTGCACCGGCCACTTTTCGTGTTTTGTGTTTTGGTTTTGGATCTGGATCTTTCTTCGTGTTTTGGATCTGGATTGGTTTTGCCAAAACCACCCTTCCGTGTTTTGGGTTCTGGGTTTTGTGTTTTGGATCTGGATTTTTTCTTAAAAAATAAAAAAACAGCTAAAATCACATAAATGGGCCTTTTTTTGTTCCTACGCTATTAATAACCCCAATAACATTAATTTCCACTCATTTCCACTCTATTCTGAACACCTCATACCTCACAATATTGTTTTTAGGCCAAAAGGTTGCACCGAGGTAGCTGGATGACTATGCTAAGCGACATAAGTGGGCGGCACAAACACGTGGCCCATCTAGGAGTGGCACTGCAGTGGCAGACAGGAAGCCAATCAGCGTTATGGTGACCATTTGCATGTAGCACGAACCCGGGAGATCCGTGCTACATGCATCTGTGTGATTGGCACAGAGCAATGACAGGTCCGTGAGACCCGTCTCTGCTGCTGTGGTAAAAAAAAAAAAAAAACCTGTGTAAAAAAAGAAAAAAATGGCGTGCACCCCCCCAAAAAAGAGCAACCAGCCCCGGGCTTTAGTAACCCAGTGCTGGGTGTGCTTAAATACAGGGGACAAATGATGTTGGGGTCCCCTGTACTTAAGCACAACCAGCATCGGGCTAGTCAGAACCAGCGCTGGTTGCCAAAATACGAGGGACAAATGACGTAGGGGTCCCCCGTATTCTGCGCAACCAGCTCTGGGCTCTGATCCGGTCCTGGTTCTGGAAATACAGGGGACAAAAAATGAGTAGGGTTCCCCTGTATGTTCCAGAACCAGCACTGGACTTTTTCTAGCGGGGGGGCTGATGCCACAGCCAGGGGAGCCCTTTCACCGGGCCCCCCAGCCGCAGCATCAGCCCTGACCGCTAGTCAGCCCAGGCCGGGGATCCATGGAGAGCTGGGGACCCCCCCAATAATGGGGTCACCCTCTCCAGGGCACCCCAGGCCCAGGCTGATAGCCCGGGGCTATCCCCGCCACCCCTGGTGGCGCTGGGTGGCGGGTTGATTGTGTAGTGTGGTGTAAATAAAGAATATCAAACATTGTCTTTACAAGTAGAACTGCAAGTCCCAGCTAGCCTGCCCTGCATGCTGGTACTTGGAGAACCACAAGTACCTGCATGCAGGGCATTAAGGGCCCACTAGTACCTGTAGTTCACCTGTAAAAAAAATGTTTAAAAAAACACAGGACACACACACCGTGACAGTATAAGTTTATTAAACATACATACACACACACACATGTACACATACTCACCTATGTAACCTGTAGCATCGGTCCACTTGTCCGGTAAAGTATCCCTAGGGGACCTGTGAAAAAAAACATACTCACCATCTCCTATGCGAGGTTCTGTCCTCTTCGTTCCAAAGTAGGCATCCCCGGACTTGGCAAAAAAAAAAAACCAAAACGCGATCCACGAACTTAGTACCGTTCTATAGAACGGTACTTCCCGAATGAGAGCTTAGCGGCGGGGTATCACCATGGAAACCCCACTGCTAAGCGTTCATTGGCTGAGAGAGGTCATTTCCCGTCTCTCAGCCAATGAACGGCTCCCTCCATTGTAGTCAATGGTGGGTGCCGCAAGGTTATTAAAGTTTACCCTGCGGTTCCCACCATTGACTACAATGGAGGGAGCCGTTCATTGGCTGAGAGACGGGAAATGACCTCTCTCAGCCAATGAACGCTTAGCAGCGGGGTTTCCATGGTGATACCCCGCCACTAAGCTCTCATTCGGGAAGTACCGTTCTATAGAACGGTACTAAGTTCGTGGATCGCGTTTTCGTTTTTTTTTTTTTGCCAAGTCCGGGGATGCCTACTTTGGAACGAAGAGGACAGAACCTCGCATAGGAGATGGTGAGTATGTTTTTTTTCACAGGTCCCCTATGGATACTTTCCCGGACAAGTGGACCGATGCTACAGGGTTACATAGGTGAGTATGTGTACATGTGTGTGTGTGTGTATGTATGTTTAATAAACTTATACTGTCACGGTGTGTGTGTCCTGTGTTTTTTTTAAACATTTTTTTACAGGTGAACTACAGGTACTAGTGGGCCCTTAATGCCCTGCATGCTGGTACTTGTGGTTCTCCAAGTACCAGCATGCGGGGTAGGCTTGCTGGGACTTGCAGTTCTACTTGTAAAGACAATGTTTGATATTCTTTATTTACACCACACCACACAATCAACCCGCCACCCACCGCCACCAGGGGTGGCGGGGATAGCCCTGGGCTATCAGCCTGGGCCTGGGGTGCCCTGGAGAGGCTGACCCCTTTATTGGGGGGGTCCCCAGCTCTCCATGGATCCCCAGCCTGGGCTGACTAGCGGTCAAGGCTGATGCTGCGGCTTGGGGGGCCCGGTGAAAGGGCTCCCCTGGCTGTGGCATCAGCCCCCCCCGCTAGAAAAAGTCCAGTGCTGGTTCTGGAACATACAGGGGAACCCTATTCATTTTTTTCCCCTGTATTTCCAGAACCAGGACCGTATCAGAGCCCAGAGCTGGTTGCGCAGAATACGGGGGACCCCTACGTTGTTTGTCCCCCGTATTTTGGCAACCAGCTCTGGTTCTGACTAGCCCAATGCTGGTTGTGCTTAAGTACAGGGGACCCCTACGTCGTTTGTCCCCTGTATTTAAGCACACCCAGCACTGGGTCACTAATGCCCGGGGCTGGTTGCTCTTTTTTGGGGGGGGCACGCCATTTTTTTCTTTTTTTACACAGGTTTTTTTTTTTTTTACCACAGCAGCACAGACGGGTCTCACGGACCCGTCATTGCTCTGTGTCAATGACACAGATGCATGTAGCACAGATCTCCTGGTCCGTGCGTGCATCTGTGTCATTGAAATACACAGCAGCACAGACGGGTCTCACTGACCCATCTGTGCTCTGTGTCACTGTCAGTCACATAGATGCATGTAGCACGGATCTCACGAGTCCGTGCTACATGCAAATGAGCACCATAATGCTGATTGGCTGAGAGCCATGACAGATGGCTCTGTCAGCCAATCAGCACTTTGCCCATTAAAGGCAAAGGCATTTTTTAAAAAATGGCCGCTCAAGGCAAAACCTCGAGATCCGACAGCAGATCTCGAGGTTTTGCCTCGGGAGAGGGATCCGGGGCAGACAGGGAGATCCGAGCTTGGGCTTGGATCTCCCCGGATCCCCGAAGTTCGGGTGGGTTCGGTTCTCGGGGAACCGAACCCGCTCATCCCTAATATATATATATATATATATATATATATAATGCATCACATTTTGAATGCAATACATCCTGCCACTTTCCGCATTCATAGCGACATTTATTAACACCGTATAACTTTATAATTCAGACTAATACCGTAAAGGTCAGCGCTTCTAATAACAGCTTTCCTTTGCGATGTAAGAACTTACGCTGCTCAATCTCCCCTCCTCTTGGTATAATAAATTAGGAGTCAAATGTATCAAAAATCTATATAAAATGTATTAAAATAAGCCAAGCAATAAACCATATAAATATCTCAACAAGTATATATTATAATTGCATACATAAAACCGACCAGCATACTGTATGTGACCTATTACACCTTAATGTCATATAACATTCTGTCTGTGGATCCAAACAATGCTCTTCAGCAAATAAATAATAGTTACCGGTTATAGGAAATCCAGGTGGTCAGACCCTCAATGTCCCTCACTATTGCGTTATAATTGCCCATGTGCATACGCAGTACAGAAATGCGTATTTTATGGTAAAAAAAAGTGTCACATTTTTAACTCAACTCAACATGAGGCTTAGAGCCAGCAGACAAGAAAACAGGGGATGTAGTTATTATCCTGACTGCCAGGATACCAGTGCCCAATAATAGCACCCTGACTGCCAGGATACCAGTGCCCAATAATAGCACCCTGACTGCCAGGATACCAGTGCCCGATAATAGCACAATGGCTGCCAGGATACCAGTGCCCGATAATAGCACAATGGCTGCCGTAATGCTGACATTCAGTATTGGGGTTAGTGTTAGACACTAGGGGGAGGGTTAGATTATGCTGTGGGGGTGGGTGGTGGGTTATGTTTAGGCTACAGGGGGAAGGGTTAGGCTTTGAGGGGATGGGTTAGGTTTAGGCTATGGGGGGTGGGTTAGGCACAGGGGCATTTCTAGAGAGGAGGGGGGCTGTGTGCAGTCTCCGACACGGGCCCCCTTTTCTCCGCCTGGCGGCCAGCACCGCACTGAGCTGTGCACAGCCAGCACTGGAGTTTTAAACTCTGGGCACTAGAGTGTGACCAGAGTCTATAGTGTATTCACTGGTCACCGGGAAAATGGCCGCGGCAGCCATTTTCCCTGTACTGCGCATGAGCAGATGATGGTAAATTGCCACCATGGCCATTTTCCAGTCGTTTTACAGCACCGGACAACTGCGCCGATGTGGGACTCCGGAGAGGTAAGTAAGATTATGGGTGCAGGGCGTGCATGCGGGGCCCCCCTGGACCCAGGGGCCCATGTTCCCCACACACCCTGCACCCATCATAGATACGTCCCTGATAAGGCACTAGGGGGAGGGTTAGGTTTAGGCTGTGGGGGGAAGGGTTAGGTTTAGGCTTTGGGGGATGGGTTAGGTTTAGGCTGTGGGGAGAAGGTTAGGGTTAGGCTGTGGGGGGGATGGGTTAGGTTTAGCTAGGGAGGGGAGCATTAGGTTTAGGCACTAGGGGGAGGGTTAGGTTTCTGCTGTGGGGGGGAGGGTTAGGTTTAGGATGTGGGGGGATGGGTTAGTTTTAGGCTGTGGGGGGAGGGTTAGGTTTAGGCTGTGTGGGAGGGTTAGGTTTAGGCTGTGGGGGGAAGGGTTAGGTTTAGGCTGCAGGGGGGAGGGTTAGGTGTAGGCTGCGGGGGGGAGGGTTAGGTGTAAGCTGTGGGGGGCAGGGTTAGGTGTAGGCTATGGGGGGGAGGGTTAGGTGTAGGCTGCGGGGGAAAGGTTAGGTTTAGGCTGTGGGGGGGAGGGTTAGGGTTAGGCTGTGGGGGGAGGTTTGGTTTAGGCTGTGGGGGGGAGGGTTAGGGTTAGGCTGTGGGGGGAGGGTTAGGTTTAGCCTATGGGGGGGTGGGTTAGGTTTAGGCTGTGGGGGATGTGTTAGGTTTAGGCTACAGGGGAGGGTTAGGGTTAGCCACTAGGGGGAGGGTTAAGGTTAGGCACTAGGGTGGAGGGTTAGGTTTAGGCACTAGGGGGAGGGTTAGGTTTAGGCTATGGGGAGGCTTACGGTTAGGCACTATGGGGAGGGTTCGGTTTAGGCTATGGGGGAGGGTTTTGGTTAGGCACTAGGGGGAGGGTTAGGTTTAGGCTGTAGGGGGAGGGTTAGATTTAGGCTGTGTGCTGGAGGGTTAGTTTTAGGCTGTGGGGGGAGGGTTAGATTTAGGCTGTAGGGGGGAGTGTTAGGTTTAGGCACTAGGGGGTGGGTTAGATTTAGGTTTTTGGGTGAGGGTTAGGTTTAGGCTGTGGGGGGGAGGGTTAGGTTTAGGCTGCAGGCGGGAAGGTTAGGGTTAGGCAGCGGGTGAGAGGGTTAGGGTTAGGCTGCGGGCGGGAGGGTTATGTTTAGGCTGTTGGGGGATGGTTAGGTCAGGCTGTGGGGGGGAGGGTTAGGTTTAGGCTGTGGTGGGGAGGATTAGGTTTAGGCTGCAGAGGGGAGGGTTAGGTTTAGGTTGTGGGGGTAGGGTTAGGGTTAGGCACTAGGGGAGGGTTAGGTTTAGGCTGTGGGGGGAGGGTTAGGGTTAGGCACTAGGAGGGAAGGGTTATGTTTAGGATGCGGGGGAGCGAGGGTTTGGGTTTGGATGGGTAGTATACTTACCTCCTTCTGTTGGGATTGTGACCCACTCAGGATGCTGGCGTTGGAATTTTTACCATTGAGATCCTTAGTGGCGGCATCCCATATCCAACCCAAAATCTGAGTTACTGTAACAATTGGATAATAATGTAGTTTTATAAAATGCTCAATAATTACCAGAACAGATTCCACTTAAATGCAACATAATAAATTACCTCAACAATACAAGTTTCTAATTTAGTTTCAAATAGACCAGTTTTATTGCTGCAAATGTCTAAAAATGGGGTTTCTAACCAAATGGTAATTTAAACCTTTAAAATAATATATGCCTATTACAATATATATAATATACGAGTTTTGACTAAAATTTTAGTACAAAATGTGTTTTATTTCTACATTAATGAAGCAGAATATAATAAAAACAATTTGCAAATCATCTTATTATCAGTTGTGGAAATAAACAGAAATAAATAGAAAGTTTTAAGAAATTGGCCAAAGTGTCCCTACCCCTCCCTTTGCTGACAGCTGTGATGTTTAAAAATTAGTTTGAAAGGGCAAAACTTCTCTACTCTGTTTCAGTTCAATGAGTCATCTTTTAAAAAGTCTCAAAACAGAGATGAAACTCGTCAGCCTGGAGCTATTAAGCATGTGTGGTTTTAGTAACAACTAGAAGGAGCACACAACTATGCATGGGCCAAGCGATAAACTAAATATGTAATTAATACTTTCTAAAGATGTACTTATACTTACACATAATTGCTATAGTGGCAACTTCTATTCATAGTTTAGCCTTGAACATCTGCAGGGTACTAGTACTGTATAACCACTATTAGGGGACTAGTTTGTGGCAGTGCATTTATTTCACAATAGGACTTACACATGGCCATATCCCCACATCAGTCGTACATACTCTTCACAAATGAGCAAAGTTCTGACTGGACGGTTGGAGATACAGGACCTATATGTAGTAAGGTGTTTGATCCTACTGGAGGGTCCAGCCACCAGTAAGACAACTAATGCTGGGGCAGCTAAATAATAGGTTTGGGCCTTACTGGGTTGTTGGAGATACAGGACCTCCATGTACTAAGGTGGCTGATCACACTGATTAGTGCTGGACCTACATGTACTGTACTAAGGTGGCTGATCACACTGAAGAGCCCTGGAACTACATGTACTGTACTAAGGTGGCTGATCACACTGGAGAGTCCTGTACCTACATGTACTGTACTAAGGTGGCTGATCACACTGGAGAGTCCTGGACCTACATGTACTGTACTAAGGTGGCTGATCACACTGAAGAGTCCTGGACCTTCATGTACTGTACTAAGGTGGCTGATCACACTGGAGAGTCCAGGACCTACATGTACTGTACTAAGGTGGCTGATCACACTGGAGAGTCCTGGACCTACATGTACTGTACTAAGGTGGCTGATCACACTGAAGAGTCCTGGACCTACATGTACTGTACTAAGGTGGCTGATCACACTGGAGAATCCTGGACCTACATGTACTGTACTAAGGTGGCTGATCACACTGAAGAGTCCTGGACCTACATGTACTGAACTAAGGTGGCTGATCACACTGGAGAGTCCTTGACCTACATGTACTGTACTAAGATGGTTGATCACACTGAAGAGTCCTGGACCTACATGTACTGTACTAAGGTGGCTGATCACACTGGAGAGTCCTGGACCTACATGTACTGTACTAAGGTGGCTGATGACACTGGAGAGTCCTGTACCTACATGTACTGTACTAAGGTGGCTGATCACATTGGAGAGTCTTGGACCTACATGTACTGTACTAAGATGGCTGATCACATTGGAGAGTCTTGGACCTACATGTACTGTACTAAGGTGGCTGATCACATTGGAGAGTCTTGGACCTACATGTATTGTACTAAGGTGGCTGATCACACTGGAGAATCCTGGACCTACATGTACTGTACTAAGGTGGCTGATCACACTGAAGAGTCATGGACCTACATGTACTGTACTAAGGTGGCTGATCACACTGGAGAGTCCTGAACCTACATGTACTGTACTAAGGTGGCTGATCACACTGGAGAGTCCTGGACCTACATGTACTGTACTAAGGTGGCTGATCACATTGGAGAGTCTTGGACCTACATGTACTGTACTAAGGTGGCTGATCACATTGGAGAGTCTTGGACCTACATGTACTGTACTAAGGTGGCTGATCACATTGGAGAGTCTTGGACCTACATGTACTGTACTAAGGTGGCTGATCACACTGAAGAGTCCTGGACCTACATGTACTGTACTAAGGTGGCTGATCACACTGGAGAGTCATGGACCTACATGTACTGTACTAAGGTGGCTGATCACACTGGAGAGTCCTGGACCTACATGTACTGTACTAAGGTGGCTGATCACATTGGAGAGTCTTGGACCTACATGTACTGTACTAAGGTGGCTGATCACATTGGAGAGTCTTGGACCTACATGTATTGTACTAAGGTGGCTGATCACACTGAAGAGTCCTGGACATACATGTACTGTACTAAGGTGGCTGATCACACTGGAGAGTCCTGGACCTACATGTACTGTACTAAGGTGGCTGATGACACTGGAGAGTCCTGGACCTACATGTACTGTACTAAGGTTGCTGATCACATTGGAGAGTCTTGGACCTACATGTACTGTACTAAGGTGGCTGATCACATTGGAGAGTCTTGGACCTACATGTACTGTACTAAGGTGGCTGATCACACTGGAGAGTCCTGGACCTACATGTACTGTACTAAGGTGGCTGTTACAAATTGAAGATACAGCCTCTAGTAAGACAACTGATGCCTGGGCTTACCATTAATATCACTGGAACCCCAGTGATGGCTGTAGATACAGGACCTTTATATACCAAGGTCACTGACCTTAGGTGAGGGTCCAGCCCCAGTGAGATGACTTATGCTGGGGCTGACCACTTATAGAATTGGCCCCCAGTGGGTGTTCAGAGATACAGCCCCATTGGGCCCCAATGGGTGTTCTGAGACACCTTTATGTACTAAGCAGTCCCAACGGAGGGTCCAGCCACCAGTATGATGACATGCTAGGGATGATCACTAATAGGACCGGTCACCCCTGGGTGGATGGGGACACAGGACCTACAGTACATGTACAGTACTAAGGTGGCTGATCCCAGAGGAGGGTCCAGCCTCCAGTCTGATGACTAGTGCCAAGGCTGACCACTAATAGATCCAGGCCCCCTGATACAGGACCTTGGGCCTCATTCAGAGGCGGTCGGAGGATGCAAGCGGTCGCTCAGAAACTGGGTGGCCACTTGCATCCTGACCGCCCACCTCTGTTGCGGTCGTTAGGCTGTGGGTTAACACCCACAGCTCTAACGATCGGGGCTTACGACGAGACCCTAGGGTAGGGTCTCACTTGTCATAAGCCCCGGAGAGCTTCTGGCTCTGTCAGAGCTGGAAGCTCTCCACTGACATCACTAGTGATGTCAGTGGGGCCACCCCCAAATGGTAGGCGTTCCCATGGGAACGCCTCCATTTGGGCTGCCACCCCCCCCGGCCTGCCTTCCAAATGGGGCGAGCTGTCAATCAACATCGACAGCTCGCCCCCTTTGGATCGAGACCCGCTACGACCGGCGCTTTCGGTCGTAGCGGGTCTCACACATGCGCACGACGGCGCTGGTGCCGTCGTGCGCATGCTCTGTGGGGGGCCATGGACCCGGTCCGAGTGCATCGGCGCTAACGACCGGCTCTGAATGACCCCCCTAGTCTCTATATACTAAGGTGGCTGATCCCAGAGGAGGGTCCAGTGTACAGGATAACTCCTGATGAAGCCTATGGAAAATCCACAGCCAGGTACAGGTGAATGAGGGAACCTCACATGATTTGTTATGATGTTAGTAGCTGATGGGTCACTTATACAAATATTTTAGGAAAATAAAAAGAACAGAATACTGTATAAAATACATTGTTTATTTTGTTGCAATTTAAGAATAGAATTTGTTATTCAAATAAAATCATTCCAAAGACAATTTTGTAAAATAGATTAAAGTATATCTATGAGGTTCAATTCTAATTGAGTGTTTTATGGATATATAGAGGCTTCAATTAGAAAAAGGTAACAAAAACAGTTGTTAGAATAATTAATTGAATTATTTATACTATTCAACATTTAAGCTGCGCACACACAACGATTTTGTTACCAACGATTTTATGAACGATTATCTGTCAGATTTTTTAAAGTGTAATGAACGATTTTTTGAACTTCCCTTAATGAAAGTAGTTCAGTTGGTTAGAATGAATGAACTACAAACTACAAACGGGAACGTGCATGAACGATAATCGTTCATCGTTATAACTCAGAAACTGAACGATTTTTTCAACAATCGAACGTTAATGACGTTATAGTTAAATCGTTCAAAAAATCGTTACGTGTGTATGCACCTTAAGTGAAGCATGCAGGAGCCATATTTTGTATATACAGATGTGTCCTTGCCAGTGGTGTCCCTCCCCATGTTGACACCCGGAGCGGCCAGGCGCGCACTAGGAAAAAAAGAGGCGTAGCATCGCGGACAGTGGGCATGGCCTCGCAGCAGGGGGAGTTGCCTCGTGGCCCAAAACCCCATGTGAATCTTTGGTGGGGTCCTGGAGGTGAGGACTACCCCCGGGGACTGCTCTGTGTGCAGTGCTGGCTCCCTGACAGTGACAGGAGCCGAGCGCTGCATGTAATGCTACAGTACAGCCCCTGGCTCCTGTCACTGAGGGGCACTCCCCTTGTGACGCCACAGGTCCTTGCTCATCTAGCCTCAATACAGCGCGAGATGCCAGGTCCTGCGCAACTCTGCTAGTGTCGGGCGTCATTCTGTATATCTGAGTGCGACCGAGACTGTAAACGGAACTTGGCGTGGATAAACTCTGCGGCCACTGCATCGTAGCGCTTTGCACTCTGATTGAGAGACTAAGTCGCACAGAGATATACAAATGTCATATATCAAATTAATCAGCACAGTCTCCTGGTGACAAATTTCTGGCAAAAAAAGGCACAAACAAGACGCCCGGCGGTAGCAGAATCTCACGGGATCAGGCGCGTCTGGAGGGGCTGTTTGGCGTAACTGCAGCAAAGACGAGTGAGGACACATCTGTATAGTAACGTTTTAGTGATGATGGTATTTTAAGCCTTATTTTGTGTTTCTGTAATAAGGAAACAAGCAATAAAAATATAACTCAATTCATAAGCGATAAACCTGTGAGACCTTCGGTGAATGAAATCTGTAGGAAAATATACATTTAGGAACAATTTTTCCATTGAATCTTTTCCTATTTCTTTCTGCTTGCTGGGTAATGGCTGCACAATAGCCGACACCTGCACGTTCCAGGTCTGTACCAACAAATACCCTGGGTGAGGCTAATGCCTTGTGGCATGAATGAGCGCCATGGAAGAATGCTGCAATAATAATGAGGCCCCTTTTTAACATTTAACCTCTCGCCTTCAGATCACAGCGCTGCTTTTCCATTGACCTTTCACCCCGAATAACTCTTGGATCACACGAATGTCAGTGGCAATGAATAACCTTCATGTCAACAAGTTAAAAGTGAAATGTGCGCAGCAGTAAGTTAGTCTCTGGGGTGCGCTAAGATTGACCCCAAGGCGTTCAGCGAAGCCAAGTGACACAGCTTATTAACCTGAACTGTATTCCATGAAGAAACTCATATCGCATGTGCACTCGTAAACCTGAACACCTGCACTGTGCACGGGACCATGCAGCCATCATGTCCTCACATTCTCTACACAGCTATAGCAGCTATTACAGCGTATGGTATAAGCCCTACACACCTCCACCATTGTGTCAGCGGAACCTATATGCAGACATAAAGGGGGAGGTGCATCAAACCTTATAAAGAAGTTACCCCTAGCAACCAATCAGCTTCTAGCTAGCATTTATCTAGTACATGCTATAAAATGATTGGTTGCAATTGGGCAGCTTCTCCATTCTGAAAAAGGTTTGGCATAGGAGCCAAGACAGATGCCAGCAACCGCACTACGATACGGTGACACTGCGGGTGGAGGTGGAATTCTTCTCTGCCCTCTACAAATTGGAATGAGTATGGAACGGCAGGACAAGCTAGTAAAACTGGGACTGTCCCATGGAAACAGGACGGTTTGGGGTTGTGCGCGAGTGGCAGGTGATAGGTACAGGTCTCTCCAGAGTTTAATATTTGATTTTTCTTTTATGTCTCCATGTGAATAACAGTGTTTATTGGCCAAGGAGATGCTACAGTGATGTTCTCAGGGGCGCCGAGAGAGGAGGAGAAGCAGGTACTAATTACCCAGGCCCAAGGGACCCGGTGGGGACCTGAGTCTGGCACACGCTGCTGTGTGCTGGGCTGCACTGGGAGACTGCTCGCAGTAGTCTCTTATGCCTGTGGGGGGAGTGATCAAGCTGATCGCGCCCCCCACTGGTTATGCCCTGGGCTGAGGGGGCTCACTGCACCCCCTCCCCAGCACACAGTGCCACTGCTAATGTTTTCTTTTTATTTACCTAAGAGGGTGTGGCCACGCCTTCCAGGATTAGGTCACGCCTTCCAGGATTAGGCCACGCCCCCTGTTACCCGGTTCCGGAGCAGCTCTTGGCGGGTTTGGATGTTCTCATCTCTTTTATTAATGTGACGTGAAAGTATCTTCATCTGCTCCACTTACTGACCTCTGCGTTAGTTCTGAAGCCCTCTTACACCATTTGTGGCTCTTTGCGAGGTACCCCGGTCTCCTACTCACCCGACCCCCACAATCTCCATCCTTCTGATTGGCAGTAGATTATCCATAAAACGTTACATGCTATATTGTTTTGCTCAGCCAGCCTGGAGACCCTCCATGGGGTGGTACAGTATAACGATGGTATAGAGATCCGAGCCTGCTACATACAATGTACTCAGTAGTCTGGAGATTGCTGGAGATGTCATAGTACTATTGGGACCTTCCTCCATATTTGGTAGGACTCCCCCAGACTTCTTCCCATTTGGGTCAGTTATATGTGCTCAGGGCTAATACTGGGGGGTTCTGCCGCTGGGGGCATCTAGTGTAAAAATACGCTTACTGCCGGCATCTCAGATACACGTGCTGCATCCCAATACGCACAATCTGATTTACATTGTGATCATTGGTCATGGCATTGACCATCTGAGTGAGCCTAAAGCTTTTCAGAATGGCCGCCTCATCCCTGCCCCGAAGCTAGTAAATCTGTCGGAAGACGCAGTCACTGTCCTCAGCCCTGCCACAAAACGAAGGAAACAGACCTCCATTTTGGAAAATGGTCTCCGGCTTCACCCCAGAATGCCTGCAGCCTGTCAATCAGACTGTGGCATCCAGGGCATTGCGAGCGATGTCACAGGATGAGATCTGCGTGCGCCGATCTCAAACCATCGGAGATGGTGACTGACCTCCTGATTTCCCAGGTCTACTTCTGTGCAGTCCTCCGGGATATTCTGCTGCTTGTGTAACTCTGACATAACTCCCTGGCGCCCCTAAGCCCCCTCCTCTCCGCCCCTTCTATACATCCCTCCTCTTACTCGCTTCTCTCCTGGATATATGTATTTCTCTGTGACATGTCATGATGTATATTAATGGGGCTTATTGGCCTCTATTTCCTGCTGACTTATGAGACATTGGGCCTGATTCAGAGATGGACGCTATTCTGATGTTTCCGCAGTTAATTGATGTTTTGCAAGTGCGCATGTGAGAAAAGTCCCGGAGTCCCTAACTGCGCACGCACAAACCCGCGGCCTATGCTGTTGGCAATTGCATACAGAATTGCTAACACCTGAGAAGGGCTTTGTCATTCTTGGGCGTAGATTCAGGGTCAAGATTCAGAGATGACCTAAAGGGCCGTATTACGGGCGTACCTGGGAATGCTGCTGCGTAGGGAACCGCAAATGTCAATGGTACAACCGATGTTGCATCAGTGTTAGTGTGTTTACAATCTCCTTCACAAATGCACAGACCACGCAGCCTGAGAGTGGGCGTCTCACCTCTCGTACCATCCATCACACCGTCCCGCACAATGGCGAGGATGAGATCAGCATTTGCATATTCCCACATCCGCTATTCAGCGAACAGCTGTGAACGCGGCTTTATTACCAGCCATATTTGAATCAGGGGCCTAATTCATAGTACAACTGTGATGGTGGGCAACCAGCGCATGAACAGGATCCGTACAGTGCATGTGCCCATCGATGTCTGTGAGATCTCTCGCAGTGCCCCCCAGCTGCTGTTTGCGGACAGGAAAGTAGCAGCAACAGCCGGCAAAATAACTTGGGGCCATCTTCAGAACGCAGCTTCACTGGCCCCATCTGTTTGAAAACACCGCCATCCCGAATAACCGGAAGGCTACTCAGATGGTCTGATGGATAATAAGGTGGTCTGATGGATGCATCCTCGGATGCAGCAGTGGATCACAGAAGCCGGCGTCTATTTACAAAAGACGCCTCCTGCGTCATTAGCGTATTTTAGCAATGCTGCTGTGTCCAAAGCTGATGCTAAAAGTGTACAAGTCAGAATCAGGCCCAGGTGCCTTATATTGTGCTTTAGCTTATAACTAGCGACACTGCACCTTGTGTATCCTCGCGTTGCGCTGCATTTACTATCTTACTGTTATCGCTTTATAGAAAAAATAGTTATTTTCCTGCTATTTTACTTCCTTCCCTTTTTTCTCAGGTTTATATCTATATAGACAGCAACAAAATAAAACAATAACAATAAAATAAAATAAAAAACTGCTACAAAATTAAAATAATAAAAATAAATAAAGAATAAATCGACACATTTAGGACCGACTTGTGCTGCTGCCGCATCGCGTTCCTGTGCTTCAAATCAGTTGAAGAAACAAACCTAATGAAGAAAGCTCTGGTGTGTCCGGGCCCAAGGGGAACTGTTATTAGGGATTATATAAATATTATTTTGCAGGAAGCAGAGAAAATACAGAGAAAACATCTATGAAAACAGAAATTGTTCTGTGTTTTGTGTCTTGTTTACTGAATGAGCTGAACTCTGACTCTGAAGAGCATGTGTGCTGGCAACTGGATCAGACCTCAGCTGAAATGTTTGTGTTTGACACTGAGTAGCGCGGCTCAGTCACACTCTGGGAGGGGATGTATTTAGCACATAAGGGAACGGTTCCTATGGTAATTAACGCTGATGCACAATCTGGAGCAAGGAGGGTGGCTGATACATTGTAGCAAGGTTTCCTGCCAGATGGGTGTGGCTCTCCGCGGGGCTTCCGATACTTCCACAGGGGACGCCTGAAGATTTTCAATTGATTTCATAGAAGGGAATATTTATGAATTTTAAAGTGACTGTTTTTCATGTGTTGCAAGGAGGAAACACAGATGCAATGCGAGAACATCTGTCTTCTACGTCCCTCCTTAACGCCTTATTCTCCTCATATGTGGATGATTTTGCCTGCTTGGGGATACGCTTTCACTATAATGTTACATTCACCCATTATAAAGACTTGGTCCCGATTAGTACATTTTCTTATCACCACTTATCGGCAATGAGAATTTAGGGATTGCTGGGCCGGATAAAAAAAACCTGCGCACTCTGACAGGAGCCGCCCTGTCATGTGTTAGAAGTAGAGACGTGCGCATGTTTTGGTTTTGGAACTTGATTTTTTTAAACAAATTTATAAAAACAGCTAAAGTCATGTAATTTGGGCCTGTTTTTGTTCCTATAGTTTTATTGACCTCAAAATTAATTTCCAGTAAGTTTCAGTCAATTTTAACCACCTCACAGCTCCACCTTCATCCATATTGGCCAAAGGCTGCAGCGAGCTAACTGTCTAATCTAAGCGACAGAGCAGCGGCACAAACGCATGGCAGTTTAAAAAAAAAGAATGTAGCACATCTAGGAAACATAGTTGCACTGCAGGGGCAGACAGGAGGGCAGTTTAATGTAAAACTATACAATGCTACAGAATGTTTTTTATTAATCAAGAACTAGATCAGAGGCCCAAAGCCAGTACAGGATAATGTAGGTACAGTAATTAATACTATTTAGTAGTGGAAGCCAGTGATTGATTAATTATAGAAACGAAGAAGCACTTATAACTATAAAGAAAACAAAAACAGGACATGGGCCAGGCAAACATGTAGTGTTAAAGCCAGGTAAAGCATGCCTTTGATTGATTTGATTGATTAGTGAATATATAAACAAAGAAGCAGTTCTAACTTTAAAGAAAAGAAAAACTGAGATATGGGCCTGGCAAATATGTAGTGTGGAAGCAAGGTAAAGCATGCCATTAATTGATTTGATTAATTATTGATGATACAAACAGAGAAGCACTTACAGCTAGAAAGTAAAGAAAAACAGATAAATGGGCTTTGCAAACCAGAAGACCGTTAACAATGCCCAGTAAATTACAATGAAAAGAAAAGTGGTGCATGATGTAATTGTCCTTGAGCCTTCCCATCCACCCTTATGTTGTATATTAGAAAGGACAGGCACAATTTAACATACCAAGCACTTCAGCAAAATAGACTTTCACTTTTGTGGCTAAAGTGCTTGGTTTGTGTGGGCCTCACAAAACAAGCTACCAATGAGCTTAAGACGGCTAACAGTATTGTAAATTGTCTCTGCAGTTGTAATATGTCATTATCATCCTTATCCTCACTCTCACCTTCATCAGTATTATTATCATTACACAATATTATCTCATCCCCACTGTGTTAGAAAACTGAGGTATTAGTTAGTCCCACAACAGCCTTGAGGGCTGGTATGCTTGGCTAGCTGCAGCTATGAAGCAGCCTTGAGGGCTGGTAAGTCTCTGACTAGTCGGGGCCTGAGGGTTGTGAGGTAAGATGTGGTATTTGGGCCGTGCAGCAGTCTTGAGGGCTGGTAAGCCTTGGCTTGTTGTGGGCTGTAGGCCATAGGACAAGATGCGGCCTTTGGGCCATGTAGCAGCCTTGGCAGACTGTGGCCAGTGGGCCGTCGAACAAGATGCAGCCTTTGGGCTGTGTAGCAGCCTTGGTAGGCTGTGGTGGTCTGAAGATGGACCTGTGCCACATGGTTGAAACATGCGGTGGTATGCTAGATTGTGTACTTTGGATGCTCAATAGCATCCTGTGCTGGTGGGTTAACAAAAGTGGTGGTACGCTGGATTGCGGCCTGTGCCACCGGGTTGACACAAGCGGTGGTATGCTGAATTGTGTACTTTGGATGCTGGATTGCGGCCTGTGCCACCGGGTTGACATTAGCGGTGGTACGCTGAATTGTGTACTGTGGATGCTGGATTGCGGCCTGTGCCGCCGGGTTGACACAAGCAGCTGGACGCAGAACTGTGTACTCTGCACACTGAGGGCCTGATTCAGACCCGGTCGCAAGCGCTGAGCACTCACAACCGGGTCGATGGTGGCCCACAGTGCATGCGCAACACGGAGCCGGCTCCATCGTGCACATTCGTGAGACCCGGCTAGCGAAGGGCAGCAGGTAGTAGATATGCGGACCGTGCCTCCTGGATGACACAAATGGCAAGTAACAGAAGAAGACAGGAGGACTGGGTACTTGACTGGATTACAGGAAATACCAAAACCAGAAACACGTGAAACGCTATCACCGGCACCGGAGCAGCATTCGTACCAAAAGGAAATAGATGCAGGAGCCAATCCAGAATGATCCCAGAATGAAGGACAGGAGGTAGGAGGAATTTCAGTGAATGCTCAACCGGTGTTCATCTCATTCTGCATTCGCAGTGCGGCAGCTGTGACAGTACCCCCCTTGATGGGGTTAAAGAACTCCTAGACCCTGGTTTGTCAGCAAAGTTCTCAAATAATCTTTTCTTTAGGGTAGGAGCATGCAAAGACCTTTCAGGAATCCAAGAGCACTCCTCCGGGCCATACCCTCTCCAGTGAACAAGAAACTGAAGACATCCTCAAGAAATTCTGGAGTCAAGGATCTTCTCCACAACAAACTCCTGGTGACCCTGGATGAGTACTTGTGGAGGCCTAACTGAATGCCTAGGAGTAAACCTGGAGGAAAGGAAAACCGGTTTCCGGAGAGAGGAATGGAAAGTGTTATTGATCCTGAGAGTCTGAGGTAACTTCAGTCAAAAGGCCGCAGGATTCAATTGGGAAATAATTCTAAAAGGGCCAATGAACTTGGGACCCAACTCTCTCTGGTGCAGGTTAATGTTTCTGGAGGACAGCCAAATCAAGTCTCCCACTTTGAAATGACAGGGCCTACAACGTCTGTCAGCCCAAACTTTGGAACGACCTGCAGCTTGAAGAAGAGAATGTTGCACTTTCTTCCAAACTGACCCTAACCTGGAAACAGATGAAAAAGGAGTTGTGGTTGACATAGTCTCAAAGGAATTACTCCTAGGGTAAAACCCAACATTGTAGAAAAAAGGAGACACTGACGAAGCAGAATGGCAAGAGTTGTTGTATACAAACTCAGCGAATGGCAAAAGAGTAACCCAGTTGTTTTAGCACTTGGAGATGAAGCAATGGAGGTACTGCTCCAGAGACTGATTGGCCCACTCCATCTGTCTGTTGGACTGTGGGTGGTAGCCTGATGACTGACATTAATGCCCAGATCAGTACATTATCTCCTCCAAAACCGAGCAACAAATTAGGTACCACGGTCTGAGACAATGTCTGATGGAAGTCCATGAAGTCTAAAAACATGTTGAATAAAGAGTAAGGCTAATTCTTAAGCTGAGGGCAATTTGCTGAGGGGAACAAAATGTGCCATCTTTGAGAATCGGTCCACAATCATCCAGTTGACCAAACAGTGTGAAGATGATGGCAGATCCACCATGAAATATGAGTCCACTGTTTAAGAGGAGTAGGTAGTGGATATAACAGGCCAGCAGGAGTGGTCCAGAAAGTCTTGTTTCTGGAACAAACATCACATGCCACCACAAACTCATGAACATCACAAAACATGGACTACCACCAAACAGAACGGGAAAGTAGTTCCAGAGTCCTAGCAATTCCTGGATGACCAACAGCTTTGGACGAATGGAAGTTAACCAGGACTGCCTTACGAGATCTCTCCGGGACAAACATCAATCCTGGAGGCACTTCAGGAGGAGCTTCAAACTGGCATTGCCTAAGAGAGTCAACCAAGGTTCTTTTCAAATCTAGATGAATCTGGGAAGCCGGAATGATGGTTTCTTCTCCAATGTTAGGACAATGATTGATGGAAAAGCTACGAGAAAGGGCATCCGCCTTCACATTCTTGGTACCAGGACAAAAGGAGATGACAAAGTTAAAGTGGGTGAAGAACAGGGCCCATCGTGCTTGCCTAGTGTTCAGTCTCTTGGCAGTTTCAATATATAACAGATTTTTATGATCCGTCAGAACTGAGACAACATGGTTAGCCCCCTCTAACCAGTGTCTCCAATCTTCAAATGCCCACTCAATGGCTAGAAGCTCTTGGTTGCCCACATCATAGTTTCTTTCCGCTGAATCAAATTTCCGAGAGAAAAAGGTGCATGGGTGTAATTTGTCATCTTCCAAATATCTCTGAGAAAGGATGGCTCCAACTCTGATCTCAGAAGCATCCACTTAAACCACAAAAGGAAGATCTGGATTGGGATGTCGGAAGACAGGACCCAACACAAAAGCCACCTTGAGGGAGTTGAAAGCGTGAATGGCGTTGGAGGACCAGATAGCAACAATTGCCCCTTTCCTTCTCAAGTCCATTATGGGAGAGATAATTGAGAAGGATTTGACACAGAGAGACGCAGCACAGAGAAACGCAGCACAGAGAGACACAGCATACAGATATGCAGCACAGAGAGACACAGCACAGAGAGGCGCAGCACAGAGAGACACAGCACAGAGAGACACAGCACAGAGAAAAGCAGCCCAGAGAGACACAGCCCAGAGAGACGCAGCACAGAGAGACACAGCACAGAGAGACACAGCCCAGAAAGACGCAGCACAGAGAGACACAGCACAGAGAGACATAGCATGGGGAGGTGCAGCACAGAGAGACACAGCACAGAGTGACACAGCACAGAGAGACACAGCACAGAGAGACACAGCACAGAGATGCAGTATGGGGAGGCGCAGCACAGAGAGACACAGCATGGGGAGGTGCAGCACAGAGAGACACAGCACAGAGAGACACAGCACAGAGAGACTCAGCACAGAGAGACACAGTACAGAGAGACGCAGCAGAGAGAGACACAGCACAGGGAGGTGCAGCACAGAGAGATGCAGCACAGAGAGATGCAGCACAGAGATGCAGCACAGAGAGACACGGCACAGAGAGACGCGGCACAGAGAGACGCGGCACAGAGAGACACAGCATGGGGAGGTGCAGCACAGAGAGATGCAACACAGGGAGATGCAGCACAGAGAGACACAGCACAGGGAGGCGCAGCACAGAGAGATGCAGCACAGAGAGACACAGCACAGGGAGGTGCAGCACAGAGAGACGCAGCACAGCGAGGTGCAGCACAGAGAGACGCAGCACAGACAGACACAGCACAGAGAGATGCAGCACAGAGAGACACAGCACAGGGAGGCGCAGCACAGAGAGATGCAGCACAGTGAGACGCAACACAGGGAGGTGCAGCCAAGAGAGATGCAGCACAGGGAGGCGCAGCACAGAGAGACGCAGCACAGGGAGGTGCAGCCCAGAGAGACGCAGCACAGAGAGACACAGCACAGGGAGGCACAGCACAGAGAGACACAGCACAGAGAGACGCAGCACAGAGAGACACAGCACAGGGAGGTGCAGCCCAGAGAGACGCAGCACAGAAAGACACAGCACAGAGAGACACAGCACAGAGAGACACAGCACAGAGAGACACAGCACAGGGAGGTGCAGCCCAGAGAGATGCAGCACAGAGAGACACAGCACAGGGAGGCACAGCACAGAGAGACACAGCACAGAGAGACACAGCACAGAGAGACGCAGCACAGAGAGACGCAGCACAGACAGATACAGCACAGAGAGACACAGCACAGAGAGACGCATCACAGAGAGACGCAGCACAGAGAGACACAGCACAGGGAGGTGCAGCACAGAGAGATGCAGCACAGAGAGATGCAGCACAGAGATGCAGCACAGAGAGACACAGCACAGAGGGACGCAGCACAGAGAGACGCAGCACAGGGAGGCACAGCACAGGGAGGCACAGCACAGAGAGACACAGCACAGAGAGACACAGCACAGGGAGGTGCAGCCCAGAGTGACACAGCACAGAGAGATGCAGCACAGAGAGACGCAGCACAGAGAAAAGCAGCCCAGAGAGATGCAGCACAGAGAGATGCAGCACAGAGAGATGAAGCACAGAGAGACACAGCACAGGGAGGCACAGCACAGGGAGGTACAGCCCAGAGAGACGCAGCACAGAGAAACACAGCACAGGGAGGCACAGCACAGAGAGACACAGCACAGGGAGGTGCAGCCCAGAGTGACACAGCACAGAGAGATGCAGCACAGAGAAACACAGCACAGGGAGGCACAGCACAGAGAGACACAGCACAGAGAGACACAGCACAGGGAGGTGCAGCCCAGAGTGACACAGCACAGAGAGATGCAGCACAGAGAGACGCAGCACAGAGAAAAGCAGCCCAGAGAGATGCAGCACAGAGAGATGCAGCACAGAGGGACGCAGCACAGAGAGACACAGCACAGAGAGACACAGCACAGGTAGGTGCAGCCCAGAGAGACGCAGCACAGAGAAACACAGCACAGGGAGGCACAGCACAGAGAGACACAGCACAGAGAGACACAGCACAGGGAGGTGCAGCCCAGAGTGACACAGCACAGAGAGATGCAGCACAGAGAGACGCAGCACAGAGAAAAGCAGCCCAGAGAGATGCAGCACAGAGAGATGCAGCACAGAGAGATGAAGCACAGAGAGACACAGCACAGAGAGACGCAGCACAGAGAGACGCGGCACAGAGAGACGCAGCAAAGAGAGACGCAGCACAATAGTGACACAGCATGGGGAGGTGCAGCACAGAGAGACGCAGCACAGCGAGGTGCAGCACAGAGAGACGCAGCACAGACAGACACAGCACAGAGAGATGCAGCACAGAGAGACACAGCACAGGGAGGCACAGCACTGAGAGATGCTGCACAGTGAGACACAGCACAGAGAAACACAGCACAGAGAGACGAATCACAGAGAGATGCAGCACAGAGAGACAGAGCACAGAGAGACGCAGCACAGAGAGACGCAGCACAGGGAGGCACAGCACAGGGAGACACAGCACAGAGATACAAAGCACAGAGAGACACAGCACAGAGAGACGCAGCACAGAGAGATGCAGCACAGAGAGACACAGCACAGAGAGACACAGCACAGGGAGACACAGCACAGAGAGATGCAGCACAGAGGGACACAGCACAGAGAGACATAGCACAGAGAGACGCAGCAATGAGAGACACAGCACAGAGAGACACAGCACAGGGAGGCACAGCACAGAGAGACACAGCACAGAGAGACACAGCACAGGGAGACACAGCACAGAGAGACGCAACACAGAGAGACACAGCACAGAGATACATAGCACAGAGAGACGAAGCACAGGGAGACATAGCACATAGAGACGCAGCACAGAGAGATGCAGCACAGAGAGACAAATCACAGAGAGACGCAGCACAGAGAGATGCAGCACAGAGAGATGCAGCACAGGGAGACATAGCACAGAGAGATGCAGCACAGAGAGACGCAGCACAGAGAGACGCAGCACAGAGAGACATAGCACAGAGAGACGCAGCACAGAGAGTCGCAGCACAGAGAGACACAGCACAGAGAGACACAGCACAGGGAGACGCAGCACAGAGAGATGCAGCACAGAGAGAGACAGCACAGAGAGACACAGCACAGAGAGACACAGAATGGGGAGGTGCAGCACAGAGAGAAGCAGCACAGAGAGACACAGCACAGAGAGACGCGGCACAGAGAGATGCAGCACAGGGAGGCACAGCACAGAGAGACACAGAATGGGGAGGTGCAGCACAGAGAGAAGCAGCACAGAGAGACACAGCACAGAGAGACGCGGCACAGAGAGATGCAGCACAGGGAGGCACAGCACAGAGAGACGCAGCACAGGGAGACACAAAACAGAGAGATGCAGCACAGGGAGACATAGCACATAGAGACGCAGCACAGAGAGACGCAGCACAGAGAGACGCAGCACAGAGAGACGCAGCACAGAGAGACGCAGCACAGAGAGATGCAGCACAGAGAGACGCAGCACAGGGAGACATAGCACAGAGAGACGCAGCACAGAGAGATGCAGCACAGAGAGACGCAGCACAGAGAGACATAGCACAGAGAGACATAGCACAGAGAGACGCAGCACAGAGAGACGCAGCACAGAGAGACACAGCACAGAGAGACACAGCACAGGGAGACGCAGCACAGAGAGAGACAGCACAGAGAGACACAGCACAGGGAGACGCAGTACAGAGAGACATAGCACAGAGAGACATAGCACAGAGAGACACGGCACAGGGAGACACGGCACAGAGAGATGCAGCACAGGGAGGCACAGCACAGAGAGACGCAGCACAGAGAGACATAGCATGGGGAGACGCAGCACAGAGAGACACAGCACAGAGAGACGAATCACAGAGAGACGCAGCACAGAGAGACATAGCACAGAGAGACACAGCACAGAGAGACGCAGCACAGAGAGACATAGCATGGGGAGACGCAGCACAGAGAGACACAGCACAGAGAGACGAATCACAGAGAGACGCAGCACAGAGAGACATAGCACAGAGAGACACAGCACAGAGAGACGCAGCACAGAGAGACACAGCACAGAGAGACACAGCACAGAGAGAAGCAGCACAGAGAGACACAGCACAGGGAGACGCGGCACAGAGAGATGCAGCACAGGGAGGCACAGCACAGAGAGACGCAGCACAGGGAGACACAAAACAGAGATATGCAGCACAGCGAGACATAGCACAGAGAGACGAAGCACAGGGAGACATAGCACATAGAGACGCAGCACAGAGAGACGCAGCACAGAGAGACAAATCACAGAGAGACGCAGCACAGAGAGATGCAGCACAGAGAGACGCAGCACAGGGAGACATAGCACAGAGAGACGCAGCACAGAGACACACAGCACAGAGAGACGCAGCACAGGGAGGGGCAGCACAGAGAGACACAGCACAGAGAGACGCAGCACAGACAGACACAGCACAGAGAGGGGCAGCACAGAGAGACACAGCACAGAAAGATGCAGCACAGACAGACGTGGCACAGAAAGACACAGCACAGAGAGACACAGCACAGAGAGACACAGCACAGGGAGATGCAGCACAGACAGACACAGCACAGAGAGATGCAGCACAGACAGACACAGCACAGGGAGACACTGCACAGGGAGGTGCAGCCCAGAGTGACACTGCACAGCGAGACACAGCACAGAGAGATGCAGCACAGAGAGACGCAGCACAGAGAACCACAGCACAGAAAGACACAGCACAGGGAGGGGCAGCACAGAGAGACACAGCACAGAGAGACACAGCACAGAGAGACACAGCACAGAGAGACACAGCACAGGGAGGCACAGCACAGAGAGACACAGCACAGAGAGACACAGCACAGGGAGATGCAGCACAGGGAGATGCAGCACAGAGAGACACAGCACAGACAGACACAGCACAGGGAGGGGCAGCACAGAGCGACACAACACAGAGAGACACAGCACAGAGAGATGCAGCACAGAGAGACGCGGCACAGAGAGACACAGCACAGGGAGGCGCAGCACAGAGAGACACAGCACAGAGAGACACAGCACAGAGAGATGCAGCACAGAGAGACGCAGCACAGAGAGACGCAGCACAGAGAGACACAGCACAGAGAGACGCGGCACAGAGAGACACAGCACAGGGAGACAAAGCACAGAGAGACGCAGCACAGAGAGACGCAGCACAGGGAGGGGCATCCCAGAGAGACGCAACACAGGGAGATGCAGCACAGAGAGACACAGCACAGGGAGGCACAGCACAGAGAGACGCAGCACAGGGAGGGGCAGCCCAGAGAGACACAGCACAGAGAGACGCAGCACAGAGAGACACAGCACAGGGAGACGCAGCCCAGAGAGACACAGCACAGAGAGACGCAGCACAGAGAGACATAGCACAGAGAGACAAAGCACAGGGAGACGCAGCACAGAGAGACGCAGCACAGAGAAACACTGCACAGGGAGACGCAGCACAGGGAGACGCAGCACAGGGAGACGCAGCACTGGGAGACGCAGCACAGGGAGACACAGCACACGGAGACGCAGAACAGAGAGACGCAGCACAGAGAGACGCAGCACAGAGAGATGCAGCACAGAGCGACACAGCACAGAGAGACACAGCACAGGGAGACACAGCACAGGGAGATGCAGCACAGTGAGACGCAGCACAGGGAGACGCAGCACAGAGAGACACAGCACAGAGAGACACAGCACAGGGAGAAGCAGCACAGAGAGACGCCGCACAGAGAGATGCAGCACAGAGAGACACAGCACAGAGACGCAGCATGGCGAGGTGTAGCACAGAGAGACACAGCACATGGAGGTGCAGATCCGAGAGACACAGCACAGAGAGACACAGCACAGAGAGACACAGCACAGAGAGACGCAGCACAGAGAGACACAGCACAGAGAGACACAGCACAGAGAGACGAATCACAGAGAGACGCAGCACAGAGAGACACAGCACAGAGAGACACAGCACATGGAGGTGCAGATCCGAGAGACACAGCACAGAGAGACACAGCACAGAGAGACGCAGCACAGAGAGACACAGCACAGAGAGACGCAGCACAGAGAGACACAGCACAGAGAGACACAGCACAGAGAGACACAGCACAGAGAGACGAATCACAGAGAGACATAGCACAGAGAGACATAGCACAGAGAGACACAGCACAGAGAGACGCAGCACAGAGAGACATAGCATGGGGAGACGCAGCACAGAGAGACACAGCACAGAGAGACGAATCACAGAGAGACGCAGCACAGAGAGACATAGCACAGAGAGACACAGCACAGAGAGACGCAGCACAGAGAGACATAGCATGGGGAGACGCAGCACAGAGAGACACAGCACAGAGAGACGCAGCACAGAGAGACATAGCATGGAGAGACACAGCACAGAGAGATGAATCACAGAGAGACGCAGCACAGAGAGACATAGCACAGAGAGACACAGCACAGAGAGACGCAGCACAGAGAGACACAGCACAGAGAGACACAGCACAGAGAGACGCAGCACAGAGAGACGCAGCACAGAGAGACGCAGCACAGAGAGACACAGCACAGAGAGATGAATCACAGGGAGACACAGCACAGAGAGACATAGCACAGAGAGACACAGCACAGAGAGACGCAGCACAGAGAGACATAGCAAGGGGAGACGCAGCACAGAGAGACACAGCACAGAGAGACGAATCACAGAGAGATGCAGCACAGAGAGACATAGCACAGAGAGACACAGCACAGAGAGGCACAGCACAGGGAGACGCAGCACAGAGAGACGCCGCACAGAGAGATGCAGCACAGAGAGACACAGCACAGAGACGCAGCATGGCGAAGTGTAGCACAGAGAGACACAGCACATGGAGGTGCAGATCCGAGAGACACAGCACAGAGAGACACAGCACAGAGAGACACAGCACAGAGAGACGCAGCACAGAGAGACGCAGCACAGAGAGACACAGCACAGAGAGGCACAGCACAGAGAGACACAGCACAGAGAGACAAAGCACAGAGACGCAGCACAGAGAGACACAGCACAGAGAGACGAATCACAGAAAACGCAGCACAGAGAGACATAGCACAGAGAGACACAGCACAGAGAGACGCAGCACAGAGAGACATAGCATGGGGAGACGCAGCACAGAGAGACACAGCACAGAGAGACGAATCACAGAGAGACGCAGCACAGAGAGACATAGCACAGAGAGACACAGCACAGAGAGACGCAGCACAGAGAGACATAGCATGGGGAGACGCAGCACAGAGAGACACAGCACAGAGAGACGAATCACAGAGAGACGCAGCACAGAGAGACATAGCACAGAGAGACACAGCACAGAGAGACGCAGCACAGAGAGACACAGCACAGAGAGACACAGCACAGAGAGACGCAGCACAGAGAGACACAGCACAGAGAGACGAATCACAGAGAGACGCAGCACAGAGAGACATAGCACAGAGAGACACAGCACAGAGAGACGCAGCACAGAGAGACATAGCATGGGGAGACGCAGCACAGAGAGACACAGCACAGAGAGACGAATCACAGAGAGACGCTGCACAGAGAGACATAGCACAGAGAGACACAGCACAGAGAGACGCAGCACAGAGAGACGCAGCACAGAGAGACATAGCATGGGGAGACGCAGCACAGAGAGACATAGCATGGGGAGACGCAGCACAGAGAGACACAGCACAGAGAGACGCAGCAAAGAGAGACGCAGCACAGAGAGACGCAGCACAGAGAGACATAGCACAGGGAGACACAGCACAGAGAGACACAGCACAGAGAGACACAGCAGAGAGAGACACAGCATGGGGAGACGCAGCACAGAGAGACGCAGCACAGAGAGACGAATTACAGAGAGACGCAGCACAGAGAGACACAGCACAGAGAGACACAGCACAGAGAGAAGCAGCACAGAAAGACGCAGCACAGAGAGACACAGCACAGACATGCAGTATGGGGAGGCGCTGTAAGAAGGGACAACAATAACAGGCAGTAGGAAGGTGCAGTGAGAAATACTAGTGAGAAGGTAAAGTAAGAAGGGGCAGTAAGAAGGTGCAGAACTAAGCGGCAGTAAGTTGGGGCAGTAGGAAGGGGCAGTAAGAATGGGCAGCAGGAAGTGGCAGTAAGAAGGCACCACAAGAAGGGGCAGTAGGAAAGTGAAGGGGCAGTTTGAAGGTGTAATAAGAAGGAGCAATAAGAAGGGGCAGCAAGTAGAGACGGTAAGAAGAGGCAGTAAGAAGGAACAGTAAGGAGCAGTATGAAGGAGTGAAGGAGTAGGAAGAAGGGGCAGTAAGAGGGAGCAGTAAGAAAGTGTAGTACAAAGGTTCACTAGGAAGGGGCAATGAAAAGGGGCCATATGAAGGGGCAGCAGGAAGGGGCAGTAAGAAGGAGCAGTAAGAAGGAGCAGTGAGAAGGAGCAGTATGAGGGTGTAGTAAGAAGGATCAATAGGAAGGGGCAGTGAGGAGGGGCAGTATGAGGGTGTAGTAAGAAGGATCAATAGGAAGGTGTAGTAAGAAGAAGCAGTAAGAAGGGGCAGTAAGAGAGGGTAGTTTGCAGGGACAGTATGAAGGGGCAGTATGAAGGTGTAGTAAGAAGGGGCAGTAAGAAGGGGCAGTAAGAAGGAGCAGTAAGAAGGAGCAGAAAGAAGGGGCAGCAAGAAGAGGCACTAAGAAGGGGCAGTAAGAAGGGGCAGTAAGAAGGGGCAGCAAGAAGAGGCAGTAAGAAGGGGCAGTAAGAAGGGGCAGCAAGAAGGGGCAGTAAGAAGGGGTAGTAAGAGAGGGTAGTTTGCAGGGACAGTGTGAAGGGGCAGTATGAAGGTGTAGTAAGAAGGGGTAGTAAGAAGAGGCAGTAAGAAGGGGCAGTATGAAGGGGCAGTAAGAAGGGGCAGTGAGAAGGGGCAGTAAGCTGGGTATAGTAAGAAGGAGAAGTATGAAGGGGAAGTATGAAGGGGCAGTATGAAGGGGCAGTAAGAAGTGGCAGTGAGAAGGGGCAGTAAGCTGGGTATAGAAAGAAGGAGCAGTATAGCCGCACACACACACACACTGCCCTCATAGCCACACACACACTGCCCACATAGCCGCACACACACACACACTGCCCACATAGCCACATGCACACACACTGCTCTTATAGCCACACGCACACACACTGCCCTCTTAGCCGCACACTCACGCAGAGCTTATAGCCACACACACACACACACTGCTCTTATAGCCGCACACACACACACAATGTCCTCATAGCCGCACACACACACACACACACTGCTCTCACAGCCACACACACATTGCCCTCATAGCCACACACACACACACACTGCCCTCATAGCCGCACACACACACACACAGAGCACATAGCCACACGCACACACACTGCTCTTATAGCCGCACACACACACACACACAATGTCCGCATAGCCGCACACACACACACACACTGCTCTTATAGCCGCACACACACACACACACAGCTCTCATAGCCACATGCACACACACTGCTCTTATAGCCACACACACACACACACTGCCCTCATAGCCGCACACACACATTGCCCTCATAGCCGCACACACACACACTGCCCTCATAGCCGCACACACACACACAGCCCTCATAGCCGCACACACACACACACTGCCCTCATAGACACACACACACACTGCTCTTATAGCCGCACACACACACACACTGCCCTCATAGCCGCACACACACACACACTGCCCTCATAGACACACACACACACTGCTCTTATAGCCGCACACACACACACACTGCTCTCATAGCCACACACACACACTGCCCTCATAGACACACACACACACACACACTGCTCTCATAGCCACATGCACACACAATGCTCTTATAGCCACACACACACACACACAGCCCTCATAGCCACACACACACACACACTGCTCTTATAGCCGCACACACACACACTGCTCTCATAGCAGCACACACACACACACACAAACACTGCCCTCATAGCCGCACACACACACACACTGCTCTCATAGCTGCACACACACACACACACACTGCCCTCATAGCTGCACACACACACACACACACTGCCCTCATAGCTACATGCACACACACACACTGCTCTCATAGCCGCACACACACACACTGCCCTCATAGCCGCACACACACACACACACACACACACACACACACACTGCCCTCATAGCCGCACATACACACACACAGCTCTCATAGCCACATGCACACACACTGCTCTTATAGCCGCACACACACACACACTGCCCTCATAGCCGCACACACTCATTGCCCTCATAGCCGCACACACACACACACTGCCCTCATAGCCGCACACACACACACACACTGCCCTCATAGCCGCACACACACACACACACTGCCCTCATAGACACACACACACACACTGCTCTTATAGCCGCACACACACACACACTGCCCTCATAGCCGCACACACACACACACTGCCCTCATAGACACACACACACACACACTGCTCTTATAGCCGCACACACACACACACTGCTCTCATAGCCACACACACACACTGCCCTCATAGACACACACACACACTGCTCTTATAGCCGCACACACACACACACTGCCCTCATAGCCGCACACACACACACACTGCCCTCATAGCCACACACACACACTGCCCTCATAGACACACACACACTGCTCTTATAGCCGCACACACACACACTGCTCTCATAGCCACACACACACGCACATTGCCCTCATAGCCGCACATACACACACACAGCTCTCATAGCTGCACACACACACACACACACTGCCCTCATAGCCACACACACACACTGCCCTCATACCCGCACACAAACACACACTGCCCTCATAGCCGCACACACACACACTGCCCTCATAGCCGCACACACATACACACTGCCCTCATAGCCACACACACACACACACACTGCCCTCATAGCCGCACACACACACTGCCCTCATAGCCGCACACACACACACAATGCCCTCATAGCCACACGCACACACACACACTGCTCTCATAGCCACATGCACACACAATGCTCTTATAGCCGCACACACACACACTGCCCTCATAGCCGCACACACATACACACTGCTCTTATAGCCGCACACGCACACACACACAAACACTGCCCTCATAGCCGCACACACACACACACACACTGCCCTCATAGCCACACGCGCACACACACACACACACTGCCCTCATAGCCGCACACACACATACACACACACTGCCCTCATAGCCACACGCACACACACACACTGCTCTCATAGCCGCACACACACACACACTGCCCTCATAGCTGCACACACACACACACACACTGCCCTCATAGCTACACGCACACACACACACTGCTCTCATAGCGGCACACACAAACACTGCCCTCATAGCCGCACACACACACACACTGCCCTCATAGCCGCACACACACACACACACACACACACACACACACACACTGCCCTCATAGCCACACGCACACACACACACTGCTCTCATAGCAGCGCACACACACACACACACAAACACTGCCCTCATAGCCGCACACACACACACTGCCCTCATAGCCACACGCGCACACACCCACACACACACTGCCCTCATAGCCGCACACACACATACACACACACACACTGCCCTCATAGCCACACGCACACACACACACTGCTCTCATAGCCGCACACACACACACTGCCCTCATAGCCGCACACACACACACACACACTGCCCTCATAGCCGCACACACACACACTGCCCTCATAGCCACACGCACACACACACAGCTCTCATAGCCACACACACACTGCCCTCATAGCCGCACACACACACACACACACTGCCCTCATAGCCACACGCACACACAAACACACACAGCCCTCATAGCCGCACACACGCACACAATGCTCTCATAGCCACACGCACACACACATTGCCCTCATAGCCGCACACACACACACTGCTCTCATAGCCGCACACACACACACACTGCCCTCATAGCCGCACACACACACACACTGCTCTCATAGCCGCACACACACACACACACACACAGCTCTCATAGCCACACACACACGCACACTGCTCTCATAGCCGCACACACACACACACACTGCCCTCATAGCAGCACACACACACACACTGCCCTCATAACCGCACACACACACACACACACACACACTGCTCTCATAGCCACACACACACGCACACTGCTCTCATAGCCGCACACACACACACACACTGCCCTCATAGCCGCACACAAACACACACACACACTGCCCTCATAGCCACACGCTCACACACTGCCCTCATAGCCGCACACACACACACACTGCCCTCATAGCCGCACACACACACACACTGCCCTCATAGCCGCACACACAGACACACAGAGCTCATAGCCACACACACACACTCTGCTCTTATAGCTGCACACACACACACATAATGTCCTCATAGCCGCACACACAAACACACACTTCTCTTATAGCCACACACACACACACTGCCCTCATAGCCGCACACACACACTCACTGCTGTTATAGCCGCACACACACACACACACTGCTCTCATAGCCACACACACACACACATTGCCCTCATAGCCGCACACACACACACACACACACTGCCCTCATAGCCGCACACACACACACACTGCTCTCATAGCTACACGCACACACACACTGCCCACATAGCTGCACACACACACACACACACTGCCCTCATAGCCGCACACACACACACACTGCTCTCATAGCTACACGCACACACACACTGCCCACATAGCCGCACACACACACGCACTGCTCTTATAGTCGCAAACACACACACACACACAGCTCTCATAGCCACATGCACACACACACACACACTGCCCTCATAGCCGCACACACACACACACACTGCCCTCATAGCCGCACACACACACACTGCACTCATAGCCGCACACACACACACACTGCACTCATAGCCGCACACACACACACTGCTCTCATAGCCGCACACACACACACACACTGCTCTCATAGCCACACGCACACACACACAGCTCTCATAGCCACATGCACACACACTGACCTCATTGCCGCACACACACACACTGCCCTCATAGCTGCACACACACACACACACTGCTCTCATAGCCGCACACACACACACACTGCTCTCATAGCCACACACACTGCTCTTATAGCCCCACACACACACACACACTGCCCTCATAGCCACACACACACACACAAACTGCGCTCATAGCTGCACACACACACACACACACTGCCCTCATAGCTGCACACACACACACACTGCCCTCATAGCTGCACACACAAACACACTGCCCTCATAGCTGCACACACACACACACACACACACACACACTGCCCTCATAGCCACACGCACACACAAACACTGCTTTCTTAGCCACACACACACACACTGCCCTCATAGCCGCACACACACACAGACACTGCCCTCATAGCCGCACACACACACACACACACTGCCCTCATAGCCGTACACACACACACACTGCTCTCATAGCCAAACGCACACACACTGCTCTTATAGCCGCACACACACACACACTGCCCTCATAGCCGTACACACACACACACACACACACACACTGCCCTCATAGCTGCACACACACACTGCCCTCATAGCCGTACACACACACACACTGCTCTCATAGCCACACGCACACACACTGCTCTTATAGCCGCACACACACACTGCCCTCATAGCTGCACACACACACACACACACACACACACACTGCCCTCATAGCTGCACACACACACTGCCCTCATAGCCGCACACACACACACAGATCTCATAGCCACAGACACACGCACACTGCCCTCATAGCCGCACACACACAAACACTGCCCTCATAGCCGCACACACACACACACTGCCCTCATAGCCGCACACACACACACAGATCTCATAGCCACACACACACGCACACTGCCCTCATAGCCGCACACTCGCACACACACACTGCCCTCATAGCCACGCACACACACACTGCCCTCATAGCCACACACACACACACTGCCCCCATAATCTTACACACACACACACTGCCCCCATAACCGCACACACACACACACACTGCCCTCATAGCCACACACACACACACTGCCCCCATAATCTTACACACACACACTGCCCCCATAACCGCACACACACACTGCCCTCATAGCCACACACACACACTGCCCCCATAATCTTACACACACACACTGCCCCCATAATCTTACACACACACACTGCCCCCATAACCACACACACACACACACACACACACACTGCCCCCATAACCGCACACACACGGCTCCCATACATACACATACATGTACTGACACACACACTTATTGACACCACTTACTGACACCACCAAGTGGCTGACACACACTTACTGACACTGACACCACGTACTTACACAGACATTCATTTATTACACATTCACACAGCACAAGATAGTCTTTATTTGCTTGCAGCAAACACCACCTCTCCCCTGTGAACTATAGCAGGTGCAGGTGGACAATTCCCTTCCTCCTCCCCAATCCCCAGCACCATAGTATGTGGCCCAACAGGCAATGGCACTCACCTTCTCTTATACGCTCTCCACATGTCAGCATGGAGGCACCTCAGCCTCTGCCAGGCTCCGCTCCTCTCTCTGCGCGTGACGTTACTGGTCACATGCAGCACAGCAGGAGAGACTAGAGGAGTGCAGAGACACAGAGCAGCACCCGGACAGTCAATGTGCGGACAGTCTGCCGGGCAAAACAATAATATAACATGTCTTCGTTCTACAGCCCTGTCTGCGGGCCCCCAGGGACCCGCCAGGACCTAAGCGGCCGCTTGGGTTGCCTAGCAGTAAATCTGCTACTGATCCTTGTATGCTTGTATCCTTGTATGCTTGTGTAGCCATATGAATTTATGGCTAAAAAAATAAATGAATATAGGCCAGTGGTACAGGACACACACAAGGGTTAATATATAAATTATCTGAATGTTTAGTAATAGGCTTATACTACAATCATTATAGAGAAATGAATGTAAATAATATAAATGTATGTAATTACATTTCCGTATTGTGAACATATAGGTCTGGGGTATTAGCCAGTGCAGCGGCACGAGGTAGTTTAGAAAGTGCCTGAAATGGCATGAGCTCTGACCAGTGGCAGTTAGGTGGCCAGTGGCAGTTGGGTGCGGTAGGGATGCTCGTGCTGCGGGGGATATAGGGGTGCTGGCGCAGCACAGAGTCCAGTCTGCAGTTCCCCCAACAGTGCTCATGCTGGGAGTCTCTCTGGCGCTACTTTAGGAGTGAGCGCTAGTAGCAGCAGCGGCCGGGAGCTCCAGCACTGAAGCCAGAGTGGGCATTACCTTTGTGTTTGCCGGAGACAGAGCTGTGTGTTCTGGCTTGGCTCCAGCGGTATGCAGCAACAGGAAGCCGCATCATCGGAAGGGGCATCCCCTGATCTGAGGTCACGCAGGAGGCGGAGAGAAGGAGAGGCGGACCCTGATGTGTGAGCAGGAGCTGGAGATACGCTGACAGCCTGAGAGCTACGGAGTGTAGCCAGCGCCTCAGCAGTTGATACAGTGTAACCCTTTCAGTCCCTGACAGCTATCCAGAATGGTTGTGAACACTATAAAATCCCACACCACACTTACAAGCATCATTAGTAAAGCAGACTGGCATCATTTTGTAAGCATACAGCAGGTGATATATCAGAGAGAATCCCTTTCTTGTCAGCAAGGCACTATGAATTAAGGGATATAATACTGCTATATGCACCTGTATAGCCAACGCAGGAGAAAAGTATCAAATAGAAGAAGGATACAATTGTAGCAAGACTTTACACATCTATAGTACAGTGTGAATTCTGATCTCAAGTTTGGAATTCAGAGTAGGAGTATTGCAGTAGATAAAGCACTGGCTACTACACTCTAGAGACTTATATGTATATATTTATGTAAGTTACAGAGTCAGAGGATTTTTGTACATATATATAAACCCTAAAAGGATGCATAAACTTGGATAAATCTGGGGCTCATCCTATAAACTTATTCTTTGGCCTAGGATAATCCTGCATTCTACTCTTCAGGACTAAGACATTTTAGTTGAAGAGACAGGACTCTTGATATAGTCTCATCTTCATTTATTCTCTTCACGGAATTGACTATTATATATTTTAACTGGGAATGTTATTTACAGAAATCCATCAGTATAGTTTCATTACAGTATAGCGGATTTATTGCATGGGGAGGGAATGTTCATGGGAATTGTATTGTGATATTTCCTGTATATTTATGCGTATACTTTGTAAGGCCTGATGTATGATGACAATATATGTATAAAAACAATAACCGTGTATAGAACTACTTACCTTAAGGTATCTGACGGACGTCTTTCATCGGGAAGCTGTGAAGGAAGAAAGGAGACAGGTGTTGATTTAAGTGCAATGTATAAATGTCGATTTATAAGTACTGTGTAAATATTTGAATCCAAACAAAACATTTCATTATACAAATTATATATTAGGGCAACCCTAGGATAGACCTTATAAAATATCCTAGGTGGAGGCACACAATATAAGGATAAAATATATACATATATAGCTACCATCCTTAGAATTGGTGGGGCTACATTTGGAGGCACTGCTGAGATCTACACTCAGGAGAAATGGAGTATTTTAGCGGAGCAGATTTAAGGGCATGGTGCCATAGGAAAGGAGTAAACCTTAAACAGTGTTTTGGAGTAGGGGGAAACTTTTCAGAATTTACTGATGACTATATTACAAAACAAGTAAAATCATTATATGGGGTTATACAGCCACATATTATAGATAAATGGAGGGGAGATTTGGGATTGGTGTGCGTAATATTGATAGAGACTGAGAGAGATTTAGACCCAAATCTAATCCCAATGATGATGGTGGCGGACAGCATGTCAGGAAGGAGATGGAATATTATTTGGCCAAGTAGTGGAGAAGATGAAGAGGCTGAATCATCTCCCTTATTAATTGACCCCAAATGTTGACCAGGGGAATAATGGAGAAAAGGATAGTAACATAAATAATGAAAAATTAGAAAGCCAATTTGAGACCATAATAGATAGGGTTGTAACTCAACTAGAAAGGTGGCACTATGAAGGCAGCTATCGTAGACTAAGAATCTTTTCAGGCATTCAACCAGTTCCCGTAGGGGAGGAAACTTTTGAAGCCTGGAGGGAGGCGGCCATACAACAAACCGAGGAGTGGAAATGTCCCGACTATATTAAGAAACAAAGAGTAGTGGAGAGCCTTAGGGGCTTAGGGGACCTGCAATGGGAGTTATACAGGCCACCAGGCGCAGTAATCCAGACGCCACTATTGAAACTTATTTTGAGGAATTGGACTATGCCTACGGAACCCTGGAAGATGTGGGAGATCTCATTTCCAGGTTGCACCATACTTTTCAGGAACCTGCGGAGAAATTAAGTGTATATCTATTTAGACTAGATAAATTGCTGTATAAAATAGTAGAGAAAGAGGGATTAAAAAAAGAGGATATCGATGAAAATCGAATGAAACAACTTTTGAGCGGTGCTTTGACCACTGACCTAGTGGCACAAAAAATTAGATGCTCCAAAATTAAGAAAACCCCACCCTCTTTTAATGAGCTTATGAAGGAGATAAAACAGGATGAAATGCTCATAGATATGCGGGAACGTACAATTAAGAAAGATAAGGTAGTGGTACCTGCTCTTGAACAACAGTCATTTGAAGAAAAAATAATCAAGCTAATGGAGGAGCAGAATAAAAAAATTGACCAATTCATAATTTCGCAAACTTCAATGCCCCTTCCCAGAGGAGTATCTTCATTAATGCCTAGAAGAGGTATGGGTAGCGGGGTTAGGCATGTAACTAGAGGATGCTTTAGATGTGGACAGATGGGGCATTGTCACGGCAAGGGTATTTCAGCATGGCGCTAGGCGAGTGTTACCTGTGAGGTCATTGTGGCGCGGGCTGTCTGGTGGCGGAGCTGGTGTCTGGCGGGGGGCTTTGGCTGCGCGCGTTGTTGTGCGGGCCTGTTGTCACTCTGCGCTGGTAAGGCCTGGCTGCGTCTCCATTCCGTTCGGCATGGGCGCCGCCATCTTGCCTTCTGGCCATGTTATGCGGCTGGCCAATCCTGGTGAGTCACATATTCCCTCCGGCCAGTAACAGCACGGCATGGGGTATTTAGGAAGGGTCAGTGCCTTCCTTCTTTGCCAGTGCAACGTGTATCTCAGCCTAGCTGAGAGGGAGTTCTCTGTGCTTTCCTGTTCCTGTGAATTCGCTGTCTGCCAGTCTGCCTGTCAGCTCCTAGTTCCCACTGGACTACCCCGCTTCCTCCATCACCCTTGCCCATACCTGAGTGCCTGAGCCTGCTGACATCCTGCGCTTCAGTTCACTACCTGTATACTTGGCTTGTTTATTTTCAGTTTCACTACCTGCACACCTGGTTTGATTATTTTCAGTTTCACTACCTGCACACCTGGACAGCTCTAATTGTTTCTACTTGGACATTAACCCTTTTACTCCCACCACAGAACTCTTGTGCACATTTATATATTCCTGGACTTTTATTTACTGCCATTACATGTTTACTCAAGCACTTATTAAAAATCCTAGTTTTATTTTCAAATCTGCTTCTGTGATTGCTCCTACTACCACCCCGGGTACACAAACAATCCAGAACATCACAGTTTGCACTGGCCCCATGGAGCCAGCCACGGATCAGGAGTGTATTTGTTCCAGTGCATTTCTGGTCATTTAGAAAATCTGGGAAACATGCAGCATCAGATGGCTCAATTTCTGCAAGAGATGTCCAAGCAACAGGATAGTTTGCAAACTTCCTTTTCTACCCCTGAAGTACCAGCAGCTACATCCGCATCAGCATCTGGGAATACAGCAGGCAGATCATCTCACCGCTTACATCTTCCTTTACCAAATAAATTTGACTGCAATCCTAAACTCAGCCGAGGATTCCTAAATCAGTGTGACATACATTTTACCCTGCAGCCTGACAACTTTCTAACTGCAAGAACTAAAGTGGCTTATATAGTCTCTCTGTTATCCGGCCAGGCCTTGGAATGGGCTTCCCCACTCTGGGAGCACTCAGATCCGCTGCTGGATAATTATGCAGGCTTTGTGTCATCCTTCAGGAGGATTTTCGATGAACCTGGGCGTACTGTATTAGCATCATCAAACATCATGAAACTGAGACAAGGGGTCCGTCCTGTCAGTCAATATGCCGTGCAATTTCAAATTTTAGCATCAGAGCTCAAATGGAATGAGGAAGCCCTCACCTCGACCTTCTGGCATGGGTTGTCAGACCGACTAAAGGATGATCTAGTCACTCGAGAGCTTCCTACTAATCTGAACTACATGATTTCGTTGTGTATCAAAGTTGACCTACGCTTCAGGGAATGTCAGGCTGAAAAAAACAGAACTGACCGGCAAAGGTCATTTACCCCCTCCATTTCTACCCATCCCATTCCTTCTCCTACTGAAGAGGAGCCTATGCAGGTGAATCATACACACCTCTCCAAAGAAGAACGTCAGAGAAGAATGCAAAAGAACCTCTATCTGTACTGCGGAGAGTCCGGTCACCTGCTGATCTCCTGCCCCCGTAAACCGGGAAATGCCAAATCCTAACTGACCCTGGAGACATCAAGTTAGGAGTTATGAACCCGTCTCCAAAAATTAAAGATTTCACGATTACCCTAGCCTTGGATCTTAAACCCAAACCTGTCTTTGCTACTGCTCTACTCGACTCGGGAGCAGCCGGAAATTTCATAACGTCTAGTTTCATAGATAAATTTCAGATTCCTTGTTTGTCTCTCAACCATGCCATCTCTCTGATCTCTATAGACGGACGCCCTCTAACTAACGGGATAGTCACCAAAGAGACTCAACCAGTATTGGTCTGAATTGGGGCACTTCATTCTGAGTCCTTAAAATTCCTGGTGATATCAGAGGCCTCTCAAGAAATTGTTCTTGGTCTACCCTGGTTACGTCAACATAATCCCAGGATTGATTGGAGTTCTATGCAGATTCTGTCATGGGGTATGGACTGTCAGAAATCCTGTCTTCCAAAAATTCGACCTGTGAGAAAGACAGTTCCATTAGTTTCTTCTGCCATTCCCAAGGAATATTAGATGTTCGCCGACGAGTTCTCTGAGCAACAAGCAAATATCTTACTCCCTCATAGGGAATGGGACTGTCCAATTGAATTGATACCTGATAAGATACCACCTAGTGGTCGTACCTATCCGCTGTCCTTGCTTGAGTCTCAAGCCATGACCGAGTACATCCGGGACAACCTGGCAAAGGGGTTCATTCGCCCCTCTACTTCACCTGCCGGAGCTGGGTTTTTCTTTGTTGGCAAGAAGGACGGTGGTCTAAGACCATGTATCGATTATCAAGGCCTTAATGACATTACTGTAAAGAATCGATACCCTCTTCCCCAGATTACTGAGTTGTTTGATAGGGTCAAGGGCTCTGTCATTTTTTCTAAATTAGATCTAAGAGGGGCTTACAACCTCATGCATATCCGAGCTGGCGATGAATGGAAGACCGCTTTTAATACCAGAGATGGACATTTCGAGTATTTAGTAATCTCTTTTGGATTGTGTAACGCCCCTGCTGTCTTTCAAAGTTTCGTTAATGAGATTTTCCGGGATCTGTTATATGTTTCGGTTGTTGTCTATCTGGATGACATACTGATTTTTTCACCCTCTGTGGCTAAACATCAAGAACATGTTAAAGAAGTTCTGACCTGTTTGAGAGAAAACCACCTTTGCTGGAAACTGGAGAAATGCGTCTTTGGAGTGCCCAGTGTACCTATTCTCAGCTATGTAATATCTGGCTCCAGTTTAGAAATGGACCCCAAGAAGGTACAAGCAATTCTGGATAGGACCCGACCTCAGACACTGAAGGCCATCCAGAGATTGTTGGGATTCGCCAATTATTATAGACGCTTCATTAAGGGATTTTCTACACTGCTGGCTCCCATTACAGCCTTGACCCGCAAAGGTGCTAATCCTGCCCAATGGTCACCTGAGGCAGAGTCTGCCTTTCATCTTCTAAAACAGGCCTTTATCTCAGCAACAGTTCTTCGACAACCAGATCTGGACAGGCCTTTTTTGTTGGAAGTAGACGCATCATCTGAAGCTGTGGGAGCAGTCTTGTCTCAACCGAGTCCATCCGTGTGGGTTTTTTTCTAAAAAATTCTCACCTGCCGAAAGGAACTACGCCTTAGGTGAGCAAGAACTACTAGCTGTAAAGTTGGCGTTGAAGGAATGGAGATATTTGCTAGAAGGCGCCAAGTCTCCATTTCCATTTACGGACCATAGAAATCTCCTATTTCTCAAAAACCTCCAATGTGTGAGTCCTCGTTTGGCCAGCTGGGCAATATTCTTTGCCAAGTTTCAGTTCACCCTGACCTTCCGGTCTGGAGCACTTAATCAGAAGGCTGATGCCCTATCGAGGTCTCTCCTCTGTGATAATCAATCTGAAAATCAAAGCAATACCCCTGTCTTGGAATCAAGAGTTTTCGCCGCATTACAACTTCAGCCTCCTACGGGAAAATCATTTGTGGCCCCGGAATTAAGGAAGCAGCTTCTCACTTGGGCACATTCCTCTCACTTCGCAGGGCACTCAGGCACTCGGAAGACCTTGGAGTTCCTGAAAAGACACTATTGGTGGCCTTCTATAAAGGCAGATATAATGGAGTTTATCTCTTCCTTCTCCTCCTGTGCCCAGCATACATCATCACGACAAGCTCCAGCTGGGGAATTGCTTCCATTACCTACTCTATCATGTCCATGGACGCATCTCTCCATGGATTTCGTCACAGACCTGCCAGTCTCTCAAAGTTTCAACACTATCTGGGTTGTAATAGACTGATTTTCTAAGATGTTCCACTATATACCATTGAAGAAGTTACCTTCTGCCCCTGACCTGGCACAGTTGTTTGTCCAACACATATTTCGTCTACATGGCCTTCATGCTGAAATTGTCTCTGACCGTGGTGTGCAGTTTACTGCAAAATTCTGTGTTCTGTTCTTCAAGTGAAGTTAAACTTTTCCACGGCCTACCATCCGCAAAGCAACGGCTCCACCGAGAGAGTTAATCAAGATCTAGAGACTTTCTTAAGAATTTTTATGTCATCTTCCCAGGACAATTGGGCTGCCTTGCTGCCATGGGCTGAGTTTGCACATAATGCTTCCTACCACTCGTCAACTAACCAAATGCCATTTCAGATTGTATACTGCCTTCATCCTCGTGTTCCCGAATTTCGAAGCCTGCCTGTATTCGATGTTTAGGCCGTGGAGGACACGGTGCGGAATTTTGCTGCCATCTGGACTCAAGTACGTTCTGATTTGTTGAAGGCATCCTCTCACTATAAGACCCAGGCCGATAAGAAGCGTAGAATAGTTCCACGCATGCAAGTTGGAAGCCAGGTCTGGTTATCCACCCGGAATCTTCGTCTGAGGGTTCCTTCTATGAAATTTGCGCCATGCTTCATCAGTCCCTTCTCCATAACAGAAGTCATTAATCCAGTGGCCTATCATCTACAGTTACCCCCATACCAAAAAATCCCTAATTCCTTCCATATATCCTTATTGAAGCCCCAGGCCCTGAATAAATTCCATAGTGCTCTACCTGCTTCTCCTTGAGTCCAGACGGAGAGAGGAGTTGAGTTTGAGGTCGCCCAGATCTTGGACTCTCAACTACGCAAAGGTCATCTACAGTATTTGCTGGACTGGAAAGGTTACGGTCCAGAGGAACATTGCTGGACCGATGCTTGTGATGTCCACGCTCCCATGCTCATCAGGAGATTCCATTCTGCCCATCCGGAGAAGCCTGGTGAGTGTCCTGAGGCCATCCCAAAAATGGGGGTACTGTCACGGCCAGGGTATTTCAGCAATGCGCTAGGCGAGTGTTACCTGTGAGGTCATTGTGGCGCAGGCTGTCTGGTGGCGGAGCTGGTGTCTGGCGGGGGGCTTTGGCTGTGCGCGTTGTTGTCACTCTGCGCTTGTAAGGCCTGGCGGCGTCTCCATTCCATTCAGCATGGGCGCTGCCATCTTGCCTTCTGGCCATGTGATGCGGCTGGCCAATCCTGGTGAGTCACATGTTCCCACCGGCCAGTAACAGCACGGCATGGGGTATTTAGGAAGGGTCAGTGCCTTCCTTCTTTGCCAGTGCAATGTGTATCTCAGCCTAGCTGAGAGGGAGTTCTCTGTGCTTTCCTGTTCCTGTGAATTCGCTGTCTGCCAGTCTGCCTGTCAGCTCCTAGCTCCCACTGGACTACCCTGCTTCCTCCATCACCCTTGCCCATACCTGAGTGCCTGAGCCTGCTGACATCCTGCACTTCAGTTCACTACCTGTATACCTGGCTTGTTTATTTTCAGTTTCACTACCTGCACACCTGGACAGCTCTAATTGTTCCTACTTGGACATTAACCCTTTTACTCCCACCACAGAACTCTTGTGCACATTTATATATTCCTGGACTTTTATTTACTGCCATTATATGTTTACTCAAGCACTTATTAAAAATCCTAGTTTTATTTTCAAATCTGCTTCTGTGATCGCTCCTGCTACCTCCCCGGGTCCACAAACAACCCAGAACATCACAGGCATCGAGCATATCAATGCAGTCAGAACCCTGGAATGAACAATAACACCTCTGGTACTCTTGGTAATAGTGACTGTAGCAGGCCGGGAAACGGTCGGGGGAGGTCTGTGACCCCCACACAGGCCCCCTAGAAATTAGCTTGAGTGCCATGGGGAGTACATGGTGGAGTGGGATCCTACCTGATGGTTTAATGGGACCCTCCCCCTTGATGTCAGCAACAATAAATGGACATCCGTGTGAAATTCTATTGGATAGTGGCTCACAGGTCTCTATCATTTTTGAATCTTGGTATAATGAAAACTTGTCTGAAGTTCAAATTCAGCCATTAAATGGATTAGTCATTTGGGGACTGAGTCCAGAGAAGTACCCATATCTAGGATACATACAGGTGACCTTGGAAATCACAGACCCAGAAGAAGGGAAATTACATGTACCATTTGTTGCATTAATTTGCCCTGAAATCTCAGAAAGGAGAGATAATTTACACATAATCGTGGATACTAACACGAAACTATACCATTGCCTCTCAGAGTGGTGCAAAAATGAGGTTAGAGGGTCTGGATCCGATGTTTTGACTCTACAAGTAGAAAAGGGGGAAGAGTCTAATCAATTTATTACTTGTTTCTGAGGCAGTGATATTCCTATTATTAAGCAAGAAGAATTAATAACTGAAATACAGAAGAGGGCCCAGGTTTTTTCTGCTGGAGACTGGGATTTAGGTAAAGCCAAAGGGGTTGAGCATAGTATCAGACTTAATGATGAAACCCCGCTCAGAGAGCGTTCCCGCAGAATAGCGCCTGCTGATTTCGATGATGTCCGGCATCATTTGAAAGGATTGCTAGAGAATCAGGTGATTATAGAGTCTCATAGTCCCTATGCATCCCCTATTGTGGTGGCCAGAAAGAAAAGTGGAAAAGTAAGGATGTGTATAGACTATAGGACTCTTATTCAGCGAACTATACCTGACCAATATACAGTGCATCGAATAGATGAGGCTTTGGATTGTCTCCAGGGAAGCAACTGGTTCTCCGTTTTGGACCTCAGGCGCGGATTTTATCAGATACCTATTAGTCCCAATGATAGAGAAAAGACCGCTTTTATTTGTCCGTTGGGGTTCTTTGAGTTTTTGATGATGCCGCAAGGAATCAAGGGAGCCCCAGCTACATTTCAGAGGACAATGGACAGAATCGTCGGAGATATGAACTATAGGGAAGTAATAGTTTACCTTGATGACATCATCATGTTTGGCAGTACTTTGGAGGAACATAACACTCGTTTACTCAAAGTTCTAGATCAGCTAATGGAAGGAGGACTAAAATTGTCGGTGGATAAATGTCTTCTGTGTCAATCCTCAGTAAAGTACCTTGGACGTTAGTTGTAACGGGATAGCTACAGACCCATCCAAGGTCGAGGCAGTAAATAATTGGCCACATCCTACAAAATTAAAGGAACTGTGGTCATTTTTAGGTTTCTGTGGAAACTATCGCAGATTTGTGCCACAGTATTCAACCATTGCCAAACCATTAACTGATTTGACAAAAGGTTACCCCCCTGTGAAGAACACTAAATTAGGAGAGTCGGGAAAGAAAAATAATAGCTCTGAATCATATCACCGGCATAATGAACCATTTGGAGTTCGGTGGACACAGGAATGTGAAGGGGCTTTTCTGAAGCTTAAAAATTGTTTAACTCAAGCACCTGTGTTAGCATATGCAGACCCTAATCTACCGTATACCCTTCACACTGATGCCTCTCAAGGGGGGATAGGGGGAGTACTGTATCAAAAACAACAAGAAGAAATGAGGCCTATCTCTTTCATCAGTCGGGGACTTTCAAAAAGTGAAAAAAGATATCACACTCACAAACTAGAGTTTCTAGCGTTAAAGTGGTGTATCGTTGAAAAATTCCATGACTATTTATACGGAGTGTTTTTTGAAGTACTGACTGATAATAACCCATTAACATACATTCAAACCACTGCCCGACTGGATGCAACTGGACACAGGTGGTTATCAGCATTGGCCTTGTACAATTTTAAACTGAAATATAGGCCAGGTATAAACAATATAGATGCTGACTCTCTATCATGAATTCCTAATCAGTCTGCGAGTTTCAATGAGGAGGAGTGGGTAGAAGTTCCTGCAGGAGATATAAAAGGAATGTGTCGGATGATGAAAGTGGGAAATGGAGGGCAAGAACTAATAAGCAGTCTAGGTGCAACGGGAGCAGCTATACCACTTTCTTATTGCTGGCTTAGTCTGGTAGAGTTGGAGGGAGTTCCAAGAATGAAACATCAGCAATTAATTGAAGAACAACAACATGATCCCAGTATTAGACATGTCGTAGCACAGATGCAGATGACCCAGAATACTCACCTTCCAAGTTGCCAACCATGGACACAGGAGGTGCAATTATTATTGCCGCAATGGAAAAACTTAGTTTTAAATAATGGATTGTTATGCAGGAATGCTAAAACCACAAAGGAAAGAAAATCCCTTCAGATAGTCTTACCAAAGAAACGACGTCCAGTTATCCTACAGGCATTACATGACAATCATGGACACCTGGGTTTTGAAAAAACCTTAGGACTAATTTCGGATAGATTTTATTGGCCAGAAATGAGGGGTGAGATTGAGAACTATTGTAAGAACTGTGGAAATTGTGTTGTACGTAAATCCTTGCCTACTCGTGCAGCTCCTTTAGTAAATATTCAGAGTAATGGACCGATGGATCTGGTGTGCATTGACTATCTGACTTTAGAAATAGAAAAAGGAAAGAAATGCAACATACTGATTGTCACTGATCACTTTACCAGGTATGCACAAGCCTATGTAACTCCAAATCAAAAACCTTTTACAGTAGCAAGAACCCTTTGGGATAAGTTCTTCATACACTATGGACTACCTAACAGAATACATTCGGATCAGGGCAGGGACTTCGAGAGCCATATGATAAAGGAACTGTGTTATGTCTGTGGCATTTCCAAATCTAGGACTACTCCGTACCACCCTCAGGGTGATCCCCAGCCAGAGAGATTCAATCGTACTTTGTTAAACATGTTAGGGACTCTAAATCCCTTAGATAAGTACAAATGGAAACAGTTTATAAGTAAATTGGTACATGCGTAGAACTGTACCAAGAATGAAGCTACTGGAATGACACCTTACTTTTTGATGTTTGGGAGAGAGGCCAAATTACCAATTGATATCTGTATGGGGATCTCTCCTGGTGGAAGGACTTCTACTACCCACACTCAGTATGTCCGTGAGTTAAGAGAGGAGTTGAATAAAGCCTATGATCTAGCTAATGAGACAGCTAGGAAGCTTGGAGAGAAAAACAAAACCTATTATGACAGGAAGGTCAGAGATCAGGAATTATCTCCAGGTGATAGAGTTCTCATCAGACATTTAGGACAACCAAAGAAATTAAAAATTGCAAATCGATGGAGAGAAAATCCATATGTAATAATAGAGAAATTCTCGGGTCTACCAGTTTACCGGCTTAAGCCTGAGAATGGATCTGATATCATACTTACCTATCATAGACAGCACATACTCCCTATAGGGTGAGATGTACGAATGGATAAATTTGTTAAGGAAGACAAACTCTCCCACTGTAAGTCAGCTAATAGAATGAAGAAAGTAGTAGAGGTCCAAAGTAATGACCAGCCACTGGAGGAGGATAGTGAAGGAAATGAGGAGGATGGGAAAGGTCCTGGCTGTTACTACAAAGATAGCGTGAATGATAATCTATTACTTTCTGAACCTGAAGGACATAGCTCACATGACCTTTGTTATCCTGATCCCATGGAAGAAGAATTTATTTCTCCTGATAACAATTCTTTTGGAAATAATGAGAAGAATATGGCAGAAAGCATTCTTTATAGTGGAAGGGAAAGTATTTCAGAAAGGCCTAAGAGACAATTAAGGCCCCCTCTTATCTTTACATATGATCAATTAGGGAATCCCAGGAACACTCCTAGAGTTGTAAATCCTAATATTGTACTTTCCTGGCCCTACTTTGGATATCATGAGGAAGGGAGAAGTGGATGCCCTTATGCATAAATAGGAATTTTGTGGTGATCTGTTTAATAATGAGATCACCAGGGGGAGAATGTAGCCATATGAATTTATGGCTAAAAAAAATACATGAATATAGGCCAGTGGTACAGGACACACACAAGAGTTAATATATAAATTATCTGAATGTTTAATAATAGGCTTATACTACAATCATTATAGAGAAATGAATGTAAATAATATAAATGTATGTAATTACATTTCCGTATTGTGAACATATAGGTCTGGGGTATTAGCCAGTGCAGCGGCACGACTGTAGTTTAGAAAGTGCCAGAAATGGCATGAGCTCTGACCAGTGGCAGTTAGGTGGCCAGTGGCAGTTAGGTGAGGTAGGGATGCTCGTGCTGCGGGGGATATAGGGGTGCTGGCGCAGCACAGAGTCCAGTCTGCAGTTCCCCCAACAGTGCTCATGCTGGGAGTCTCTCTGGCGCTACTTTAGGAGTGAGCGCTAGTAGCAGCAGCGGCCGGGAGCTCCAGCACTGAAGCCAGAGTGGGCATTACCTTTGTGTTTGCCGGAGACAGAGCTGTGTGTTCTGGCTTGGCTCCAGCGGTATGCAGCAACAGAAAGCCGCATCATCGGAAGGGGCATCCCCTGATCTGAGGTCACGCAGGAGGCGGAGAGAAGGAGAGGCGGACCCTGATGTGTGAGCAGGAGCTGGAGATACGCTGACAGCCTGAGAGCTACGGAGTGTAGCCAGCGCCTCAGCAGTTGATACAGTGTAACCCTTTCAGTCCCTGACAGCTATCCAGAGTGGTTGTGAGTACTATAAAGCCCCACACCACACTTACAAGCATCATTAGTAAAGCAGACAGGAATCATTTATAAGTATACAGCAGGGGATATATCAGAGAGAATCCCTTTCTTGTCAGCAAGGCACTATGAATTAAGGGATATAATACTGCTATATGCACCTGTATAGCCAACGCAGGAGAAAAGTATCAAATAGAAGAAGGATACAATTGTAGCAGACCTTACACGTCTATAGTACAGTGTGAATTCTGATCTCAAGTTTGGAATTCAGAGTAGGAGTATTGCAGTAGATAAAGCACTGGCTACTACACTCTAGAGACTTATATGTATATCTTTATGTAAATTACAGAGTCAGAGGATTTTCGTACATATATATAAACCCTAAAAGGATGCATAAACTTGGATAAATCTGGGGCTCATCCTATAAACTTATTATTTGGCCTAGCATAATCCTGGATTCTACTCTTTAGGACTAAGACATTTTAGTTGAAGAGACAGGACTCTTGATATAGACTCATCTTCATTTATTCTCTTCACGGAATTGACTATTATATATTTTAACTGGGAATGTTATTTACAGAAATCCATCAGTATAGTTTCATTACAGTATAGCGGATTTATTGCATGGGGAGGGAATGTTCATGGGAATTGTATTGTGATATTACCTGTATATTTATGCGTATACTTTGTAAGGCCTGATATATGATGACAATATATGTATAAAAACAATAACCGTGTATAGAACTACTTACCTTAAGGTATCTGACAGACGTCTTTCATCGGGAAGCTGTGAAGGAAGAAAGGAGACAGGTGTTGATTTAAGTGCAATGTATAAATGTTGATTTATAAGTACTGTGTAAATATTTGAATCCAAACAAAACATTTCATTATACAAATTATATATCAGGGCAGGATAGACCTTATAAAATAGCCTAGGTGGAGGCACACAATATAAGGATAAAATATATACATATATAGCTACCATCCTTAGAATTGGTGGGGCTACACTTGTATGCTTGTAGCAATGATCCTGTTCTGTGAAATGAAAGCGCACATACTAGAATGTTTGTTTCTCCGAGGTCACTTCAGCTTTCACATACATTTGGAAATGACCTAATCTGTAACAATTTGCCAGGAGTGGAACTGCCAGAAAAGAAGAAAAAACTATATTGCATTGTAAATGTAGCATTCTGAGACCAAAAACATTAAATTAAGTCATTTTAAGTTATTTACATCCATTGCCAACATGTAGCCGGATACGGTGCCATTTACAATGAAAGAAAACGCAAGATGATGTTTAATATGTAGTTTAAAAGTAAATATACCTGAAGTTTCAATCAATTTCCCTAGAAAATTACATTTGATGTCATGTCCCCCTCGTTGATTATTCTATTCTTAAGTTCTGTTGACGTCAGATTACTGGAAATTAGTCATTTGTGCCAAATTATTCAATATTGACTTCTATTTACATTTCATCGATTTACAAGTCTTTTATTTCTTGCTAAAAGCAAAAGAGTTATTTTAAGTTGCACGGTCATTATAGGAGGGAGAGGAGAGTTATAGCTCCGCCCCCTCGCCACACCAGATGGGAATCTCCGTACGGCCATTTTTCCTCTGGTTATCAGGTGCGGCTGAACATCAGGACTGTGTGTCGGTTGTTATTAATCTTAAACCATAATAGCATTTCTAGTAGGTAAATGTGACAAAACTCACATTAAGTTGCCTGTTATGTGATATGTGTTTATATATAGGCCTGTGCATGCATAGTCCATCTGAATGTCCCATCATACACGTGATACTATCATGACAAGACACGTCTTATTGTCACATTTGGTCTCTCCTTACATTTTCCTGAAAGTAAGAGAATGTGGGTCCACCTTTTAGCGACAAATATTCATATATTGAAGCACATACAGCTCTATGTATTTTGCACATTTATAGCAAAATGGAGCATTGCTGGCCTCCGCCATCTTGGAAGTTGCAGACGCTTTCTTCCCAAGGAAGAGGAGTAGGAAAAGTGCACAATGTTGCACAGGAAAGATTAAACCCATCGCACATACAGAATCTGAGATTTACCCCTTCTCCAACAACGAGCCTATGGGGGCAGGGGGCATGAAATGAGACCAAGATAAGGCAAATATGGAGGAACAGTGGAAATGATTTACCCTTGTCATCATATTTACCTTGTGCATAAATCACATTATGAACATTGCTGATTTTATTACACAGTTACTGATTTCCACCACCAAGAGATCAGTGTGTTAAATCTATTTACAGAGAGGAGATGACATCATGACAGGATAAAATGTCTCTCTCTGTGAGAGCCGCCATTTTCCAGTTTACAATTATATACATTTCTGTACGATGAGGTGCAGGGTCTATAGCTTAAACCCTTCAGCGGCCGTTACACAGACAGTAACATGAGCAAGATAAGCTGCAACATATTCAATCTTTATAAAAATTTAATATGGGTCTGTTATATTTCATTATTAAAATATATTTGAAACTCATTTTTTTTCAAGTCCCTGATGAGAGTTTTATTATCAGTCTTCATATGAAATGTACTCATTGGGGCATATTCAATTGTGTGCGAGAATAGCAAAAAACCCGCACCTGCGAGCTCTTTCCTGCAGGTGCGGGTTTTTTGCTATTCTATTAGGTGCGTGGTTTTTTAAAAAAACACACACAGGGAGGTTTTTATTCACGCAACTCCTGAGCGAGCGTGATGTATCCTAAAATCGATTATTTAAGGAAAAATCAGTGGGACTTGCTCTGACATCCCCGTGGCAACCCCCTGAGGACTAATTAAGCAATTGGAAATATCCAATTAGCTTAATTAGTCCTTAATTACTCACCTTCCTCAGTGCTGTCTTCTGCATCTTTTTCTGCATCCAGTGTTGGGATCCGGCTCTTCTGCACCAGTGTATCTGTGTGTGAGCTGTATGTCATACCCCTTTTACACCGGAGCTAAAACCCGGGTTATTGCAGGGGTAACCCAGGCAGCTCCCTGGTGTAAAAGGGGAGAAAGATGGATCGCCGGGTCGAGTGAACCGGCAATCCAACCCAGGTAACTAGCAGGGTTTAACACGGGCGTAGCCCGTGAAACCCTGCTGTGAGAACAGCGCACTCCGGGTCACGATGACCTGGAGTGCGCTGCTAGCCGGCCGATTGGTCCGGCTTCAGTGGTGCTTGGAGATGACGTCATCTCCAAGCGACCACTTTCACTCCGCAAAAGCCGGGTCTATGCAGACCCGAATGCGGTGTGAGCGGTGCTGACTCGGGAACATCCCAAGTCGGCGCCGGCAAAATTCCGGGTCTGATTCGGATAGGAACTTTGGGCCTGATTCAGAGCCGCTCATAAGCGGCCGCTCGTTTGCTCTGTGCGATGTTCGCACAACTGCGCATGCGTATGGGTTGTAATATGCATGTGCGAAACAGCCATTGCGGTCGGAAATTGAGTGCCTGCTAATTTGAGTGACAGGATGAGGCGTTTGTGGGTGGTAACAGGGGAAGGTGCTTGAAAATGGGGAGTGGAAATCCGAATGCAGGCGTGCCAAACGGTCAAAACGGGCGTTTTAAGGGTGTGCATAAGTAACAAAGCAGCGTCATCGACCATGTCACTTGGTTGTTTTTTAACCCTGAACTGTTCGCATTATTGCAGTAGGAAAATCCAACCACAAGCACTGCGAGCAGTTCAGACACCTTTCGATGTACTCGATTAATCAAATAAATAGCGGAGATGACGTAGGATGCGAGCGGCCAGGGAGCGTTTTTACAAAATAGCGAGCGCATGTTTCATTCGCTCGCTCAGACATAGAGGCGTCAACAGACAGCGAGCGCTCAATTTAAATAGCCGGCCCCTTTTTCTGAATGACCGGCTCTGAATCAGGCCCTTTGTTCCAACTCCGGGTCAGACATGGAATTTAGGTGGAAAAGGGGTATAAGTGTGTATGAGTGTGTGAGTGTGTGTGTGTGTGGTGTATGTAAGTGTGTATGAGTGTGTGTGGCCCCACCCCCGGAATGGGCACTGGGAGAACTACATCTCGCAGCAGCCCTTGCTCCTCCTGTGGAAGGCTGTGCTGGGATCAAGTGTTTGATCCCGGCATCAGCAGAGTTGCAGGGGCAGGCAGAGGGGATGTGTCCTCTGTGGGACACATCCGTTGCCAGTGCTGGGACAGTGATGTCCCTAGCGTCGGTGCAGATGCCGCGGGCACCTGGTGAAGGGACTGCCTGGTCCCTTTCATCAGTGCCGGCGGTACTGTGGCACCGGGAGAAGCTTGGCTCTGGGGGCAAGCTCAGTGGAGCTTGGCATCCGGCAGCCAAGAAGCGGCGGGTAGCCGGCGCTGGGACAGAGCACCTGCTCCCAGCGCCAGTCAAGCGTTGGGTGCGGCGCTCCATGCGGTGGGTGTTTGGCTCTGGCCGCGAGCCAAACCTGGCTCACGGGCCAGCAGCCAATAGGAGGCGGACGCGGCGAGCCAATCGCAGCTCGCCACGTCATAGCCCGCCCACTCATGCCGTCTTGTATTAGACGGCGCCGAGTGGGAAAAGGCAGTTTGGTGGCGGAGAGGGAGGAGAGAAGACCTCCCGAAGAGCGGAAGATCGGCGCGTCAACAGGGGCGGCGGCCGCGGAAGAGGCCAGAAGACGCCGCTGTTAAGAGAGAAGACAGGCGGCGCCGACTGGAAGAAGAAAAGAAGAGGCGGCGCCGCTGGCCAGGACGGGCCAGCGGCCGAAGAATGCGGCTGAGGACCGGAGCGGACTGCGGGGGAGGGAAGTAAAAGTGCATCACAAAGTTCCCCCCACAGCCTATTCCAATGTAGCAGGTAGGCCCTCCGTGAGGCCCACCATATACCCCCCTCCCTAGACCGCCAGGGTTGTCGGGCGCTAGGCCCATGGAGCGTTGTTGGGCACTAGGCCCATGGGTAATTAGTCGGGCACAAGGCCCGAGGCACAATAGCGGGCATTAGGCCCTGTTAAAAGGATTGGCCTTTAATCAGGTGTGAGTGGCCTGGGTACTAGGCCCAGGTCACTAAATAATAAAGTAGGCGGGCAACTGCCCGAGCACTCAGAATATAAGGTGGGCTGGGCATTAGGCCCAGACCGCTAAGTGAGCCCCACAGATAGGCAGGCAAATAGGCCTGAGCCCCATAAAAAAGTGGTCTGGGCATTAGGCCCAGGCCACTACCACAGCCCACCATAAGGAATGCCCCCAGGCCTGAGCTGCAAAATAGAGAGACGGGACTCTGGGCAGTAGGCCCAAGTCCCTTGAGTACCCTGCAGTAGGCAGGCATAAGCCCTGAGCCACTGGTGAGACCCTGGGCGTTAGGCCCAGGGCCCTGAGCCCATTAGGTGTGCCCCTCATATAGAAAGGTAGCCCAGCATAGATGATCAGAGGTGTGAGCAGTGGTGGAGAGCTGTACGGCTCCCACCAATAAGGTAGAGTTTCCCCAGTCACTGGGAAGAGGAGCTGGCCAGCTCTGGATAGGTAGGAAGCAGGCATTTAAAGGGATAGCACCGTGTTTTGCTCTTGTATACTTATAGTCTGTGGTTGGTGTTCTGTGCAGGGCAAAAGTTTAGTTATTGTTATATCTGTCGCACTACACACACTGTAGGTTGAGGGCTATGTCGTTTTAGTATGTGTAGTTGCCTGACATAGGTTTAGGCCCTGCTCGGCTGTGTTGTGTATCTCCTTACAGGGACCTGTAGGCGAGTGAGCAGACGAAGAGCACGAGTGGACACGGTGAGAAATATCTGTGTGTACTGTCTCTCCCTGTTTGTTTGTCACTACCTATCCTTCCTTCCTTCTGGGCGGACGGTGAACCTTGCAACCCGGTGCAAGGATGGATCTTCACCTGGTGCGTGAATACCGATAGTTGAAAATTCGGGATCTGAGGCCAAAAGTGCCAATGATGATCTTCACTTAAAACCTGAATTTATCCCTCGGTTTGGTAGGGCGTGTCGGTCGACGTGAGGAGGGACGGCACTCACATCGTCTCCTTCCTCCTAGGTCATCGTGTCCGTGTCCTTTTCGGGAGTTCCAGGACTGTCCATTCAACACACGGCCTGAAGGTGAGAGGGTGCGACGCAAGGTAAGAAATGGAAGTACACCTGCACGGCAGCAAGCACTGCACCGCACTACCTCTTACATTTGGCGTAGTTGGCAGGATAACGGACACGATGTGGACCACCGGCAAGAGGACCTCCCTACGGACAGCTCCGGAGTGGAACCATCCCTGGATGTTTGAGGACAAGAGTGACTGGATTACGGTGTCGGGAGAAGACATCATGAAGATGGTGCAGCGGTCGGTACAGCGTGGCAAGGAAGAACGCCGGGAGAAGAGGCGCAAGAAATCCGCTGTGACCCCCTGCAAGATGTGTCAGCGGCTGGGACATTATGCCAGCGAATGTCCCTGGCGTGAGTTTAGGGTGACAGAAGATGAAGAAATGTCCCCATTGGAGAACACACAGATGGTCCAGCAAGCGGTTCAAAGATGTGGTCAGAAGAACCCGGTGAAGAGGAGACTGTGGTGTATGCTCTGCGGAACCTACGGGCATGAGCATAATAGCTGTCCACGTGATGAAGAGTGGCACCAGGAGGATGAAGAATTCCGGTGTGAAGGATGTGGAGATCCATAACATGAGCTGCATGATTGTCCCTGGACGGAAACACAGGAGAAAGCAGAAATATCTTCTGTGTCGCAGCAGGTGGAGCAACACCAAGAACTCCGGCACAAGGTGACCAAGGAGCCAGTGTGTGAGCTCTGTAAGGAGAAGGGACATGAGCTTCAAGATTGTCCTTGGGACAAAGACCGGATGATCTTGGAAGGCCGAGCTCAGAAGTGGTTAAATGAAGCCTGGAAAGTGGAGAAGAAGAGCCTGCTGGAGGTACATTCGCAGGTGCCCATTATTCCTGAGCAGGAGTCGAAGGGTAGAGATCCCTGTGTGAAGAAGGTGGCAACAGCACCCCCGTGCTGGAAGTGTCGGCGGCAGGGACACTTGGCCCATGAGTGTCCCTGGGAAGATGCAGTGGCACTGTTATGCCCCAAAGAGGCCCTAGTGAAGAAGAATCCTTGCCCGCAGAGGACGGATGTGGATGACTGGGAGGTGAAGATACCGCGCTATACGGAAGAGCGCAAAGACCCAGTGTCAAAGAAGTCCAGGATCTCCACATGCTGGAAGGGTCTGCGACCTGGATTCCCGGAGATGTCAGCGGAAGAGATGGAGTACACTGAAGAATGAAACTATCGCCTGCTGCAGGAGTCTGTGGAGAAGAGTCCAGATTCATGGAAAATGTCGGCAGAGACCCGGGAAGAAGAGGATGCCCCAGAGGAAGCGACTATTGGGTGGTGGTTAGTGCCACACCCTGAGTGCAGTGAAGATGCCCCAGACAAGTTGGAAGAAGAGTGGGTGGCTGCGGCACCCTTAGAAGGAAATTCCCCATGGTGCCCCATCGTGAGTGGCACTTCTGAGTTGCCACTCCCACAGAGGGTCCGCAGACTGAAGTCAGGAGGTACGAAGATGGAGAGCCCGGAGCCAGTGGAGAAGGAATGTGGGGTCATAGTCAGTCCCGGCTGGGTCCTTGAACAGATCCTTGCTGGAGGGACCATAGAATACCCTGACCCGCGGACGATGGAGATGGAAGAAGACTTTGTAGGGACTACAAAGGAAAAAGATGGGGGAAATGTGGAAGGCTGTGCTGGGATCAAGTGTTTGATCCCAGCATCAGCAGAGTTGCAGGGGCAGGCAGAGGGGATGTGTCCTCTGTGGGACACATCCGTTGCCAGCGCTGGGACAGTGATGTCCCTAGCGTCGGTGCAGATGCCGCGGGCACCTGGTGAAAGGACCGCCTGGTCCCTTTCATCAGTGCCGGCGGTACTGTGGCGCCGGGAGAAGCTTGGCTTCGGGCGCAAGCTCAGCGGAGCTTGGCGTCTGGCAGCCAAGAAGCGGCGGGTAGCCGGCGCTGGGACAGAGTACCTGCTCCAAGCGCCGGTCAAGTGTTGGGTGCGGCGCTCCGTGTGGTGGGTGTTTGACTCTGGCCGCGAGCCAAACCTGGCTCGCGGGCCAGCAGCCAATAGGAGGCAGACGCGACGAGCCAATCGCGGCTCGCCACGTCATAGCCCCGCCCACTCGCCCTGTCTTGTATTAGACGGCGCCGAGTGGGAAAAGGCAGTTCAGCGGCGGAGAGGGAGGAGAGAAGACCTCCCGAAGAGCGGAAGATCGGCGCGTCAACTGGGGTGGCGGCCGCGGAAGAGGCCAGAAGACACCGCTGTCAAGAGAGAAGACAGGCGGCGCCGACTGGAAGAAGAAAAGAAGAGGCGGCGCCGCTGGCCAGGACGGGCCAGCGGCCGAAGAATGCGGCTGAGGACCGGAGCGGACTGCGGGGGAGGGAAGTAAAAGAGCGTCATGAAGTTCCCCCCCGCAGCCTCTTCCAATGTAGCAGGTAGGCCCTCCGTGAGGCCCACCATATACCCCCCTCCCTAGACCGCCAGGGTTGTCGGCCGCTAGGCCCGTGGATAATTAGTCGGGCACAAGGCCCGAGGCACAATAGCAGGCATTAGGCCCTGTTAAAAGGATTGGCCCTTAATCAGGTGTGAGTGGCCTGGGTACTAGGCCCAGGTCACTAAATAATAAAGTAGGCGGGCAACTGCCCGAGCCACCCAAAATATAAGGTGGTCTGGGCATTAGGCCCAGACCGCTAAGTGAGCCCCACAGATAGGCAGGCAAATAGGCCTGAGCCCCATAAAAAAGTTGTCTGGGCATTAGGCCCAGGCCACTACCACAGCCCACCGTTAGGCAGGCCCCCAGGCCTGAGCTGCAAAATAGAGACGGGACTCTGGGCAGTAGGCCCAAGTCCCTTGAGTACCCTGCAGTAGGCAGGCATAAGTCCTGAGCCGCTCGTAAGACCCTTGGCGTTAGGTCCAGGGCCCTGAGCCCATTAGGTGTGCCCCTCATATAGAAAGGTAGCCCAGCATAGATGATCAGAGGTGTGAGCAGTGGTGGAGAGCTGTACGGCTCCCACCAATGAGGTAGTGTTTTCCCCAGTCACTGAGAAGAGGAGCTGGCCAGCTCTGGAAAGGTAGGTAGCAGGCATTTAAAGGGAGAGCACCGTGTTTTGCTCTTGTATACTTATAGTCTGTGGTTGGTGTTCCGTGCAGGGCAAAAGTTTAGTTATTGTTATATCTGTCGCACTACACACACTGTAGGTTGAGGGCTATGTCATTTTAGTATGTGTAGTTGCGTGACATAGGTTTAGGCCCTGCACGGCTGTGTTGTGTATCTCCTTACAGGGACCTGTAGGCGAGTGAGCCGACGAAGAGCAAGAGTGGACATGGTGAGAATTATCTGTGTGTACTGTCTCTCCCTGTTTGTCACTACCTATCCTTCCTTCCTTCTGGGCGGACGGTGAACCTTGCAACCCGGTGCAAGGACGGATCTTCACCTGGTGCGTGAGTACCGATAGGTAGAAATTTGGGATCTGAGGCCAAAAGTGCCAATGATGATCTTCACTTAAAACCTGAATTTATCCCTCGGTTTGGTAGGGCGTGTCGGTCGACGTGAGGAGGGACGGCACTCACATCGTCTCCTTCCTCCTAGGTCATTGTGTCCGTGTCCTATTCGGGAGTTCCAGGACCGTCCGTTCAACACACGGCCTGAAGGTGAGAGGGTGTGACGCAAGGTAAGGAACGGAAGTACACCTGCACGGCAGCAGGCACTGCAGCGCACTACCTCTTACACTCCCATCAGCCCCCGGGACTCCCAGCAGCCCCCTCTCCAGTAAGAAGAGAGATGGGAAGCCACTGGGAGCTGTGGAGACCCGGGCAGATAAGTGATTTTTTTTTAAATGTACGCGGCGCGGGGTTGTCATTGATGATGTCCACAGTTTTTTTAATTGAATCCCGCAGGTATCGGGAGCGCATATACCCACGGGATTCCGAAATTGGCCACGAGGGGCGCGAGGTTGTAGCCTTGCTAAACCTCGCGCCCAATTGAATATACCCCATTGTGTCTCCAGTTTTGAAAGGTGGGGACAGCAGGAGTGCCGAGAAAGGGGGGGAGTGGGTGCTAATTACCTGATCCTGGTCCGCTGCCTGCACTCTCTCTTACCTGTCTCCTCTGTCTGTATGAGCGGTGGGGTGGGGAGTAATCACTGATCATGCCCCCCCTCCCCTAGATTTGCTACTGGTTGATGGGCTCACAATTTTTCTTTTTAAGGGACCCATCCGCCCCCCCCCCCCCACCCCACCCCACACACAATTAGGCCACGTCCCCAAAATGTATCGGGGCCCGGCTCAGTTCTCTGAGGGCATGGGGGACACGACAACCTGTAGCCATTCATGCATTATAATGATTTGCAGTAGCACATAGTATTTCAGGAGAAGATTGTCCTGAGGGTATGGGGAGTATCGGCTGTGAACCACTGAGGCGGGGCTTTGCGGGTTCTGTCAGGGGCGGAGCTAAGGTCCATGTCCTGGCATATGGAGAGAAAAAAAAACACATTGGCCCTCATTCAGAGCCGTACGCTCTGAGCAGAGCGCACGCTCTGCATGAGGGCCGGGCTCCTTTTTCATGGAGCGTCCTCCTGGACGCTCGTATAGCTGTGGGTCACCACCCACAGGCTATACGAGCGTGCATTTTGATGGCCGCGATGGTCGTGACCATCGCGACCATCGAAATTGCAAGCCGGAGCCTGCGGTTGAGGTTTTCAACCGCAAGCTCCGGAGTGATTTTGGCTCTATCAGAGCCAAAATCACTCCCACTGACATCACTAGTGATGTCAGTGGGCCGGCTTCTGACGGGAGGCGTTCCCGTGGGAACTCCCCCATCAGGGAGGCACGCCCCCGGCACGCCCACCAAAGGGGGCGTGCTGTCAATCAACATTGACAGCACGCCCCCTTTGATCGGACACAACGAGCGAAGGAAAGTCCTTCGCTCGTCGTGTCTGGCGCATGCGCACGACGGAGCTCCCTCCGTCGTGCGCATGCTCAGTGCAGACCATCGACCCACTTGCGAGCGTACAGCCGCTCGCGAGTGGGTCTGAATCAGGCCCATTGTTTGGTTCTGTGGCATCGATGGCGGTAAACCATTCGGTCACTGCCATCGATTGAAAAACCATCAGCCAACGGTGGTTAACAATCAGTGATAAGCCTCTATAGTATGTCCCTGCTATCTGCAAACTTCCACATCATTATTATTATAAAATGTGCTCAGTGCCGTACAGACTATAAATGCAAAATGTTAACAAGGAAATAGAGATTAAATATAATTATCTATGTAACATAATTACTGTATGAGATGAAACCTATCAGACAGAAGACATGGCGCTGATTTGTGCCCACAAAAGTTGTTTTGTGCTTATTTCCTACAATTAGAAATGGCCCCTGATAATTAGGTATCCCGCTTGCGGTGAGGAGCTGCGGTATATATACAGAGCCACCGGGTGACCGGAGCAATTCAACATTGCCTGTCTCCACGATGACGCAATGCTTCTCGCAGCAGTGAAAATTGCTACTGCGCATGCGTGAACATCGGTTGGACCACTATACCGCATATTATTACTGTAAATGATCAGGTGTTTGGGTTTCTCCACCCTCCTTGGACAGTTCAATTAACACTGCAAGTCCATGTGTGCAAATATAGCTATAGCAAGCGGCCATGATGATGGTCGCGATGGTCTTCGGGCTTGCCATCGGGCTTGCGACGAGACCCTTGTGGTAGGGTCTCGTTCATCGCAAGCCCCAGGGAGCATTCGGCTTGTGATGTCAGTGGGGCCGCCCCCAAACGGCAAGCGATCTCATGGGAACGCCTCCGTTTGGGCAGCCACCCCCACGGCCCGCCCACCAAATGGAGCGAGATGTCACTGAACATCAACAGCTCGCCCCCTTTGGTGCGAGACCCAGAGCGACGGAGAGCCCGTCGCTAGCCGGGTCTCGCGCATGTGCACGACAGAGCCGGCTCCGTCGTGCGCATGTGCTGTGGGCCACCATCGACCCGGTAGCGAACGCTCAGCGCTTGCGACCGGGTCTGAATCAGGCCATGTGATTGGTCACTTCCCACCTTCACCATATTAGATCACAGCCCCTGTCAGTTGTCCTTCTGCTCACAATCTGACCGTTCCACTTGGAGGATGAAGAAACCCTTTATACAATATATTTAGCAGCTGCACAACCAAATGAATCAGGGGGATAAGTGCTAAACACTTAAACATGACATTAGAAGTTATCTACAAACAGATAAATCATCAGGTTCCCGCAGTGGTGTCAGCGATAGGGATTTATTTTCCATACACATCGAGTTTCTTGGAGCCGCTCGCCGGACGGATACTTTGTAGCCCAGTTCCCACTTGTTGTGGATTTTTACTTTGTACCAAATTTGTGTTTTTTTCTTGGTTTTGGCTCCAGCTCATATACACAGATCTCACAGCACAAATCTAACAGATGATAATTGCGGTTCTAGGTGCCAAATTGCTTCTCTGCGAGCGGTGTAGGACAGACCCAGGAGCTGGGGATACTTGATGCCTTTCTGCTAGATGAGAGACCTCCACACACACTTAGGCTACACTTGGACAGAACAGAAAGTAAGTGTCATTGTAGGTTTAGACTATTAGAGACTGATTGTCTGTGTGGTGCACTCCATGCAGAGCAACAAATGGAGCCAAATGCTGAACAGCTACAGTGCACTAGGCCTTGGGAATAGAGTAAGATGGAACAAGTAACTCTGTACCTGGACAAACCATGTTGCAATACAAGGGGTGCAAATACGTGGGGTAAATACCGGCTGCTTTTGCATGTAGCCCACAAAATTTGGACAGTTTTATTTTTACACAGCAATTTAGATGTCAGTTTGGACGCCCCTGTCCCATAGCTAACTCTCTGTGCATTTTATATCTGCCCCCCTGCGGTGCATCACGGTGTTACCAAAATGCCCAGTTACTGGCTCGATCTTACCCTATTCCCTGGTCTTACTCAGGCCCAATGTTTGGTAGGGAAAGGGTATGAAAACCGGGCACTCGGGATTCCTGCTGTCAATATACTGATAGCGGCATCCCAATGCTCAGGATCCTGACAAGGGTCCGGTAAGTATGATAACCATCCCCCCTAACCAAACTTTTCTGTATTCTAACCCTTCCTGCCAGGGGCGTATCTATAATGGGTGCAGGGTGTGTAGGGAACACGGACCCCTGGGTCCAGGGGGACCCCGCACCGCACACCCTGCACCCATAGAATGACTTCCCTCTCCGGAGTCCCACGTCGGTGAGGGGGTTCGGCATCTCCTCTCCGTGGCGGCCTATATTCCTGTCATTTGCGCATGCGCAGTACAGGGAACATGGCCACCCCGGCCATTTTCCCAGTGACCTGTGCATACATTATAGACTCAGGACACACTCTACTGCCCAGAGTCTACAACTCCGGCGCTGGCCACACACAGCTCAGTGCGCTGCCGGCCACCGGACGGAGAGGAGGGGGCCCGTGCCGGAGGCTGCACACGGGCCCCCTCCTCTCTAGAAACGCCCCTGCTTAATGTTAATGCCCAAACTCAACCCTCCCCCGTCCCCCGCGACTAAGACCTAACCAGCCACGCTATACTTATGATCGGCATGCCGGCTGTTGGGATTCCGGTGTCGGCGTGTCACCTACTGTCAGTAGCAGGACATCTCGCAGGACATCTCGCCGGGTACTGGAATTCCGGCGCTGGGATTTCGTCATCTGGGATGCCGGCTGTAGATATAATAAATACATCATGTATGGTAGATGCTACAGTATGTTGTCTGAAAATAATTTACTCCCACTATTATGATATATCACATTACACAATACTCTATGTATGACACATATAATGGGTTACTGTGATCACTGGTCCTGTATATGCTGGAATTATGACACACAATACACTATGTATGACACATATAATGGGTTACTGTGATCACTGGTCCTGTATATGCTGGATATATGACACACAATACACTATGTATGACACATATAATGGGTTACTGTGATCGCTGGTCCTGTATATGCTGGAATTATGACACACAATACACTATGTATGACACATATAATGGGTTACTGTGATCACTGGTCCTGTATTTGCTGGAATTATGACACACAATACACTATGTATGACACATATAATGGGTTACTGTGATCGCTGGTCCTGTATATGCTGGAATTATGACACACAATACACTATGTATGACACATATAATGGGTTACTGTGATCACTGGTCCTGTATTTGCTGGAATTATGACACACAATACACTATGTATGACACATATAATGGGTTACTGTGATCGCTGGTTCTGTATATGCTGGAATTATTACACACAATACACTATGTATGACACATATAATGGGTTACTGTGATCACTGGTCCTGTATATGCTGGAATTATGACACACAATATACTATGTATGACACATATAATGGGTTACTGTGATCACTGGTCCTGTATATGCTGGATATATGACACACAATACACTATGTATGACACATATAATGGGTTACTGTGATCACTGGTCCTGTATTTGCTGGAATTATGACACACAATACACTATGTATGACACATATAATGGGTTACTGTGATCGCTGGTCCTGTATATGCTGGAATTATGACACACAATACACTATGTATGACACATATAATGGGTTACTGTGATCACTGGTCCTGTATATGCTGGATATATGACACACAATACACTATGTATGACACATATAATGGGTTACTGTGATCACTGGTCCTGTATTTGCTGGAATTATGACACACAATACACTATGTATGACACATATAATGGGTTACTGTGATCGCTGGTTCTGTATATGCTGGAATTATTACACACAATACACTATGTATGACACATATAATGGGTTACTGTGATCACTGGTCCTGTATATGCTGGAATTATGACACACAATACACTATGTATGACACATATAATGGGTTACTGTGATCACTGGTCCTGTATATGCTGGAATTATTACAAACAATACACTCTGTATGACACATATAATGGTTACTGTGGTCACTGGTCCTGTATATGCTGGTATTACACCCAATACACTATGTATGACACATATAATGGGTTACTGTGATCGCTGGTCCTGTATATGCTGGAATTATGACACACAATACACTATGTATGACTCATATAATGGGTTACTGTGATCACTGGTCCAGTATATGCTGGAATTATGACACACAATACACTATGTATGACACATATAATGGGTTACTGTGATCGCTGGTCCTGTATATGCTGGAATTATGACACACAATACACTATGTATGACTCATGTAATGGGTTACTGTGATCATTTGTCCTGTATATGCTGGAATTATGAGACACAATACACTATGTATGACACATATAATGGGTTACTGTGATCGCTGGTCCTGTATATGCTGGAATTATGACACACAATACACTATGTATGACACATATAATGGGTTACTGTGATCGCTGGTCCTGTATATGCTGGAATTATGACACACAATACACTATGTATGACACATAAAATGGGTTACTGTGATCACTGGTCCTGTATATGCTGGAATTATGACACACAATACACTATGTATGACACATATAATGGGTAACTGTGATCACTGGTCCTGTATATGCTGGAATTATGACACACAATACACTATGTATAACACATATAATGGGATACTGTGATCACTGGTCCTGTGTATGCTGGAATTATGACACACAATACACTATGTATGACACATATAATGGGTTACTGTGATCACTGGTCCTGTGTATGCTGGAATTATGACACACAATACACTATGTATGACACATATAATGGTGACTGTGATCACTGGTCCCGTATATGCTGGAATTATGACACACAATACACTATGTATGACACATATAATGGATTACTGTGATCACTGGTCCCGTATATGCTGAAATTATGACACACAATACACTATGTATGACACATATAATGGCTTACTGTGATCACTGGTCCCGTATATGCTGAAATTATGACACACAATACACTATGTATGACACATATAATGGCTTACTGTGATCGCTGGTCCTGTATATGCTGGAATTATGACAAACAATACACTATGTATGACACATATAATGGGTTACTGTGATCACTGGTCCTGTATATGCTGGATATATGACACACAATACACTATGTATGACACATATAATGGGTTACTGTGATCACTGGTCCTGTATATGCTGGAATTATGACACACAATACACTATGTATGACACATATAATGGGTTACTGTGATCACTGGTCCTGTATATGCTGGAATTATGACACACAATACACTATGTATGACACATATAATGGGTTACTGTGATCACTGGTCCTGTATATGCTGGAATTATTACAAACAATACACTATGTATGACACATATAATGGTTACTGTGGTCACTGGTCCTGTATATGCTGGTATTACACCCAATACACTATGTATGACACATATAATGGGTTACTGTGATCGCTGGTCTTGTATATACTGGAATTATGACACACAATACACTATGTATGACTCATATAATGGGTTACTGTGATCACTGGTCCAGTATATGCTGGAATTATGACACACAATACACTATGTATGACACATATAATGGGTTACTGTGATCGCTGGTCCTGTATATGCTGGATATATGACACACAATACACTATGTATGACACATATAATGGGTTACTGTGATCACTGGTCCTGTATATGCTGGAATTATGACACACAATACACTATGTATGACACATATAATGGGTTACTGTGATCACTGGTCCTGTTTATGCTGGAATTATTACAAACAATACACTATGTATGACACATATAATGGTTACTGTGGTCACTGGTCCTGTATATGCTGGTATTACACCCAATACACTATTTATGACACATATAATGGGTTACTGTGATCGCTGGTCTTGTATATACTGGAATTATGACACACAATACACTATGTATGACACATATAATGGGTTACTGTGATCGCTGATCCTGTATATGCTGGAATTATGACACACAATACACTATGTATGACTCATGTAATGGGTTACTGTGATCATTTGTCCTGTATATGCTGGAATTATGACACACAATACACTATGTATGACACATATAATGGGTTACTGTGATCGCTGGTCCTGTATATGCTGGAATTATGACACACAATACACTATGTATGACACATATAATGGGTTACTGTGATCGCTGGTCCTGTATATGCTGGAATTATGACACACAATACACTATGTATGACACATATAATGGTGACTGTGATCACTGGTCCTGTATATGCTGGAATTATGACACACAATACACTATGTATGACACATATAATGGGTAACTGTGATCACTGGTCCTGTATATGCTGGAATTATGACACACAATACACTATGTATAACACATATAATGGGATACTGTGGTTACTGGTCCTGTATATGCTGGAATTATGACACACAATACACTATGTATGACACATATAATGGGTTACTGTGATCGCTGGTCCTGTATATGCTGGAATTATGACACACAATACACTATGTATGACACATATAATGGGTTACTGTGATCACTGGTCCTGTGTATGCTGGAATTATGACACACAATACACTATGTATGACACATATAATGGGTTACTGTGATCACTGGTCCTGTATATGCTGGAATTATGACACACACTACACTATGTATGACACATATAATGGGATACTGTGGTTACTGGTCCTGTATATGCTGGAATTATGACACACAATACACTATTTATGACACATATAATGGGTTACTGTGATCGCTGGTCCTGTATATGCTGGAATTATGACATACAAAACACTATGTATGACACATATAATGGGTTACTGTGATCACTTGTCTTGAATATGCTGGAATTATGACACACAATACACTATGTATGACACATATAATGGGTTACTGTGATCGCTGGTCCTGTATATGCTGGAATTATGACACACAATACACTATGTATGACACATATAATGGGTTACTGTGATCACTGGTCCTGTGTATGCTGGAATTATGACACACAATACACTATGTATGACACATATAATGGTGACTGTGATCTCTGGTCCTGTATATGCTGAAATTATGACACACAATACACTATGTATGACACATATAATGGGTTTCTGTGATCGCTGGTCCTGTACATGCTGGAATTATGACACACAATACACTATGTATGACACATATAATTGGTTACTGTGATCGCTGGTCCTGCATATGCTGTAATTATTACACACAATACACTATGTATGACACATATAATGGGTTACTGTGATCACTGGTCCTGTACATGCTGGAATTATGACACACAATACACTATGTATGACACATATAATGGGTTACTGTGATCGCTGGTCCTGTATATGCTGGATATATGACACACAATACACTATATATGACACATATAATGGGTTACTGTGATCGCTAGTCCTGTATATGCTGGAATTATGTCACACAATACACTATGTATGACACATATAATGGGTTACTGTGATCGCTGGTCCTGTATATGCTGGAATTATTACACACAATACACTATGTATGACACATATAATGGGTTACTGTGATCACTGGTCCTGTATATGCTGGAATTATGACACACAATACACTATGTATGACACATATAATGGGTTACTGTGATCGCTGGTCCTGTATATGCTGTAATTATGACACACAATACACTATGTATGACACATAAAATGGGTTACTGTGATCACTGGTCCTGTATATGCTGGAATTATGACACACAATACACTATGTATGACACATATAATGGTGACTGTGATCACTGGTCCTGTATATGCTGGAATTATGACACACAATACACTATGTATGACACATATAATGGTGACTGTGATCACTGGTCCTGTATATGCTGGAATTATGACACACAATACACTATGTATGACACATATAATGGGTAACTGAGATCACTGGTCCTGTATATGCTGGAATTATGACACACAATACACTATGTATGACACATATAATGGGTTACTGTGATCACTGGTCCTGTATATGCTGGAATTATGACACACAATACACTATGTATGACACATATAATGGGTTACTGTGATCACTGGTCCCGTATATGCTGAAATTATGACACACAATACACTATGTATGACACATATAATGGATTACTGTGATCACTGGTCCCGTATATGCTGAAATTATGACACACAATACACTATGTATGACACATATAATGGCTTACTGTGATCACTGGTCCCGTATGTGCTGGAAATATGACACACAATACACTGTGTATGACACATATAATGGGTTACTGTGATCACTGGTCCTGTATATGCTGGAATTATGTCACACAATACACTATGTATGACACATATAATGGTTACTGTGATCGCTGGTCCTGTATATGCTGGAATTATGTCACACAATACACTATGTATGACACATATAATGGTTACTGTGATCGCTGGTCCTGTATATGCTGGAATTATGACACACAATACACTATGTATGACACATATAATGGTTACTGTGATCGCTGGTCCAGTATATGCTGGAATTATGACACACAATACACTCTGTATGACACATATAATGGTTACTGTGATCACTGGTCCTGTATATGCTGGAATTATGACACACAATACACTATGTATGACACATATAATGGGTTACTGTGATCGCTGGTCCTGTATATGCTGGAATTATGACACACAATACAATATGTATGACACATATAATGGGTTTCTGTGATCGCTGGTCCTGTATATGCTGGAATTATGACACACAATACACTATGTATGACACATATAATGGGTTACTGTGATCGCTGGTCCTGCATATGCTGTAATTATGACACACAATACACTATGTATGACACATATAATGGGTTACTGTGATCACTGGTCCTGTATATGCTGGAATTATGACACACAATACACTATGTATGACACATATAATGGGTTACTGTGATCACTGGTCCTGTATATGCTGGAATTATGACACACAATACACTATGTATGACACATATAATGGGTTACTGTGATCACTGGTCCTGTATATGCTGGAATTATTACAAACAATACACTATGTATGACACATATAATGGTTACTGTGGTCACTGGTCCTGTATATGCTGGTATTACACCCAATACACTATGTATGACACATATAATGGGTTACTGTGATCGCTGGTCTTGTATATACTGGAATTATGACACACAATACACTATGTATGACTCATATAATGGGTTACTGTGATCACTGGTCCAGTATATGCTGGAATTATGACACACAATACACTATGTATGACACATATAATGGGTTACTGTGATCGCTGGTCCTGTATATGCTGGATATATGACACACAATACACTATGTATGACACATATAATGGGTTACTGTGATCACTGGTCCTGTATATGCTGGAATTATGACACACAATACACTATGTATGACACATATAATGGGTTACTGTGATCACTGGTCCTGTATATGCTGGAATTATGACACACAATACACTATGTATGACACATATAATGGGTTACTGTGATCACTGGTCCTGTTTATGCTGGAATTATTACAAACAATACACTATGTATGACACATATAATGGTTACTGTGGTCACTGGTCCTGTATATGCTGGTATTACATCCAATACACTATGTATGACACATATAATGGGTTACTGTGATCGCTGGTCTTGTATATACTGGAATTATGACACACAATACACTATGTATGACTCATATAATGGGTTACTGTGATCACTGGTCCAGTATATGCTGGAATTATGACACACAATACACTATGTATGACACATATAATGAGTTACTGTGATCGCTGATCCTGTATATGCTGGAATTATGACACACAATACACTATGTATGACTCATGTAATGGGTTACTGTGATCATTTGTCCTGTATATGCTGGAATTATGACACACAATACACTATGTATGACACATATAATGGGTTACTGTGATCGCTGGTCCTGTATATGCTGGAATTATGACACACAATACACTATGTATGACACATATAATGGGTTACTGTGATCGCTGGTCCTGTATATGCTGGAATTATGACACACAATACACTATGTATGACACATATAATGGTGACTGTGATCACTGGTCCTGTATATGCTGGAATTATGACACACAATACACTATGTATGACACATATAATGGGTAACTGTGATCACTGGTCCTGTATATGCTGGAATTATGACACACAATACACTATGTATAACACATATAATGGGATACTGTGGTTACTGGTCCTGTATATGCTGGAATTATGACACACAATACACTATGTATGACACATATAATGGGTTACTGTGATCACTGGTCCTGTGTATGCTGGAATTATGACACACAATACACTATGTATGACACATATAATGGGTTACTGTGATCACTGGTCCTGTATATGCTGGAATTATTACAAACAATACACTATGTATAACACATATAATGGGATACTGTGGTTACTGGTCCTGTATATGCTGGAATTATGACACACAATACACTATTTATGACACATATAATGGGTTACTGTGATCGCTGGTCCTGTATATGCTGGAATTATGACATACAAAACACTATGTATGACACATATAATGGGTTACTGTGATCACTGGTCCTGTGTATGCTGGAATTATGACACACAATACACTATGTATGACACATATAATGGTGACTGTGATCTCTGGTCCTGTATATGCTGAAATTATGACACACAATACACTATGTATGACACATATAATGGGTTTCTGTGATCGCTGGTCCTGTACATGCTGGAATTATGACACACAATACACTATGTATGACACATATAATTGGTTACTGTGATCGCTGGTCCTGCATATGCTGTAATTATTACACACAATACACTATGTATGACACATATAATGGGTTACTGTGATCACTGGTCCTGTACATGCTGGAATTATGACACACAATACACTATGTATGACACATATAATGGGTTACTGTGATCGCTGGTCCTGTATATGCTGGATATATGACACACAATACACTATGTATGACACATATAATGGGTTACTGTGATCGCTAGTCCTGTATATGCTGGAATTATGTCACACAATACACTATGTATGACACATATAATGGGTTACTGTGATCGCTGGTCCTGTATATGCTGGAATTATTACACACAATACACTATGTATGACACATATAATGGGTTACTGTGATCACTGGTCCTGTATTTGCTGGAATTATGACACACAATACACTATGTATGACACATATAATGGTTTACTGTGATCACTGGTCCTGTATATGCTGGAATTATGACACACAATACACTATGTATGACACATATAATTGGTTACTGTGATCGCTGGTCCTGTATATGCTGTAATTATGACACACAATACACTATGTATGACACATAAAATGGGTTACTGTGATCACTGGTCCTGTATATGCTGGAATTATGACACACAATACACTATGTATGACACATATAATGGTGACTGTGATCACTGGTCCTGTATATGCTGGAATTATGACACACAATACACTATGTATGACACATATAATGGGTAACTGAGATCACTGGTCCTGTATATTCTGGAATTATGACACACAATACACTATGTATGACACATATAATGGTTACTGTGATCACTGGTCCTGTATATGCTGGAATTATGACACACAATACACTATGTATGACACATATAATGGGATACTGTGGTTACTGGTCCTGTATATGCTCGAATTATGACACACAATACACTATGTATGACACATATAATGGGTTACTGTGATCACTGGTCCTGTGTATGCTGGAATTATGACACACAATACACTATGTATGACACATATAATGGTGACTGTGATCACTGGTCCTGTATATGCTGGAATTATGACACACAATACACTATGTATGACACATATAATGGATTACTGTGATCACTGGTCCCGTATATGCTGAAATTATGACACACAATACACTATGTATGACACATATAATGGCTTACTGTGATCACTGGTCCCCTATATGCTGGAAATATGATACACAATACACTATGTATGACACATATAATGGTTACTGTGATCGCTGGTCCTGTATATGCTGGAATTATGTCACACAATACACTATGTATGACACATATAATGGTTACTGTGATCGCTGGTCCTGTATATGCTGGAATTATGACACACAATACACTATGTATGACACATATAATGGTTACTGTGATCGCTGGTCCAGTATATGCTGGAATTATGACACACAATACACTCTGTATGACACATATAATGGGTTACTGTGATCGCTGGTCCTGCATATGCTGTAATTATTACACACAATACACTATGTATGACACATATAATGGGTTACTGTGATCGCTGGTCCTGCATATGCTGTAATTATTACACACAATACACTATGTATGACACATATAATGGGTTACTGTGATCACTGGTCCTGTACATGCTGGAATTATGACACACAATACACTATGTATGACACATATAATGGGTTACTGTGATCGCTGGTCCTGTATATGCTGGATATATGACACACAATACACTATGTATGACACATATAATGGGTTACTGTGATCGCTAGTCCTGTATATGCTGGAATTATGACACACAATACACTATGTATGACACATATAATCGGTTACTGTGATCACTGGTCCTGTATATGCTTGAATTATGACAGATATAATGGGTTACTGTGATCGCTGGTCCTGTATATGCTGGAATTATTACACACAATACACTATGTATGACACATATAATGGGTTACTGTGATCACTGGTCCTGTATTTGCTGGAATTATGACACACAATACACTATGTATGACACATATAATGGTTTACTGTGATCACTGGTCCTGTATATGCTGGAATTATGACACACAATACACTATGTATGACACATATAATGGGTTACTGTGATCGCTGGTCCTGTATATGCTGGAATTATGACACACAATACACTATGTATGACACATAAAATGGGTTACTGTGATCACTGGTCCTGTATATGCTGGAATTATGACACACAATACACTATGTATGACACATATAATGGTGACTGTGATCACTGGTCCTGTATATGCTGGAATTATGACACACAATACACTATGTATGACACATATAATGGGTAACTGTGATCACTGGTCCTGTATATGCTGGAATTATGACACACAATACACTATGTATAACACATATAATGGGATACTGTGGTTACTGGTCCTGTATATGCTGGAATTATGACACACAATACACTATGTATGACACATATAATGGGTTACTGTGTTCACTGGTCCTGTGTATGCTGGAATTATGACACACAATACACTATGTATGACACATATAATGGTGACTGTGATCACTGGTCCCATATATGCTGGAATTATGACACACAATACACTATGTATGACACATATAATGGGTTACTGTGATCACTGGTCCCGTATATGCTGAAATTATGACACACAATACACTATGTATGACACATATAATGGCTTACTGTGATCACTGGTCCCGTATATGCTGGAATTATGACACACAATACACTATGTATGACACATATAATGGGTTACTGTGATCACTGGCCCTGTATATGCTGGAATTATTACACACAATACACTATGTATGGCACATATAATGGCTTACTGTGATCGCTGGTCCTGTATATGCTGGAATTATGACACACAATACACTATGTATGACACATATAATGGGTTACTGTGATCACTGGTCCTGTATATGCTGGATATATGACACACAATACACTATGTATGACACATATAATGGCTTACTGTGATTGTTGGTCCAGTATATGCTGGATTTATGACACACAATACACTATGTATGACACATATAATGGGTTACTGTGATCACTGGTCCTGTATATGCTTGAATTATGACACACAATACACTATGTATGACACATATAATGGGTTACTGTGATCACTGGTCCTGTATATGCTGGAATTATTACAAACAATACACTATGTATGACACATATAATGGTTACTGTGGTCACTGGTCCTGTATATGCTGGTATTACACCCAATACACTATGTATGACACATATAATGGGTTACTGTGATCGCTGGTCTTGAATATACTGGAATTATGACACACAATACACTATGTATGACTCATATAATGGGTTACTGTGATCACTGGTCCAGTATATGCTGGAATTATGACACACAATACACTATGTATGACACATATAATGGGTTACTGTGATCGCTGATCCTGTATATGCTGGAATTATGACACACAATACACTATGTATGACTCATGTAATGGGTTACTGTGATCATTTGTCCTGTATATGCTGGAATTATGACACACAATACACTATGTATGACACATATAATGGGTTACTGTGATCGCTGGTCCTGTATATGCTGGAATTATGACACACAATACACTATGTATGACACATATAATGGGTTACTGTGATCGCTGGTCCTGTATATGCTGGAATTATGACACACAATACACTATGTATGACACATATAATGGTGACTGTGATCACTGGTCCCGTATATGCTGGAATTATGACACACAATACACTATGTATGACACATATAATGGGTTACTGTGATCACTGGCCCTGTATATGCTGGAATTATTACACACAATACACTGTGTATGACACATATAATGGGTTACAGTGATCACTGGTCCTGTATATGCTGGAATTATGCCACAGAATACACTATGTATAACACATATAATGGGATACTGTGGTTACTGGTCCTGTATATGCTGGAATTATGACACACAATACACTATGTATGACTCATATAATGGGTTACTGTGATCACTGGTCCAGTATATGCTGGAATTATGACACACAATACACTATGTATGACACATATAATGGGTTACTGTGATCGCTGATCCTGTATATGCTGGAATTATGACACACAATACACTATGTATGACTCATGTAATGGGTTACTGTGATCATTTGTCCTGTATATGCTGGAATTATGACACACAATACACTATGTATGACACATATAATGGGTTACTGTGATCGCTGGTCCTGTATATGCTGGAATTATGACACACAATACACTATGTATGACACATATAATGGGTTACTGTGATCGCTGGTCCTGTATATGCTGGAATTATGACACACAATACACTATGTATGACACATATAATGGTGACTGTGATCACTGGTCCCGTATATGCTGGAATTATGACACACAATACACTATGTATGACACATATAATGGGTTACTGTGATCACTGGCCCTGTATATGCTGGAATTATTACACACAATACACTGTGTATGACACATATAATGGGTTACAGTGATCACTGGTCCTGTATATGCTGGAATTATGCCACAGAATACACTATGTATAACACATATAATGGGATACTGTGGTTACTGGTCCTGTATATGCTGGAATTATGACACACAATACACTATGTATGACACATATAATGGGTTACTGTGATCACTGGTCCTGTGTATGCTGGAATTATGACACACAATACACTATGTATGACACATATAATGGTGACTGTGATCACTGGTCCTGTATATGCTGGAATTATGACACACAATACACTATGTATGACACATATAATGGATTACTGTGATCACTGGTCCCGTATATGCTGAAATTATGACACACAATACACTATGTATGACACATATAATGGCTTACTGTGATCACTGGTCCTGTATATGCTGGAAATATGACACACAATACACTGTGTATGACACATATAATGGGTTACTGTGATCACTGGTCCTGTATATGCTGGAATTATGTCACACAATACACTATGTATGACACATATAATGGTTACTGTGATCGCTGGTCCTGTATATGCTGGAATTATGTCACACAATACACTATGTATGACACATATAATGGTTACTGTGATCGCTGGTCCTGTATATGCTGGAATTATGACACACAATACACTCTGTATGACACATAAAATGGTTACTGTGATCGCTGGTCCTGTATATGCTGGAATTATGACACACAATACACTATGTATGACACATATAATGGTTACTGTGATCGCTGGTCCTGTATATGCTGGAATTATGACACACAATACACTCTGTATGACACATATAATGGTTACTGTGATCACTGGTCTTGTATATGCTGGAATTATGACACACACTACAATATGTATGACACATATAATGGGTTTCTGTGATCGCTGGTCCTGTACATGCTGGAATTATGACACACAATACACTATGTATGACACATATAATGGGTTACTGTGATCGCTGGTCCTGCATGTGCTTTAATTATTACACACAATACACTATGTATGACACATATAATGGGTTACTGTGATCACTGGTCCTGTACATGCTGGAATTATGACACACAATACACTATGTATGACACATATAATGGGTTACTGTGATCGCTGGTCCTGTATATGCTGGATATATGACACACAATACACTATGTATGACACATATAATGGGTTACTGTGATCGCTAGTCCTGTATATGCTGGAATTATGACACACAATACACTATGTATGACACATATAATTGGTTACTGTGATCACTGGTCCTGTATTTGCTGGAATTATGACACACAATACACTATGTATGACACATATAATGGGTTACTGTGATCGCTGGTCCTGTATATGCTGGAATTATGACACACAATACACTATGTATGACACATATAATGGGTTACTGTGATCACTGGTCCTGTATTTGCTGGAATTATGACACACAATACACTATGTATGACACATATAATGGGTTACTGTGATCGCTGGTTCTGTATATGCTGGAATTATTACACACAATACACTATGTATGACACATATAATGGGTTACTGTGATCACTGGTCCTGTATATGCTGGAATTATGACACACAATATACTATGTATGACACATATAATGGGTTACTGTGATCACTGGTCCTGTATATGCTGGATATATGACACACAATACACTATGTATGACACATATAATGGGTTACTGTGATCACTGGTCCTGTATTTGCTGGAATTATGACACACAATACACTATGTATGACACATATAATGGGTTACTGTGATCGCTGGTCCTGTATATGCTGGAATTATGACACACAATACACTATGTATGACACATATAATGGGTTACTGTGATCACTGGTCCTGTATATGCTGGATATATGACACACAATACACTATGTATGACACATATAATGGGTTACTGTGATCACTGGTCCTGTATTTGCTGGAATTATGACACACAATACACTATGTATGACACATATAATGGGTTACTGTGATCGCTGGTTCTGTATATGCTGGAATTATTACACACAATACACTATGTATGACACATATAATGGGTTACTGTGATCACTGGTCCTGTATATGCTGGAATTATGACACACAATACACTATGTATGACACATATAATGGGTTACTGTGATCACTGGTCCTGTATATGCTGGAATTATTACAAACAATACACTCTGTATGACACATATAATGGTTACTGTGGTCACTGGTCCTGTATATGCTGGTATTACACCCAATACACTATGTATGACACATATAATGGGTTACTGTGATCGCTGGTCCTGTATATGCTGGAATTATGACACACAATACACTATGTATGACTCATATAATGGGTTACTGTGATCACTGGTCCAGTATATGCTGGAATTATGACACACAATACACTATGTATGACACATATAATGGGTTACTGTGATCGCTGGTCCTGTATATGCTGGAATTATGACACACAATACACTATGTATGACTCATGTAATGGGTTACTGTGATCATTTGTCCTGTATATGCTGGAATTATGAGACACAATACACTATGTATGACACATATAATGGGTTACTGTGATCGCTGGTCCTGTATATGCTGGAATTATGACACACAATACACTATGTATGACACATATAATGGGTTACTGTGATCGCTGGTCCTGTATATGCTGGAATTATGACACACAATACACTATGTATGACACATAAAATGGGTTACTGTGATCACTGGTCCTGTATATGCTGGAATTATGACACACAATACACTATGTATGACACATATAATGGGTAACTGTGATCACTGGTCCTGTATATGCTGGAATTATGACACACAATACACTATGTATAACACATATAATGGGATACTGTGATCACTGGTCCTGTGTATGCTGGAATTATGACACACAATACACTATGTATGACACATATAATGGGTTACTGTGATCACTGGTCCTGTGTATGCTGGAATTATGACACACAATACACTATGTATGACACATATAATGGTGACTGTGATCACTGGTCCCGTATATGCTGGAATTATGACACACAATACACTATGTATGACACATATAATGGATTACTGTGATCACTGGTCCCGTATATGCTGAAATTATGACACACAATACACTATGTATGACACATATAATGGCTTACTGTGATCACTGGTCCCGTATATGCTGAAATTATGACACACAATACACTATGTATGACACATATAATGGCTTACTGTGATCGCTGGTCCTGTATATGCTGGAATTATGACAAACAATACACTATGTATGACACATATAATGGGTTACTGTGATCACTGGTCCTGTATATGCTGGATATATGACACACAATACACTATGTATGACACATATAATGGGTTACTGTGATCACTGGTCCTGTATATGCTGGAATTATGACACACAATACACTATGTATGACACATATAATGGGTTACTGTGATCACTGGTCCTGTATATGCTGGAATTATGACACACAATACACTATGTATGACACATATAATGGGTTACTGTGATCACTGGTCCTGTATATGCTGGAATTATTACAAACAATACACTATGTATGACACATATAATGGTTACTGTGGTCACTGGTCCTGTATATGCTGGTATTACACCCAATACACTATGTATGACACATATAATGGGTTACTGTGATCGCTGGTCTTGTATATACTGGAATTATGACACACAATACACTATGTATGACTCATATAATGGGTTACTGTGATCACTGGTCCAGTATATGCTGGAATTATGACACACAATACACTATGTATGACACATATAATGGGTTACTGTGATCGCTGGTCCTGTATATGCTGGATATATGACACACAATACACTATGTATGACACATATAATGGGTTACTGTGATCACTGGTCCTGTATATGCTGGAATTATGACACACAATACACTATGTATGACACATATAATGGGTTACTGTGATCACTGGTCCTGTTTATGCTGGAATTATTACAAACAATACACTATGTATGACACATATAATGGTTACTGTGGTCACTGGTCCTGTATATGCTGGTATTACACCCAATACACTATTTATGACACATATAATGGGTTACTGTGATCGCTGGTCTTGTATATACTGGAATTATGACACACAATACACTATGTATGACACATATAATGGGTTACTGTGATCGCTGATCCTGTATATGCTGGAATTATGACACACAATACACTATGTATGACTCATGTAATGGGTTACTGTGATCATTTGTCCTGTATATGCTGGAATTATGACACACAATACACTATGTATGACACATATAATGGGTTACTGTGATCGCTGGTCCTGTATATGCTGGAATTATGACACACAATACACTATGTATGACACATATAATGGGTTACTGTGATCGCTGGTCCTGTATATGCTGGAATTATGACACACAATACACTATGTATGACACATATAATGGTGACTGTGATCACTGGTCCTGTATATGCTGGAATTATGACACACAATACACTATGTATGACACATATAATGGGTAACTGTGATCACTGGTCCTGTATATGCTGGAATTATGACACACAATACACTATGTATAACACATATAATGGGATACTGTGGTTACTGGTCCTGTATATGCTGGAATTATGACACACAATACACTATGTATGACACATATAATGGGTTACTGTGATCGCTGGTCCTGTATATGCTGGAATTATGACACACAATACACTATGTATGACACATATAATGGGTTACTGTGATCACTGGTCCTGTGTATGCTGGAATTATGACACACAATACACTATGTATGACACATATAATGGGTTACTGTGATCACTGGTCCTGTATATGCTGGAATTATGACACACACTACACTATGTATGACACATATAATGGGATACTGTGGTTACTGGTCCTGTATATGCTGGAATTATGACACACAATACACTATTTATGACACATATAATGGGTTACTGTGATCGCTGGTCCTGTATATGCTGGAATTATGACATACAAAACACTATGTATGACACATATAATGGGTTACTGTGATCACTTGTCTTGAATATGCTGGAATTATGACACACAATACACTATGTATGACACATATAATGGGTTACTGTGATCGCTGGTCCTGTATATGCTGGAATTATGACACACAATACACTATGTATGACACATATAATGGGTTACTGTGATCACTGGTCCTGTGTATGCTGGAATTATGACACACAATACACTATGTATGACACATATAATGGTGACTGTGATCTCTGGTCCTGTATATGCTGAAATTATGACACACAATACACTATGTATGACACATATAATGGGTTTCTGTGATCGCTGGTCCTGTACATGCTGGAATTATGACACACAATACACTATGTATGACACATATAATTGGTTACTGTGATCGCTGGTCCTGCATATGCTGTAATTATTACACACAATACACTATGTATGACACATATAATGGGTTACTGTGATCACTGGTCCTGTACATGCTGGAATTATGACACACAATACACTATGTATGACACATATAATGGGTTACTGTGATCGCTGGTCCTGTATATGCTGGATATATGACACACAATACACTATATATGACACATATAATGGGTTACTGTGATCGCTAGTCCTGTATATGCTGGAATTATGTCACACAATACACTATGTATGACACATATAATGGGTTACTGTGATCGCTGGTCCTGTATATGCTGGAATTATTACACACAATACACTATGTATGACACATATAATGGGTTACTGTGATCACTGGTCCTGTATATGCTGGAATTATGACACACAATACACTATGTATGACACATATAATGGGTTACTGTGATCGCTGGTCCTGTATATGCTGTAATTATGACACACAATACACTATGTATGACACATAAAATGGGTTACTGTGATCACTGGTCCTGTATATGCTGGAATTATGACACACAATACACTATGTATGACACATATAATGGTGACTGTGATCACTGGTCCTGTATATGCTGGAATTATGACACACAATACACTATGTATGACACATATAATGGTGACTGTGATCACTGGTCCTGTATATGCTGGAATTATGACACACAATACACTATGTATGACACATATAATGGGTAACTGAGATCACTGGTCCTGTATATGCTGGAATTATGACACACAATACACTATGTATGACACATATAATGGGTTACTGTGATCACTGGTCCTGTATATGCTGGAATTATGACACACAATACACTATGTATGACACATATAATGGGTTACTGTGATCACTGGTCCCGTATATGCTGAAATTATGACACACAATACACTATGTATGACACATATAATGGATTACTGTGATCACTGGTCCCGTATATGCTGAAATTATGACACACAATACACTATGTATGACACATATAATGGCTTACTGTGATCACTGGTCCCGTATGTGCTGGAAATATGACACACAATACACTGTGTATGACACATATAATGGGTTACTGTGATCACTGGTCCTGTATATGCTGGAATTATGTCACACAATACACTATGTATGACACATATAATGGTTACTGTGATCGCTGGTCCTGTATATGCTGGAATTATGTCACACAATACACTATGTATGACACATATAATGGTTACTGTGATCGCTGGTCCTGTATATGCTGGAATTATGACACACAATACACTATGTATGACACATATAATGGTTACTGTGATCGCTGGTCCAGTATATGCTGGAATTATGACACACAATACACTCTGTATGACACATATAATGGTTACTGTGATCACTGGTCCTGTATATGCTGGAATTATGACACACAATACACTATGTATGACACATATAATGGGTTACTGTGATCGCTGGTCCTGTATATGCTGGAATTATGACACACAATACAATATGTATGACACATATAATGGGTTTCTGTGATCGCTGGTCCTGTATATGCTGGAATTATGACACACAATACACTATGTATGACACATATAATGGGTTACTGTGATCGCTGGTCCTGCATATGCTGTAATTATGACACACAATACACTATGTATGACACATATAATGGGTTACTGTGATCACTGGTCCTGTATATGCTGGAATTATGACACACAATACACTATGTATGACACATATAATGGGTTACTGTGATCACTGGTCCTGTATATGCTGGAATTATGACACACAATACACTATGTATGACACATATAATGGGTTACTGTGATCACTGGTCCTGTATATGCTGGAATTATTACAAACAATACACTATGTATGACACATATAATGGTTACTGTGGTCACTGGTCCTGTATATGCTGGTATTACACCCAATACACTATGTATGACACATATAATGGGTTACTGTGATCGCTGGTCTTGTATATACTGGAATTATGACACACAATACACTATGTATGACTCATATAATGGGTTACTGTGATCACTGGTCCAGTATATGCTGGAATTATGACACACAATACACTATGTATGACACATATAATGGGTTACTGTGATCGCTGGTCCTGTATATGCTGGATATATGACACACAATACACTATGTATGACACATATAATGGGTTACTGTGATCACTGGTCCTGTATATGCTGGAATTATGACACACAATACACTATGTATGACACATATAATGGGTTACTGTGATCACTGGTCCTGTATATGCTGGAATTATGACACACAATACACTATGTATGACACATATAATGGGTTACTGTGATCACTGGTCCTGTTTATGCTGGAATTATTACAAACAATACACTATGTATGACACATATAATGGTTACTGTGGTCACTGGTCCTGTATATGCTGGTATTACATCCAATACACTATGTATGACACATATAATGGGTTACTGTGATCGCTGGTCTTGTATATACTGGAATTATGACACACAATACACTATGTATGACTCATATAATGGGTTACTGTGATCACTGGTCCAGTATATGCTGGAATTATGACACACAATACACTATGTATGACACATATAATGAGTTACTGTGATCGCTGATCCTGTATATGCTGGAATTATGACACACAATACACTATGTATGACTCATGTAATGGGTTACTGTGATCATTTGTCCTGTATATGCTGGAATTATGACACACAATACACTATGTATGACACATATAATGGGTTACTGTGATCGCTGGTCCTGTATATGCTGGAATTATGACACACAATACACTATGTATGACACATATAATGGGTTACTGTGATCGCTGGTCCTGTATATGCTGGAATTATGACACACAATACACTATGTATGACACATATAATGGTGACTGTGATCACTGGTCCTGTATATGCTGGAATTATGACACACAATACACTATGTATGACACATATAATGGGTAACTGTGATCACTGGTCCTGTATATGCTGGAATTATGACACACAATACACTATGTATAACACATATAATGGGATACTGTGGTTACTGGTCCTGTATATGCTGGAATTATGACACACAATACACTATGTATGACACATATAATGGGTTACTGTGATCACTGGTCCTGTGTATGCTGGAATTATGACACACAATACACTATGTATGACACATATAATGGGTTACTGTGATCACTGGTCCTGTATATGCTGGAATTATTACAAACAATACACTATGTATAACACATATAATGGGATACTGTGGTTACTGGTCCTGTATATGCTGGAATTATGACACACAATACACTATTTATGACACATATAATGGGTTACTGTGATCGCTGGTCCTGTATATGCTGGAATTATGACATACAAAACACTATGTATGACACATATAATGGGTTACTGTGATCACTGGTCCTGTGTATGCTGGAATTATGACACACAATACACTATGTATGACACATATAATGGTGACTGTGATCTCTGGTCCTGTATATGCTGAAATTATGACACACAATACACTATGTATGACACATATAATGGGTTTCTGTGATCGCTGGTCCTGTACATGCTGGAATTATGACACACAATACACTATGTATGACACATATAATTGGTTACTGTGATCGCTGGTCCTGCATATGCTGTAATTATTACACACAATACACTATGTATGACACATATAATGGGTTACTGTGATCACTGGTCCTGTACATGCTGGAATTATGACACACAATACACTATGTATGACACATATAATGGGTTACTGTGATCGCTGGTCCTGTATATGCTGGATATATGACACACAATACACTATGTATGACACATATAATGGGTTACTGTGATCGCTAGTCCTGTATATGCTGGAATTATGTCACACAATACACTATGTATGACACATATAATGGGTTACTGTGATCGCTGGTCCTGTATATGCTGGAATTATTACACACAATACACTATGTATGACACATATAATGGGTTACTGTGATCACTGGTCCTGTATTTGCTGGAATTATGACACACAATACACTATGTATGACACATATAATGGTTTACTGTGATCACTGGTCCTGTATATGCTGGAATTATGACACACAATACACTATGTATGACACATATAATTGGTTACTGTGATCGCTGGTCCTGTATATGCTGTAATTATGACACACAATACACTATGTATGACACATAAAATGGGTTACTGTGATCACTGGTCCTGTATATGCTGGAATTATGACACACAATACACTATGTATGACACATATAATGGTGACTGTGATCACTGGTCCTGTATATGCTGGAATTATGACACACAATACACTATGTATGACACATATAATGGGTAACTGAGATCACTGGTCCTGTATATTCTGGAATTATGACACACAATACACTATGTATGACACATATAATGGTTACTGTGATCACTGGTCCTGTATATGCTGGAATTATGACACACAATACACTATGTATGACACATATAATGGGATACTGTGGTTACTGGTCCTGTATATGCTCGAATTATGACACACAATACACTATGTATGACACATATAATGGGTTACTGTGATCACTGGTCCTGTGTATGCTGGAATTATGACACACAATACACTATGTATGACACATATAATGGTGACTGTGATCACTGGTCCTGTATATGCTGGAATTATGACACACAATACACTATGTATGACACATATAATGGATTACTGTGATCACTGGTCCCGTATATGCTGAAATTATGACACACAATACACTATGTATGACACATATAATGGCTTACTGTGATCACTGGTCCCCTATATGCTGGAAATATGATACACAATACACTATGTATGACACATATAATGGTTACTGTGATCGCTGGTCCTGTATATGCTGGAATTATGTCACACAATACACTATGTATGACACATATAATGGTTACTGTGATCGCTGGTCCTGTATATGCTGGAATTATGACACACAATACACTATGTATGACACATATAATGGTTACTGTGATCGCTGGTCCAGTATATGCTGGAATTATGACACACAATACACTCTGTATGACACATATAATGGGTTACTGTGATCGCTGGTCCTGCATATGCTGTAATTATTACACACAATACACTATGTATGACACATATAATGGGTTACTGTGATCGCTGGTCCTGCATATGCTGTAATTATTACACACAATACACTATGTATGACACATATAATGGGTTACTGTGATCACTGGTCCTGTACATGCTGGAATTATGACACACAATACACTATGTATGACACATATAATGGGTTACTGTGATCGCTGGTCCTGTATATGCTGGATATATGACACACAATACACTATGTATGACACATATAATGGGTTACTGTGATCGCTAGTCCTGTATATGCTGGAATTATGACACACAATACACTATGTATGACACATATAATCGGTTACTGTGATCACTGGTCCTGTATATGCTTGAATTATGACAGATATAATGGGTTACTGTGATCGCTGGTCCTGTATATGCTGGAATTATTACACACAATACACTATGTATGACACATATAATGGGTTACTGTGATCACTGGTCCTGTATTTGCTGGAATTATGACACACAATACACTATGTATGACACATATAATGGTTTACTGTGATCACTGGTCCTGTATATGCTGGAATTATGACACACAATACACTATGTATGACACATATAATGGGTTACTGTGATCGCTGGTCCTGTATATGCTGGAATTATGACACACAATACACTATGTATGACACATAAAATGGGTTACTGTGATCACTGGTCCTGTATATGCTGGAATTATGACACACAATACACTATGTATGACACATATAATGGTGACTGTGATCACTGGTCCTGTATATGCTGGAATTATGACACACAATACACTATGTATGACACATATAATGGGTAACTGTGATCACTGGTCCTGTATATGCTGGAATTATGACACACAATACACTATGTATAACACATATAATGGGATACTGTGGTTACTGGTCCTGTATATGCTGGAATTATGACACACAATACACTATGTATGACACATATAATGGGTTACTGTGTTCACTGGTCCTGTGTATGCTGGAATTATGACACACAATACACTATGTATGACACATATAATGGTGACTGTGATCACTGGTCCCATATATGCTGGAATTATGACACACAATACACTATGTATGACACATATAATGGGTTACTGTGATCACTGGTCCCGTATATGCTGAAATTATGACACACAATACACTATGTATGACACATATAATGGCTTACTGTGATCACTGGTCCCGTATATGCTGGAATTATGACACACAATACACTATGTATGACACATATAATGGGTTACTGTGATCACTGGCCCTGTATATGCTGGAATTATTACACACAATACACTATGTATGGCACATATAATGGCTTACTGTGATCGCTGGTCCTGTATATGCTGGAATTATGACACACAATACACTATGTATGACACATATAATGGGTTACTGTGATCACTGGTCCTGTATATGCTGGATATATGACACACAATACACTATGTATGACACATATAATGGCTTACTGTGATTGTTGGTCCAGTATATGCTGGATTTATGACACACAATACACTATGTATGACACATATAATGGGTTACTGTGATCACTGGTCCTGTATATGCTTGAATTATGACACACAATACACTATGTATGACACATATAATGGGTTACTGTGATCACTGGTCCTGTATATGCTGGAATTATTACAAACAATACACTATGTATGACACATATAATGGTTACTGTGGTCACTGGTCCTGTATATGCTGGTATTACACCCAATACACTATGTATGACACATATAATGGGTTACTGTGATCGCTGGTCTTGAATATACTGGAATTATGACACACAATACACTATGTATGACTCATATAATGGGTTACTGTGATCACTGGTCCAGTATATGCTGGAATTATGACACACAATACACTATGTATGACACATATAATGGGTTACTGTGATCGCTGATCCTGTATATGCTGGAATTATGACACACAATACACTATGTATGACTCATGTAATGGGTTACTGTGATCATTTGTCCTGTATATGCTGGAATTATGACACACAATACACTATGTATGACACATATAATGGGTTACTGTGATCGCTGGTCCTGTATATGCTGGAATTATGACACACAATACACTATGTATGACACATATAATGGGTTACTGTGATCGCTGGTCCTGTATATGCTGGAATTATGACACACAATACACTATGTATGACACATATAATGGTGACTGTGATCACTGGTCCCGTATATGCTGGAATTATGACACACAATACACTATGTATGACACATATAATGGGTTACTGTGATCACTGGCCCTGTATATGCTGGAATTATTACACACAATACACTGTGTATGACACATATAATGGGTTACAGTGATCACTGGTCCTGTATATGCTGGAATTATGCCACAGAATACACTATGTATAACACATATAATGGGATACTGTGGTTACTGGTCCTGTATATGCTGGAATTATGACACACAATACACTATGTATGACTCATATAATGGGTTACTGTGATCACTGGTCCAGTATATGCTGGAATTATGACACACAATACACTATGTATGACACATATAATGGGTTACTGTGATCGCTGATCCTGTATATGCTGGAATTATGACACACAATACACTATGTATGACTCATGTAATGGGTTACTGTGATCATTTGTCCTGTATATGCTGGAATTATGACACACAATACACTATGTATGACACATATAATGGGTTACTGTGATCGCTGGTCCTGTATATGCTGGAATTATGACACACAATACACTATGTATGACACATATAATGGGTTACTGTGATCGCTGGTCCTGTATATGCTGGAATTATGACACACAATACACTATGTATGACACATATAATGGTGACTGTGATCACTGGTCCCGTATATGCTGGAATTATGACACACAATACACTATGTATGACACATATAATGGGTTACTGTGATCACTGGCCCTGTATATGCTGGAATTATTACACACAATACACTGTGTATGACACATATAATGGGTTACAGTGATCACTGGTCCTGTATATGCTGGAATTATGCCACAGAATACACTATGTATAACACATATAATGGGATACTGTGGTTACTGGTCCTGTATATGCTGGAATTATGACACACAATACACTATGTATGACACATATAATGGGTTACTGTGATCACTGGTCCTGTGTATGCTGGAATTATGACACACAATACACTATGTATGACACATATAATGGTGACTGTGATCACTGGTCCTGTATATGCTGGAATTATGACACACAATACACTATGTATGACACATATAATGGATTACTGTGATCACTGGTCCCGTATATGCTGAAATTATGACACACAATACACTATGTATGACACATATAATGGCTTACTGTGATCACTGGTCCTGTATATGCTGGAAATATGACACACAATACACTGTGTATGACACATATAATGGGTTACTGTGATCACTGGTCCTGTATATGCTGGAATTATGTCACACAATACACTATGTATGACACATATAATGGTTACTGTGATCGCTGGTCCTGTATATGCTGGAATTATGTCACACAATACACTATGTATGACACATATAATGGTTACTGTGATCGCTGGTCCTGTATATGCTGGAATTATGACACACAATACACTCTGTATGACACATAAAATGGTTACTGTGATCGCTGGTCCTGTATATGCTGGAATTATGACACACAATACACTATGTATGACACATATAATGGTTACTGTGATCGCTGGTCCTGTATATGCTGGAATTATGACACACAATACACTCTGTATGACACATATAATGGTTACTGTGATCACTGGTCTTGTATATGCTGGAATTATGACACACACTACAATATGTATGACACATATAATGGGTTTCTGTGATCGCTGGTCCTGTACATGCTGGAATTATGACACACAATACACTATGTATGACACATATAATGGGTTACTGTGATCGCTGGTCCTGCATGTGCTTTAATTATTACACACAATACACTATGTATGACACATATAATGGGTTACTGTGATCACTGGTCCTGTACATGCTGGAATTATGACACACAATACACTATGTATGACACATATAATGGGTTACTGTGATCGCTGGTCCTGTATATGCTGGATATATGACACACAATACACTATGTATGACACATATAATGGGTTACTGTGATCGCTAGTCCTGTATATGCTGGAATTATGACACACAATACACTATGTATGACACATATAATTGGTTACTGTGATCACTGGTCCTGTATATGCTTGAATTATGACACATATAATGGGTTACTGTGATCGCTGGTCCTGTATATGCTGGAATTATTACACACAATACACTATGTATGACACATATAATGGGTTACTGTGATCACTGGTCCTGTATTTGCTGGAATTATGACACACAATACACTATGTATGACACATATAATGGTTTACTGTGATCACTGGTCCTGTATATGCTGGAATTATGACACACAATACACTATGTATGACACATATAATGGGTTACTGTGATCGCTGGTCCTGTATATGCTGGAATTATGACACACAATACACTATGTATGACACATATAATGGGTTACTGTGATCGCTGGTCCTGTATATGCTGGAATTATGACACACAATACACTATGTATGACACATATAATGGGTTACTGTGATCGCTGGTCCTGTATATGCTGGAATTATGACACACAATACACTATGTATGACACATATAATGGGTTACTGTGATCACTGGTCCTGTATATGCTGGAATTAAGACACACAATACACTATGTATGACATATATAATGGGTTACTGTGATCACTTTATTCTGTATATGCTGGAAATGTGACACACAATACACCATGTTTGACACATATAATGGGTTACTGTGGTCACTTGTCCAGTATATGCTGGAATTATTACACACAATAAACTATGTATGACACATATAATGAGATACTGTGATCGCTGGTCCTGCATATGCTGAAATTATGACACACAAAACACTATGTATGACACATATAATGGGTTACTGTGATCGCTGGTCCTGTATATGCAGGAATTATGACACACAATACACTATGTATGACACATATAATGGGTTACTGTGATCACTGGTCCTGTATTTGCTGGAATTATGACACACAATACACTATGTATGACACATATAATGGTTTACTGTGATCACTGGTCCTGTATATGCTGGAATTATGACACACAATACACTATGTATGACACATATAATGGGTTACTGTGATCGCTGGTCCTGTATATGCTGGAATTATGACACACAATACACTATGTATGACACATATAATGGGTTACTGTGATCACTGGTCCTGTATATGCTGGAATTAAGACACACAATACACTATGTATGACATATATAATGGGTTACTGTGATCACTTTATTCTGTATATGCTGGAAATGTGACACACAATACACCATGTTTGACACATATAATGGGTTACTGTGGTCACTTGTCCAGTATATGCTGGAATTATTACACACAATACACTATGTATGACACATATAATGAGATACTGTGATCGCTGGTCCTGCATATGCTGAAATTATGACACACAAAACACTATGTATGACACATATAATGGGTTACTGTGATCGCTGGTCCTGTATATGCAGGAATTATGACACACAATACACTATGTATGACACATATAATGGTTACTGTGATCACTGGTCTTGTATATGCTGGAAATATGTCACACAATACACTATGTATGACACATATAATGGGTTACTGTGATCACTGGTCCTGTTTATGCTGGAATTATGACACACAATACACTATGTATGACACATATAATGGGTTACTGTGATCACTGGTAGTGTATATGCTGGAATTATGACACACAATACACTATGTATGACACATATAATGGGTTACTGTGATCGCTAGTCCTGTATATGCTGGAATTATGACACACAATACACTATGTATGACACATATAATGGGATACTGTGATCGCTGGTCCTGTATATGCAGGAATTATTACACAGAATACACTATGTATGACACATATATTGGGTTGCTGTGATCACTGCTCCTGTATATGCTGGGATTATGACACACAATACACTATGTATGACACATATAATGGATTAATGTGATCACTGGTCCTGTATATGCTGGAATTATGACACAATACACTATGTATGACACATATAATTGGTTACTGTGATCACTGGTCCTGAATATGCTGGAATTATGACACACAATACACTATGTATGACACATATAATGGTTACTGTGATCACTGGTCCTGTATATGCTGGAATTATGACACACAATACTCTATGTATGACACATATAATGGATTACTGTGAACGCTGGTCCTGTATATGCTGGAATTATGTCACACAATACACTATGTATGACACATATAATGGGTTACTGTGATCGCTGGTCCTGTATATGCTGGAATTATGACACACAATACACTATGTATGACACATATAATGGGTTACTGTGATCGCTGGTCCTGTATATGCTGGAATTATGACACACAATACACTATGTATGACACATATAATGGGTTACTGTGACCACTGGTCCTGTATATGCTGGAATTATGACACACAATACACTATGTATGACACATATAATGGGTTACTGTGATCACTGGTCCTGTATATGCTGGAATTATGACACACAATACACTATGTATGACACATATAATGGGTAACTGTGATCACTGATCCTGTATATGCTGGAATTATGACACACAATACACTATGTATGACACATATAATGGGTTACTGTGATCACTGGTCCAGTATATGCTGGAATTATGACACACAATACACTATGTATGACACATATAATGGGTTACTGTGATCGCTGGTCCTGTATATGCTGGAATTATGACACACAATACACTATGTATGACACATATAATGGGTTACTGTGATCGCTGGTCCTGTATATGCTGGAATTATGACACACAATACACTATGTATGACACATATAATGGGTTACTGTGACCACTGGTCCTGTATATGCTGGAATTATGACACACAATACACTATGTATGACACATATAATGGGTTACTGTGATCACTGGTCCTGTATATGCTGGAATTATGACACACAATACACTATGTATGACACATATAATGGGTAACTGTGATCACTGATCCTGTATATGCTGGAATTATGACACACAATACACTATGTATGACACATATAATGGGTTACTGTGATCACTGGTCCAGTATATGCTGGAATTATGACACACAATACACTATGTATGACACATATAATGGGTTACTGTGATCGCTGGTCCTGTATATGCTGGAATTATGACACACAATACACTATGTATGACACATATAATGGGTTACTGTGATCGCTGGTCCTGTATATGCTGGAATTATGACACACAATACACTATGTATGACACATATAATGGGTTACTGTGATCACTGGTCCTGTATATGCTGGAATTAAGACACACAATACACTATGTATGACACATATAATGGATTACTGTGATCACTGGTCCCGTATATGCTGAAATTATGACACACAATACACTATGTATGACACATATAATGGCTTACTGTGATCACTGGTCCCGTATATGCTGGATATATGACACACAATACACTATGTATGACACATATAATGGGTTACTGTGATCACTGGTCCTGTATATGCTGGAATTATGTCACACAATACACTATGTATGACACATATAATGGTTACTGTGATCGCTGGTCCTGTATATGCTGGAATTATGTCACACAATACACTATGTATGACACATATAATGGTTACTGTGATCGCTGGTCCTGTATATGCTGGAATTATGACACACAATACACTATGTATGATACATATAATGGTTACTGTGATCGCTGGTCCTGTATATGCTGGAATTATGACACACAATACACTATGTATGACACATATAATGGTTACTGTGATCGCTGGTCCTGTATATGCTGGAATTATGACACACAATACACTCTGTATGACACATATAATGGTTACTGTGATCACTGGTCTTGTATATGCTGGAATTATGACACACACTACAATATGTATGACACATATAATGGGTTACTGTGATCGCTGGTCCTGCATATGCTGTAATTATTACACACAATACACTATGTATGACACATATAATGGGTTACTGTGATCACTGGTCCTGTAAATGCTGGAATTATGACACACAATACACTATGTATGACACATATAATGGGTTACTGTGATCGCTGGTCCTGTATATGCTGGATATATGACACACAATACACTATGTATGACACATATAATGGGTTACTGTGATCGCTAGTCCTGTATATGCTGGAATTATGACACACAATACACTATGTATGACACATATAATCGGTTACTGTGATCACTGGTCCTGTATATGCTTGAATTATGACACATATAAAGGGTTACTGTGATCGCTGGTCCTGTATATGCTGGAATTATTACACACAATACGCTATGTATGACACATATAATGGGTTACTGTGATCACTGGTCCTGTATTTGCTGGAATTATGACACACAATACACTATGTATGACACATATAATGGTTTACTGTGATCACTGGTCCTGTATATGCTGGAATTATGACACACAACACACTATGTATGACACATATAATGGGTTACTGTGATCGCTGGTCCTGTATATGCTGGAATTATGACACACAATACACTATGTATGACACATATAATGGGTTACTGTGATCACTGGTCCTGTATATGCTGGAATTAAGACACACAATACACTATGTATGACATATATAATGGGTTACTGTGATCACTGGTCCTGTATATGCTGGAATTAAGACACACAATACACTATGTATGACACATATAATGGGTTACTGTGATCGCTGGTCCTGTATATGCTGGAATTATGACACACACTACACTATGTATGACACATATAATGGGTTACTGTGGTCACTTGTCCAGTATATGCTGGAATTATTACACACAATACACTATGAATGACACATATAATGGGTTACTGTGATCGCTGGTCCTGTATATGCAGGAATAATGACACACAATACACTATGTATGACACATATAATGGTTACTGTGATCGCTGGTCCTGTATATGCAGGAATTATGACACACAATACACTATGTATGACACATATAATGGTTACTGTGATCACTGGTCTTGTATATGCTGGAATTATGACACACAATACACTATGTATGACACATATAATGGGTTATTGTGATCACTGGTCCTGTATATGCAGGAATTATGACACACAATACACTATGTATGACACATATAATGGTTACTATGATCACTGGTCCTGTATATGCAGGAATTATGACACACAATACACTATGTATGACACATATAATGGTTACTGTGATCGCTGGTCCTGTATATGCAGGAATTATGACACACAATACACTATGTATGACACATATAATGGTTACTATGATCACTGGTCTTGTATATGCTGGAATGATGACACACAATACACTATGTATGACACATATAATGGTTACTGTGATCACTGGTCCTGTTTATGCTGGAATTATGACACACAATACACTATGTATGACACATATAATGGGTTACTGTGATCACTGGTAGTGTATATGCTGGAATTATGACACACAATACACTATGTATGACACATATAATGGGTTACTGTGATCGCTAGTCCTGTATATGCTGGAATTATGACACACAATACACTATGTATGACACATATAATGGGTTACTGTGATCACTAGTCCTGTATATGCTTGAATTATGACACATATAATGGGATACTGTGATCGCTGGTCCTGTATATGCTGGAATTATTACACAGAATACACTATGTATGACACATATATTGGGTTGCTGTGATCACTGCTCCTGTATATGCTGGGATTATGACACACAATACACTATGTATGACACATATAATGGGTTAATGTGATCACTGGTCCTGTATATGCTGGAATTATGACACAATACACTATGTATGACACATATAATGGGTTAATGTGATCACTGGTCCTGAGTATGCTGGAATTATGACACACAATACACTATGTATGACACATATAACGGGTTACTGTGATCACTGGTCCTGTATATGCTGGAATTATGACACACAATTCACTATGTATGACACATATAATGGTTACTGTGATCACTGGTCCTGTATATGATGGAATTATGACACACAATACACTATGTATGACACATATAATGGGTTACTGTGATCACTGGGCCTGTATATGCTGGAATTATGACACACAATACTCTATGTATGACACATATAATGGATTACTGTGATCGCTGGTCCTGTATATGCTGGAATTATGTCACACAATACACTATGTATGACACATATAATGGGTTACTGTGATCACTGGTCCTGTATATGCTGGAATTATGACACACAATTCACTATGTATGACACATATAATGGGTTACTGTGATCGCTGGTCCTGTACATGCTGGAATTATGACACACAATACACTGTGTATGACACATATAATGGGTTACTGTGATCACTGGTCCTCTATATGCAGGAATTATGACACACAATACACTATGTATGACACATATAATGGGTTACTGTGGTCACTGGTCCTGTATATGCTGGAATTATGACACAATACACTATGGATGACACAAATAATGGTTACAGTGATCACTAGTCCTGTATATGCTGGAATTATGACACACAATACACTATGTATGATACATATAATGGGTTACTGTGATCACTGGTCCTGTATATGCTGGTATTATGACACACAATACACTATTTATGACACATATAATGGGTTACTGTGATCGCTGGTCCTGTATATGCTGGAATTATGACACACAATACACTATGTATGACACATATAATGGTTACTGTGATCACTGGTCCTATATATGCTGGAATTATGACACACAATACACTATGTATGACACATATAATGGGTTAATGTGATCACCGGTCCGGAATATGCTGGAATTATGACACACAATACACTATGTATGACACATATAATGGTTACTGTGATCACTGGTCCTGTATATGCTGGAATTATGACACACAATACACTATGTATGACTCATATATAATGGGTTACTGTGATCACTGGTCCTGTATATGCTGGAATTATGACACAATACACTATGTATGACACATATAATGGGTTAATGTGATCACTGGTCCTGAATATGCTGGAATTATGACACACAATACACTATGTATGACACATATAACGGGTTACTGTGATCACTGGTCCTGTATATGCTGGAATTATGACACATAATACACTATGTATGACACATATAATTGGTTACTGTGATCACTGGTCCTGAATATGCTGGAATTATGACACACAATACACTATGTATGACACATATAATGGGTTACTGTGATCGCTGGTACTCTATATGCTGGAAGTATGACACACAATACACTATGTATGACACATATAATGGGTTACTGTGATCTCTGGTCCTGTATTTGCTGGAATTATGACACACAATACACTATGTATGACACATATAATGGGTTACTGTGATCGCTGGTACTCTATATGCTGGAAGTATGACACACAATACACTATGTATGACGCATATAATGGGTTACTGTGATCACTGGTCCTGTATTTGCTGGAATTATTACACACAATACACTATGTATGACACATATAATGGGTTACTGTGGTCACTGGTTCTGTATATGCTGGGATTATGACACACCATACACTATGTATGACACATATAATGGGTTACTGTGATCACTGGTCCTGTATATGCTGGAATTATGACACAATACACTATGTATGACACATATAATGGGTTACTGTGATCGCTGGGCCTGTATATGCTGGAATTATGACACACAATACACTATGTATGACACATATAATGGGTTACTGTGATCACTGGTCCTATATTTTCTGGAATTATTACACACAATACACTATGTATGACACATATAATGGGTTACTGTGGTCACTGGTCCTGTATATGCTGGGATTATGTCACACCATACACTATGTATGACACATATAATGGGTTAATGTGATCACTGGTCCTAAATATGATGGAATTATGACACACAATACACTATGTATGACACATATAACGGGTTACTGTGATCACTGGTCCTGTATATGCTGGAATTATGACACATAATACACTATGTATGACACATATAATGGGTTACTGTGATCACTGGACCAGAATATGCTGGAATTATGACACACAATACACTATGTATGACACATATAATGGTTACTGTGATCACTGTTCCTGTATATGATGGAATTATGACACACAATACACTATGTATGACACATATAATGGATTACTGTGATCGCTGGTCCTGTATATGCCTGAATTATGTCACACAATACACTATGTAAGACACATATAATGGGTTACTGTGATCACTGGTCCTGTATATGCTGGAATTATGACACACAATACACTATGTATGACACATATAATGGCTTACTGTGATCACTGGTCCTGTATATGCTGGAATTATGACACACAATACACTATGTATGACACATATAATGAGTTACTGTGATCGCTGGTCCTGTATTTGCTGGAATTATGACACACAATATACTATGTATGACACATATAATGGGTTACTGTGGTCACTGGTCCTGTATATGCTGGTATTACACCCAATACACTATGTATGACACATATAATGGGTTACTGTGATCGCTGGTCCTGTATATGCTGGAATTATGACACACAATACACTCTGTATGACACATATAATGGGTTACTGTGACCACTGGTCCTGTATATGCTGGAATTATGACACACAATACACTATGTATGACACATATAATGGGTTACTGTGATCACTGGTCCTGTATATGCTGGAATTATGACACACAATACACTATGTATGACACATATAATGGGTAACTGTGATCACTGATCCTGTATATGCTGGAATTATGACACACAACACACTATGTATGACACATATAATGGGTTACTGTGATCACTGGTCCAGTATATGCTGGAATTATGACACACAATACACTATGTATGACACATATAATGGGTTACTGTGATCGCTGGTCCTGTATATGCTGGAATTATGACACACAATACACTATGTATGACACATATAATGGGTTACTGTGATCGCTGGTCCTGTATATGCTGGAATTATGACACACAATACACTATGTATGACTCATGTAATGGGTTACTGTGATCACTTGTCCTGTATATGCTGGAATTATGACACACAATACACTATGTATGACACATATAATGGGTTACTGTGATCGCTGGTCCTGTATATGCTGGAATTATGACACACAATACACTATGTATGACACATATAATGGGTTACTGTGATCGCTGGTCCTGTATATGCTGGAATTATGTCACACAATACACTATGTATGACACATATAATGGGTTTCTGTGATCATTGGTCCTGTATATGCTGGAATTATGACACACAATACACTATGTATGACACATATAATGGTGACTGTGATCACTGGTCCTGTATATGCTGGAATTATGACACACAATACACTATGTATGACACATATAATGGGTTACTGTGATCACTGGTCCTGTATATGCTGGAATTATGACACACAATACACTATGTATAACACATATAATGGGATACTGTGATCGCTGGTCCTGTATATGCTGGAATTATGTCACACAATACACTATGTATGACACATATAATGGGTTACTGTGATCACTGGTCCTGTATATGCTGGAATTATGACACACAATACACTATGTATGACACATATAATGGTGACTGTGATCACTGGTCCTGTATATGCTGGAATTATGACACACAATACACTATGTATGACACATATAATGGGTTACTGTGATCACTGGTCCTGTATATGCTGGAATTATGACACACAATACACTATGTATGACACATATAATGGTTACTGTGATCACTGGTCCTGTATATGCTGGAATTATGACACACAATACACTATGTATGACACATATAATGGGTTACTGTGATCGCTGGTCCTGTATATGCTGGAATTATGACACACAAAACACTATGTATGACTAATGTAATGGGTTACTGTGATCACTTGTCCTGTATATGCTGGAATTATGACACACAATACACTATGTATGACACATATAATGGGTTACTGTGATCGCTGGTCCTGTATATGCTGGAATTATGACACAATACACTATGTATGACACATTTAATGGGTAACTGTGATCGCTGGTCCTGTATATGCTGGAATTATGTCACACAATACACTATGTATGACACATATAATGGGTTACTGTGATCACTGGTCCTGTATATGCTGGAATTATGACACACAATACACTATGTATAACACATATAATGGGATACTGTGGTTACTGGTCCTGTATATGCTGGAATTATGACACACAATACACTATGTATGACACATATAATGGGTTACTGTGATCACTGGTCCTGTGTATGCTGGAATTATGACACACACTACACTATGTATGACACATATAATGGGTTACTGTGATCACTGGTCCTGTATATGCTGGAATTATGACACACAAAACACTATGTATGACACATATAATGGATTACTGTGATCACTGGTCCCGTATATGCTGAAATTATGACACACAATACACTATGTGTGACACATATAATGGCTTACTGTGATCACTGGTCCCGTATATGCTGGAATTATGACACACAATACACTATGTATGACACATATAATGGGTTACTGTGATCACGGGCCCTTTATATGCTGGAATTATTACACACAATACACTATGTATGACACATATAATGGGTTACTGTGATCACTAGTCCTGTATATGCTGGAATAATGACACACAATACACTATGTATGACACATATAATGGGTTACTGTGATCGCTGGTCCTGTATATGCTGGAATTATGACACACAATACACTATGTATGACACATATAATGGGTTATTGTGATCACTGGTCTTGTATATGCTGGAATTATGACACACAATACACTATGTATGACACATATAATGGGTTACTGTGATCGCTGGTCCTGTATATGCTGTAATTATTACACACAATACACTATGTATGACACATTTAATGGGTTACTGTGATCGCTGGTCCTGTATATGCTGGAATTATGTCACACAATACACTATGTATGACACATATAATGGGTTACTGTGATCACTGGTCCTGTATATGCTGGAATTATGACACACAAAACACTATGTATGACACATATAATGGATTACTGTGATCACTGGTCCCGTATATGCTGAAATTATGACACACAATACACTATGTATGACACATATAATGGCTTACTGTGATCACTGGTCCCGTATATGCTGGAATTATGACACACAATACACTATGTATGACACATATAATGGGTTACTGTGATCACGGGCCCTTTAAATGCTGGAATTATTACACACAATACACTGTGTATGACACATATAATGGGTTACTGTGATCACTAGTCCTGTATATGCTGGAATAATGACACACAATACACTATGTATGACACATATAATGGGTTACTGTGATCGCTGGTCCTGTATATGCTGGAATTATGACACACAATACACTATGTATGACACATATAATGGGTTATTGTGATCACTGGTCTTGTATATGCTGGAATTATGACACACAATACACTATGTATGACACATATAATGGGTCACTGTGATCGCTGGTCCTGTATATGCTGTAATTATTACACACAATACACTATGTATGACACATATAATGGGTTACTGTGATCACTGGTCCTGTACATGCTGGAATTATGACACACAATACACTATGTATGACACATATAATGGGTTACTGTGATCGCTGGTCCTGTATATGCTGGAATTATGTCACACAATACACTATGTATGACACATATAATGGGTTACTGTGATCACTGGTCCTGTATATGCTGGAATTATGACACACAATACACTATGTATGACACATATAATGGTGACTGTGATCACTGGTCCTGTATATGCTGGAATTATGACACACAATACACTATGTATGACACATATAATGGGTTACTGTGATCACTGGTCCTGTATATGCTGGAATTATGACACACAATACACTATGTATAACACATATAATGGGATACTGTGGTTACTGGTCCAGTATATGCTGGAATTATGACACACAATACACTATGTATGACACATATAATGGTTTACTGTGATCGCTGGTCCTGTATATGCTGGAATTATGACACACAAAACACTATGTATGACTAATGTAATGGGTTACTGTGATCACTTGTCCTGTATATGCTGGAATTATGACACACAATACACTATGTATGACACATATAATGGGTTACTGTGATCGCTGGTCCTGTATATGCTGGAATTATGACACACAATACACTATGTATGACACATTTAATGGGTTACTGTGATCGCTGGTCCTGTATATGCTGGAATTATGTCACACAATACACTATGTATGACACATATAATGGGTTACTGTGATCACTGGTCCTGTATATGCTGGAATTATGACACACAAAACACTATGTATGACACATATAATGGATTACTGTGATCACTGGTCCCGTATATGCTGAAATTATGACACACAATACACTATGTATGACACATATAATGGCTTACTGTGATCACTGGTCCCGTATATGCTGGAATTATGACACACAATACACTATGTATGACACATATAATGGGTTACTGTGATCACGGGCCCTTTATATGCTGGAATTATTACACACAATACACTGTGTATGACACATATAATGGGTTACTGTGATCACTAGTCCTGTATATGCTGGAATAATGACACACAATACACTATGTATGACACATATAATGGGTTACTGTGATCGCTGGTCCTGTATATGCTGGAATTATGACACACAATACACTATGTATGACACATATAATGGGTTATTGTGATCACTGGTCTTGTATATGCTGGAATTATGACACACAATACACTATGTATGACACATATAATGGCTTACTGTGATCACTGGTCCCGTATATGCTGGAATTATGACACACAATACACTATGTATGACACATATAATGGGTTACTGTGATCACGGGCCCTTTATATGCTGGAATTATTACACACAATACACTGTGTATGACACATATAATGGGTTACTGTGATCACTAGTCCTGTATATGCTGGAATAATGACACACAATACACTATGTATGACACATATAATGGGTTACTGTGATCGCTGGTCCTGTATATGCTGGAATTATGACACACAATACACTATGTATGACACATATAATGGGTTATTGTGATCACTGGTCTTGTATATGCTGGAATTATTACACACAATACACTATGTATGACACATATAATGGGTTACTGTGATCACTGGTCCTGTACATGCTGGAATTATGACACACAATACACTATGCATGACACATATAATGGGTTACTGTGATCACTGGTCATGTATATGCTTGAATTATGACATATATAATGGGATACTGTGATCGCTGGTCCTGTATATGCTGGAATTATTACACACAATACACTATGTATGACACATATAATGGGTTACTGTGATCACTGGTCCTGTACATGCTGGAATTATGACACACAATACACTATGTATGACACATATAATGGGTTACTGTGATCGCTGGTCCTGTATATGCTGGAATTATGTCACACAATACACTATGTATGACACATATAATGGGTTACTGTGATCACTGGTCCTGTATATGCTGGAATTATGACACACAATACACTATGTATGACACATATAATGGTGACTGTGATCACTGGTCCTGTATATGCTGGAATTATGACACACAATACACTATGTATGACACATATAATGGGTTACTGTGATCACTGGTCCTGTATATGCTGGAATTATGACACACAATACACTATGTATAACACATATAATGGGATACTGTGGTTACTGGTCCAGTATATGCTGGAATTATGACACACAATACACTATGTATGACACATATAATGGTTTACTGTGATCGCTGGTCCTGTATATGCTGGAATTATGACACACAAAACACTATGTATGACTAATGTAATGGGTTACTGTGATCACTTGTCCTGTATATGCTGGAATTATGACACACAATACACTATGTATGACACATATAATGGGTTACTGTGATCGCTGGTCCTGTATATGCTGGAATTATGACACACAATACACTATGTATGACACATTTAATGGGTTACTGTGATCGCTGGTCCTGTATATGCTGGAATTATGTCACACAATACACTATGTATGACACATATAATGGGTTACTGTGATCACTGGTCCTGTATATGCTGGAATTATGACACACAAAACACTATGTATGACACATATAATGGATTACTGTGATCACTGGTCCCGTATATGCTGAAATTATGACACACAATACACTATGTATGACACATATAATGGCTTACTGTGATCACTGGTCCCGTATATGCTGGAATTATGACACACAATACACTATGTATGACACATATAATGGGTTACTGTGATCACGGGCCCTTTATATGCTGGAATTATTACACACAATACACTGTGTATGACACATATAATGGGTTACTGTGATCACTAGTCCTGTATATGCTGGAATAATGACACACAATACACTATGTATGACACATATAATGGGTTACTGTGATCGCTGGTCCTGTATATGCTGGAATTATGACACACAATACACTATGTATGACACATATAATGGGTTATTGTGATCACTGGTCTTGTATATGCTGGAATTATGACACACAATACACTATGTATGACACATATAATGGCTTACTGTGATCACTGGTCCCGTATATGCTGGAATTATGACACACAATACACTATGTATGACACATATAATGGGTTACTGTGATCACGGGCCCTTTATATGCTGGAATTATTACACACAATACACTGTGTATGACACATATAATGGGTTACTGTGATCACTAGTCCTGTATATGCTGGAATAATGACACACAATACACTATGTATGACACATATAATGGGTTACTGTGATCGCTGGTCCTGTATATGCTGGAATTATGACACACAATACACTATGTATGACACATATAATGGGTTATTGTGATCACTGGTCTTGTATATGCTGGAATTATTACACACAATACACTATGTATGACACATATAATGGGTTACTGTGATCACTGGTCCTGTACATGCTGGAATTATGACACACAATACACTATGCATGACACATATAATGGGTTACTGTGATCACTGGTCATGTATATGCTTGAATTATGACATATATAATGGGATACTGTGATCGCTGGTCCTGTATATGCTGGAATTATTACACACAATACACTATGTATGACACATATAATGGGTTACTGTGATCACTGGTCCTGTATTTGCTGGAATTATGACACACAATACACTATGTATGACACATATAATGGTTTACTGTGATCACTGGTCCTGTATATGCTGGAATTATGACACACAATACACTATGTATGACACATATATTGGGTTACTGTGATCACTGGTCCTGTATATGCTTGAATTATGACACACAATACACTATGTATGACACATATAATGGGTTACTGTGATCGCTAGTCCTGTATATGCTGGAATTATGACACACAATACACTATGTATGACACATATAATGGGTTACTGTGATCACTGGTCCTGTATATGCTGGAATTATGACACACAATACACTATGCATGACATATATAATGGGTTACTGTGATCACTGGTCCTGTATATGCTGGAATTATGACACACAATACACTATGTATGACACATATAATAGGTTACTGTGATCACTGGTCCTGTATATGCTGGAATTATGACACATAATACACTATGTATGACACATATAATGGGTGACTGTGATCACTGGTCCTGTATATGCTGGAATTATGACACACAATACACTATGTATGACACATATAATGGGTTACTGTGATCACTGGGCCTGTATATGCTGGATTTATGACACACAATACACTATGTATGACACATATAATGGGTTACTGTGATCACTGATCCTGTATATGCTGCAATTATGACACACAATACACTATGTATGACACATATAATGGGTGACTGTGATCACTGGTCCTGTATATGCTGGAATTATGACACACAATACACTATGTATGACACATATAATGGGTTACTGTGATCAATGGTCCTGTATATGCTGGAATTATGACACACAATACACCATGTATGACACATATAATGGGTTACTGTGATCGCTGGTCCTGTATATGCTGGAATTATGACACACAATACACTATGTATGACACATATAATGGGTTACTGTGATCACTGGTCCTGTATGTGCTGGAATTATGACACACAATACACTATGTATGACACATATAATGGGTTACTGTGATCACTGGTCCTGTATATACTGGAATTGTGACACACAATACACCATGTATGACACATATAATGGGTTACTGTGATCGCTGGTCCTGTATATGCTGGAATTATGACACACAATACACTATGTATGACACATATAATGGGTTACTGTGATCACTGGTCCTGTATGTGCTGGAATTATGACACACAATACACTATGTATGACACATATAATGGGTTACTGTGATCACTGGTCCTGTATATGCTGGAATTGTGACACACAATACACTATGTATGACACATATAATGGGTTACTGTGGTCACTTGTCCAGTATATGCTGGAATTATTACACACAATACACTATGTATGACACTTTAAATGGGTTACTGTGATCACTGGTCCTGTATATGCTGGAATTATGACACACAATACACTATGTATGACACATATAATGGGTTACTGTAATCAATGGTCCTGTATATGCTGGATATATGCCACACAATACACTATGTATGACACATATAATGGGTTACTGTGATCGCTGGTCCTGTATATGCTGGAATTATGACACACAATACACTATGTATGACACATATAATGGGTTACTGTGATCGCTGGTCCTGTATATGCAGGAATTATGACACACAATACACTATGTATGACACATATAATGGTTACTGTGATCACTGGTCTTGTATATGCTGGAATTATGACACACAATACACTATGTATGACACATATAATGGGTTACTGTGATCACTGGTCCTGTATATGCTGGAATTATGACACACAATACACTATGTATGACACATATAATGGGTTACTGTCATCACTGGTCCTGTATATGCTGGAATTATGACACACAATACACTATGTATGACACATATAATGGGTTACTGTGATCACTGGTCCTGTATATGCTGGAATTATGACACACAATACACTATGTATGACACATATAATGGCTTACTGTGATCACTGGTCCCGTATATGCTGGAATTATGACACACAATACACTATGTATGACACATATAATGGGTTACTGTGATCACGGGCCCTTTATATGCTGGAATTATTACACACAATACACTGTGTATGACACATATAATGGGTTACTGTGATCACTAGTCCTGTATATGCTGGAATAATGACACACAATACACTATGTATGACACATATAATGGGTTACTGTGATCGCTGGTCCTGTATATGCTGGAATTATGACACACAATACACTATGTATGACACATATAATGGGTTATTGTGATCACTGGTCTTGTATATGCTGGAATTATTACACACAATACACTATGTATGACACATATAATGGGTTACTGTGATCACTGGTCCTGTACATGCTGGAATTATGACACACAATACACTATGCATGACACATATAATGGGTTACTGTGATCACTGGTCATGTATATGCTTGAATTATGACACATATAATGGGATACTGTGATCGCTGGTCCTGTATATGCTGGAATTATTACACACAATACACTATGTATGACACATATAATGGGTTACTGTGATCACTGGTCCTGTATTTGCTGGAATTATGACACACAATACACTATGTATGACACATATAATGGTTTACTGTGATCACTGGTCCTGTATATGCTGGAATTATGACACACAATACACTATGTATGACACATATATTGGGTTACTGTGATCACTGGTCCTGTATATGCTTGAATTATGACACACAATACACTATGTATGACACATATAATGGGTTACTGTGATCGCTAGTCCTGTATATGCTGGAATTATGACACACAATACACTATGTATGACACATATAATGGGTTATTGTGATCACTGGTCCTGTATATGCTGGAATTATGACACACAATACACTATGCATGACATATATAATGGGTTACTGTGATCACTGGTCCTGTATATGCTGGAATTATGACACACAATACACTATGTATGACACATATAATAGGTTACTGTGATCACTGGTCCTGTATATGCTGGAATTATGACACATAATACACTATGTATGACACATATAATGGGTGACTGTGATCACTGGTCCTGTATATGCTGGAATTATGACACACAATACACTATGTATGACACATATAATGGGTTACTGTGATCACTGGTCCTGTATATGCTGGATTTATGACACACAATACACTATGTATGACACATATAATGGGTTACTGTGATCACTGATCCTGTATATGCTGCAATTATGACACACAATACACTATGTATGACACATATAATGGGTGACTGTGATCACTGGTCCTGTATATGCTGGAATTATGACACACAATACACTATGTATGACACATATAATGGGTTACTGTGATCACTGGTCCCGTATATGCTGGAATTATGACACACAATACACTATGTATGACACATATAATGGCTTACTGTGATCACTGGTCCCGTATATGCTGGAATTATGACACACAATACACTATGTATGACACATATAATGGGTTACTGTGATCGCTGGTCCTGTATATGCTGGAATTATGACACACAATACACTATGTATGACACATATAATGGGTTACTGTGATCACAGGTCCTGTATGTGCTGGAATTATGACACACAATACACTATGTATGACACATATAATGGGTTACTGTGATCAATGGTCCTGTATATGCTGGAATTATGACACACAATACACCATGTATGACACATATAATGGGTTACTGTGATCGCTGGTCCTGTATATGCTGGAATTATGACACACAATACACTATGTATGACACATATAATGGGTTACTGTGATCACTGGTCCTGTATGTGCTGGAATTATGACACACAATACACTATGTATGACACATATAATGGGTTACTGTGATCACTGGTCCTGTATATGCTGGAATTGTGACACACAATACACCATGTATGACACATATAATGGGTTACTGTGATCGCTGGTCCTGTATATGCTGGAAATATGACACACAATACACTATGTATGACACATATAATGGGTTACTGTGATCACTGGTCCTGTATGTGCTGGAATTATGACACACAATACACTATGTATGACACATATAATGGGTTACTGTGATCACTGGTCCTGTATATGCTGGAATTGTGACACACAATACACTATGTATGACACATATAATGGGTTACTGTGGTCACTTGTCCAGTATATGCTGGAATTATTACACACAATACACTATGTATGACACTTTAAATGGGTTACTGTGATCACTGGTCCTGTATATGCTGGAATTATGACACACAATACACTATGTATGACACATATAATGGGTTACTGTAATCAATGGTCCTGTATATGCTGGATATATGCCACACAATACACTATGTATGACACATATAATGGGTTACTGTGATCGCTGGTCCTGTATATGCTGGAATTATGACACACAATACACTATGTATGACACATATAATGGGTTACTGTGATCGCTGGTCCTGTATATGCAGGAATTATGACACACAATACACTATGTATGACACATATAATGGTTACTGTGATCACTGGTCTTGTATATGCTGGAATTATGACACACAATACACTATGTATGACACATATAATGGGTTACTGTGATCACTGGTCCTGTATATGCTGGAATTATGACACACAATACACTATGTATGACACATATAATGGGTTACTGTCATCACTGGTCCTGTATATGCTGGAATTATGACACACAATACACTATGTATGACACATATAATGGGTTACTGTGATCACTGGTCCTGTATATGCTGGAATTATGACACACAATACACTATGTATGACACATATAATGGGTTACTGTGATCGCTAGTCCTGTATATGCTGGAATTATGACACACAATACACTATGTATGACACATATAATGGGTTACTGTGATCATGTATATGCTGGAATTATGACACACAATACACTATGTATGACACATATAATGGGTTACTGTGATCACTGGTCCTGTATATGCTGGAATTATGACACATAATACACTATGTATGACACATATAATGGGTTACTGTGATCACTGGTCCTGTATATGCTGGAATTATGACACACAATACACTATGTATGACACATATAATGGTTACTGTGATCACTGGTCCTGTATATGATGGAATTATGACACACAATACACTATGTATGACACATATAATGGATTACTGTGATCGCTGGTCCTGTATATGCTGGAATTATGTCACACAATACACTATGTATGACACATATAATGGGATACTGTGATCACTGGTCCTGTATATGCTGGAATTATGACACACAATACACTATGTATGACACATATAATGGGATACTGTGATCACTGGTCCTGTATATGCTGGAATTATGACACACAATACACTATGTATGACACATATAATGGGTTACTGTGATCACTGGTCCTGTATATGCTGGAATTATGACACACAATACACTATTTATGACACATATAATGGGTTACTGTGATCACTGGTCCTGTATATGCTGGAATTATGACACACAATACACTATGTATGACACATATAATGGGTTACTGTGATCGCTGGGCCTGTATATGCTGGAATTATGACACACAATACACTATGTATGACACATATAATGGGTTACTGTGGTCACTGGACCTGTATATGCTGGGATTATGACACACCATACACTATGTATGACACATATGATGGGTTACTGTGATCACTGGTCCTGTATATGCTGGAAATATGACACAATACACTATGTATGACACATATAATGGGTTAATGGGATCACTGGTCCTGAATATGTTGGAATTATGACACACAATATACTATGTATGACACATATAAGGGGTTACTGTGATCACTGGTCCTGTATATGCTGGAATTATGACACATAATACACTATGTATGACACATATAATGGGTTACTGTGATCACTGGTCCTGTATATGCTGGAATTATGACACACAATACACTATGTATGACACATATAATGGGTTACTGTGATCACTGGTCCAGAATATGCTGGAATTATGACACACAATACACTATGTATGACACATATAATGGTTACTGTGATCACTGTTCCTGTATATGATGGAATTATGACACACAATACACTATGTATGACACATATAATGGATTACTGTGATCGCTGGACCTGTATATGCTGGAATTATGTCACACAATACACTATGTATGACACATATAATGGGTTACTGTGATCACTGGTCCTGTATATGCCGGAATTATGACACACAATACACTATGTATGACACATATAATGGGTTACTGAGATCACTGGTCCTGTATATGCTGGAATTATGACACACAATACACTATGTATGACACATATAATGAGTTACTATGATCACTGGTCCTGTATTTGCTGGAATTATGACACACAATATACTATGTATGACACATATAATGGGTTACTGTGGTCACTGGTCCTGTATATGCTGGTATTACACCCAATACACTATGTATGACACATATAATGGGTTACTGTGATCGCTGGTCCTGTATATGCTGGAATTATGACACACAATACACAATGTATGACACATATAATGGGTTACTGTGATCGCTGGTCTTGTATATGCTGGAATTATGATACACAATACACTATGTATGACACATATAATGGGTTACTGTGATCACTGGTCCAGTATATGCTGGAATTATGACACACAATACACTATGTATGACACATATAATGGGTTACTGTGATCGCTGGTCCTGTATATGCTGGAATTATGACACACAATACATTATGTATGACACATATAATGGGTTACTGTGATCGCTGGTCCTGTATATGCTGGAATTATGACACACAATACACTATGTATGACACATATAATGGGTTACTGTGATCGCTGGTCCTGTATATGCTGGAATTATGACACACAATACACTATGTATGACTCATGTAATGGGTTACTGTGATCGCTGGTCCTGTATATGCTGGAATTATGACACACAATACATTATGTATGACACATATAATGGGTTACTGTGATCGCTGGTCCTGTATATGCTGGAATTATGACAAATAATACACTATGTATGACTCATGTAATGGGTTACTGTGATCGCTGGTCCTGTATATGCTGGAATTATGACACACAATACATTATGTATGACACATATAATGGGTTACTGTGATCGCTGGTCCTGTATATGCTGGAATTATGACACACAATACACTATGTATGACACATATAATGGTTACTGTGATCACTGGTCCTGTATATGCTGGAATTATGACACACAATACACTATGTATGACACATATAATGGGTTACTGTGATCACTGGTCCTGTATATGCTGGAATTATGACACACAATACACTATGTATGACACATATAATGGTGACTGTGATCACTGGTCCTGTATATGCTGGAAATATGACACACAATACACTATGTATGACACATATAATGGGTTACTGTGATCACTGGTACTGTATATGCTGGAATTATGACACACAATACACTATGTATAACACATATAATGGGATACTGTGGTTACTGGTCCTGTATATGCTGGAATTATGACACACAATACACTATGTATGACACATATAATGGGTTACTGTGATCACTGATCCTGTATATGCTGGAATTATGACACACAATACACTATGTATGACACATATAATGGGTTACTGTGATCACTGGTCCTGTATATGCTGGAATTATGACACACAATACACTATGTATGACTCATGTAATGGGTTACTGTGATCACTGGTCCTGTATATGCTGGAATTATGACACACAATACACTATGTATGACACATATAATGGTGACTGTGATCACTGGTCCTGTATATGCTGGAATTATGACACACAATACACTATGTATGACACATATAATGGTTACTGTGATCACTGGTCCTGTATGTGCTGGATATATGACACACAATACACTATGTATGACACATATATTGTCTTACTGTGATCACTGGTCCTGTATATGCTGGAATTATGACACACAATACACTATGTATAACACATATAATGGGATACTGTGGTTACTGGTCCTGTAAATGCTGGAATAATGACACACAATACACTATGTATGACACATATAATGGGTTACTGTGATCGCTGGTCCTGTATATGCTGGAATTATGACACACAATACACTATGTATGACACATATAATGGGTTATTGTGATCACTGGTCTTGTATATGCTGGAATTATGACACACAATACACTATGTATGACACATATAATGGGTTACTGTGATCGCTGGTCCTGTATATGCTGTAATTATTACACACAATACACTATGTATGACACATATAATGGGTTACTGTGATCACTGGTCCTGTACATGCTGGAATTATGACACACAATACACTATGTATGACACATATAATGGGTTACTGTGATCGCTGGTCCTGTATATGCTGGAATTATGTCACACAATACACTATGTATGACACATATAATGGGTTACTGTGATCACTGGTCCTGTATATGCTGGAATTATGACACACAATACACTATGTATGACACATATAATGGTGTCTGTGATCACTGGTCCTGTATATGCTGGAATTATGACACACAATACACTATGTATGACACATATAATGGGTTACTGTGATCACTGGTCCTGTATATGCTGGAATTATGACACACAATACACTATGTATAACACATATAATGGGATACTGTGGTTACTGGTCCTGTATATGCTGGAATTATGACACACAATACACTATGTATGACACATATAATGGGTTACTGTGATCGCTGGTCCTGTATATGCTGGAATTATGACACACAATACACTATGTATGACACATATAATGGGTTACTGTGATCACTGGTCCTGTATATGCTGGGATTATTACACACAATACACTATGTATGACACATATAATGGGTTACTGTGATCGCTGGTCCTGTATATGCTGGAATTATGACACACAATACACTATGTATGACACATTTAATGGGTTACTGTGATCGCTGGTCCTGTATATGCTGGAATTATGTCACACAATACACTATGTATGACACATATAATGGGTTACTGTGATCACTGGTCCTGTATATGCTGGAATTATGACACACAAAACACTATGTATGACACATATAATGGATTACTGTGATCACTGGTCCCGTATATGCTGAAATTATGATACACAATACACTATGTATGACACATATAATGGCTTACTGTGATCACTGGTCCCGTATATGCTGGAATTATGACACACAATACACTATGTATGACACATATAATGGGTTACTGTGATCACGGGCCCTTTATATGCTGGAATTATTACACACAATACACTGTGTATGACACATATAATGGGTTACTGTGATCACTAGTCCTGTATATGCTGGAATAATGACACACAATACACTATGTATGACACATATAATGGGTTACTGTGATCGCTGGTCCTGTATATGCTGGAATTATGACACACAATACACTATGTATGACACATATAATGGGTTATTGTGATCACTGGTCTTGTATATGCTGGAATTATGACACACAATACACTATGTATGACACATATAATGGGTTACTGTGATCGCTGGTCCTGTATATGCTGTAATTATTACACACAATACACTATGTATGACACATATAATGGGTTACTGTGATCACTGGTCCTGTACATGCTGGAATTATGACACACAATACACTATGCATGACACATATAATGGGTTACTGTGATCACTGGTCATGTATATGCTTGAATTATGACACATATAATGGGATACTGTGATCGCTGGTCCTGTATATGCTGGAATTATTACACACAATACACTATGTATGACACATATAATGGGTTACTGTGATCACTGGTCCTGTATTTGCTGGAATTATGACACACAATACACTATGTATGACACATATAATGGTTTACTGTGATCACTGGTCCTGTATATGCTGGAATTATGACACACAATACACTATATATGACACATATATTGGGTTACTGTGATCGCTGGTCCTGTATATGCTTGAATTATGACACACAATACACTATGTATGACACATATAATGGGTTACTGTGATCGCTAGTCCTGTATATGCTGGAATTATGACACACAATACACTATGTATGACACATATGATGGGTTACTGTGATCACTGGTCCTGTATATGCTGGAATTATGACACACAATACACTATGCATGACATATATAATGGGTTACTGTGATCACTGGTCCTGTATATGCTGGAATTATGACACATAATACACTATGTATGACACATATAATGGGTGACTGTGATCACTGGTCCTGTATATGCTGGAATTATGACACACAATACACTATGTATGACACATATAATGGGTTACTGTGATCACTGGTCCTGTATATGCTGGATTTATGACACACAATACACTATGTATGACACATATAATGAGTTACTGTGATCACTGATCCTGTATATGCTGCAATTATGACACACAATACACTATGTATGACACATATAATGGGTGACTGTGATCACTGGTCCTGTATATGCTGGAATTATGACACACAATACACTATGTATGACACATATAATGGGTTACTGTGATCACTGGTCCCGTATATGCTGGAATTATGACACACAATACACTATGTATGACACATATAATGGCTTACTGTGATCACTGGTCCCGTATATGCTGGAATTATGACACACAATACACTATGTATGACACATATAATGGGTTACTGTGATCGCTGGTCCTGTATATGCTGGAATTATGACACACAATACACTATGTATGACACATATAATGGGTTACTGTGATCGCTGGTCCTGTATGTGCTGGAATTATGACACACAATACACTATGTATGATACATATAATGGGTTACTGTGATCAATGGTCCTGTATATGCTGGAATTATGACACACAATACACTATGTATGACACATATAATGGGTTACTGTGATCACTGGTCCTGTATATGCTGGATTTATGACACACAATACACTATGTATGACACATATAATGAGTTACTGTGATCACTGATCCTGTATATGCTGCAATTATGACACACAATACACTATGTATGACACATATAATGGGTGACTGTGATCACTGGTCCTGTATATGCTGGAATTATGACACACAATACACTATGTATGACACATATAATGGGTTACTGTGATCACTGGTCCCGTATATGCTGGAATTATGACACACAATACACTATGTATGACACATATAATGGCTTACTGTGATCACTGGTCCCGTATATGCTGGAATTATGACACACAATACACTATGTATGACACATATAATGGGTTACTGTGATCGCTGGTCCTGTATATGCTGGAATTATGACACACAATACACTATGTATGACACATATAATGGGTTACTGTGATCGCTGGTCCTGTATGTGCTGGAATTATGACACACAATATACTATGTATGATACATATAATGGGTTACTGTGATCAATGGTCCTGTATATGCTGGAATTATGACACACAATACACCATGTATGACACATATAATGGGTTACTGTGATCGCTGGTCCTGTATATGCTGGAATTATGACACACAATACACTATGTATAACACATATAATGGGTTACTGTGATCACTGGTCCTGTATGTGCTGGAATTATGACACACAATACACTATGTATGACTAATGTAATGGGTTACTGTGATCACTTGTCCTGTATATGCTGGAATTATGACACACAATACACTATGTATGACACATATAATGGGTTACTGTGATCGCTGGTCCTGTATATGCTGGAATTATGACACACAATACACTATGTATGACACATTTAATGGGTTACTGTGATCGCTGGTCCTGTATATGCTGGAATTATGTCACACAATACACTATGTATGACACATATAATGGGTTACTGTGATCACTGGTCCTGTATATGCTGGAATTATGACACACAAAACACTATGTATGACACATATAATGGATTACTGTGATCACTGGTCCCGTATATGCTGAAATTATGACACACAATACACTATGTATGACACATATAATGGCTTACTGTGATCACTGGTCCCGTATATGCTGGAATTATGACACACAATACACTATGTATGACACATATAATGGGTTACTGTGATCACGGGCCCTTTATATGCTGGAATTATTACACACAATACACTGTGTATGACACATATAATGGGTTACTGTGATCACTAGTCCTGTATATGCTGGAATAATGACACACAATACACTATGTATGACACATATAATGGGTTACTGTGATCGCTGGTCCTGTATATGCTGGAATTATGACACACAATACACTATGTATGACACATATAATGGGTTATTGTGATCACTGGTCTTGTATATGCTGGAATTATGACACACAATACACTATGTATGACACATATAATGGGTTACTGTGATCGCTGGTCCTGTATATGCTGTAATTATTACACACAATACACTATGTATGACACATATAATGGGTTACTGTGATCACTGGTCCTGTACATGCTGGAATTATGACACACAATACACTATGCATGACACATATAATGGGTTACTGTGATCACTGGTCATGTATATGCTTGAATTATGACACATATAATGGGATACTGTGATCGCTGGTCCTGTATATGCTGGAATTATTACACACAATACACTATGTATGACACATATAATGGGTTACTGTGATCACTGGTCCTGTATTTGCTGGAATTATGACACACAATACACTATGTATGACACATATAATGGTTTACTGTGATCACTGGTCCTGTATATGCTGGAATTATTACACACAATACACTATGTATGACACATATAATGGGTTACTGTGATCACTGGTCCTGTATTTGCTGGAATTATGACACACAATACACTATATATGACACATATATTGGGTTACTGTGATCGCTGGTCCTGTATATGCTTGAATTATGACACACAATACACTATGTATGACACATATAATGGGTTACTGTGATCGCTAGTCCTGTATATGCTGGAATTATGACACACAATACACTATGTATGACACATATAATGGGTTACTGTGATCACTGGTCCTGTATATGCTGGAATTATGACACACAATACACTATGCATGACATATATAATGGGTTACTGTGATCACTGGTCCTGTATATGCTGGAATTATGACACATAATACACTATGTATGACACATATAATGGCTTACTGTGATCACTGGTCCCGTATATGCTGGAATTATGACACACAATACACTATGTATGACACATATAATGGGTTACTGTGATCACGGGCCCTTTATATGCTGGAATTATTACACACAATACACTGTGTATGACACATATAATGGGTTACTGTGATCACTAGTCCTGTATATGCTGGAATAATGACACACAATACACTATGTATGACACATATAATGGGTTACTGTGATCGCTGGTCCTGTATATGCTGGAATTATGACACACAATACACTATGTATGACACATATAATGGGTTATTGTGATCACTGGTCTTGTATATGCTGGAATTATGACACACAATACACTATGTATGACACATATAATGGGTTACTGTGATCGCTGGTCCTGTATATGCTGTAATTATTACACACAATACACTATGTATGACACATATAATGGGTTACTGTGATCACTGGTCCTGTACATGCTGGAATTATGACACACAATACACTATGCATGACACATATAATGGGTTACTGTGATCACTGGTCATGTATATGCTTGAATTATGACACATATAATGGGATACTGTGATCGCTGGTCCTGTATATGCTGGAATTATTACACACAATACACTATGTATGACACATATAATGGGTTACTGTGATCACTGGTCCTGTATTTGCTGGAATTATGACACACAATACACTATGTATGACACATATAATGGTTTACTGTGATCACTGGTCCTGTATATGCTGGAATTATTACACACAATACACTATGTATGACACATATAATGGGTTACTGTGATCACTGGTCCTGTATTTGCTGGAATTATGACACACAATACACTATATATGACACATATATTGGGTTACTGTGATCGCTGGTCCTGTATATGCTTGAATTATGACACACAATACACTATGTATGACACATATAATGGGTTACTGTGATCGCTAGTCCTGTATATGCTGGAATTATGACACACAATACACTATGTATGACACATATAATGGGTTACTGTGATCACTGGTCCTGTATATGCTGGAATTATGACACACAATACACTATGCATGACATATATAATGGGTTACTGTGATCACTGGTCCTGTATATGCTGGAATTATGACACATAATACACTATGTATGACACATATAATGGGTGACTGTGATCACTGGTCCTGTATATGCTGGAATTATGACACACAATACACTATGTATGACACATATAATGGGTTACTGTGATCACTGGTCCTGTATATGCTGGATTTATGACACACAATACACTATGTATGACACATATAATGAGTTACTGTGATCACTGATCCTGTATATGCTGCAATTATGACACACAATACACTATGTATGACACATATAATGGGTGACTGTGATCACTGGTCCTGTATATGCTGGAATTATGACACACAATACACTATGTATGACACATATAATGGGTTACTGTGATCACTGGTCCCGTATATGCTGGAATTATGACACACAATACACTATGTATGACACATATAATGGCTTACTGTGATCACTGGTCCCGTATATGCTGGAATTATGACACACAATACACTATGTATGACACATATAATGGGTTACTGTGATCGCTGGTCCTGTATATGCTGGAATTATGACACACAATACACTATGTATGACACATATAATGGGTTACTGTGATCGCTGGTCCTGTATGTGCTGGAATTATGACACACAATACACTATGTATGATACATATAATGGGTTACTGTGATCAATGGTCCTGTATATGCTGGAATTATGACACACAATACACCATGTATGACACATATAATGGGTTACTGTGATCGCTGGTCCTGTATATGCTGGAATTATGACACACAATACACTATGTATGACACATATAATGGGTTACTGTGATCACTGGTCCTGTATATGCTGGAATTGTGACACACAATACACCATGTATGACACATATAATGGGTTACTGTGATCGCTGGTCCTGTATATGCTGGAATTATGACACACAATACACTATGTATGACACATATAATGGGTTACTGTGATCACTGGTCCTGTATGTGCTGGAATTATGACACACAATACACTATGTATGACACATATAATGGGTTACTGTGATCACTGGTCCTGTATATGCTGGAATTGTGACACACAATACACTATGTATGACACATATAATGGGTTACTGTGGTCACTTGTCCAGTATATGCTGGAATTATTACACACAATACACTATGTATGACACTTTAAATGGGTTACTGTGATCACTGGTCCTGTATATGCTGGAATTATGACACACAATACACTATGTATGACACATATAATGGGTTACTGTAATCAATGGTCCTGTATATGCTGGATATATGCCACACAATACACTATGTATGACACATATAATGGGTTACTGTGATCGCTGGTCCTGTATATGCTGGAATTATCACACACAATACACTATGTATGACACATATAATGGGTTACTGTGATCGCTGGTCCTGTATATGCAGGAATTATGACACACAATACACTATGTATGACACATATAATGGTTACTGTGATCACTGGTCTTGTATATGCTGGAATTATGACACACAATACACTATGTATGACACATATAATGGGTTACTGTGATCACTGGTCCTGTATATGCTGGAATTATGACACACAATACACTATGTATGACACATATAATGGGTTACTGTCATCACTGGTCCTGTATATGCTGGAATTATGACACACAATACACTATGTATGACACATATAATGGGTTACTGTGATCACTGGTCCTGTATATGCTGGAATTATGACACACAATACACTATGTATGACACATATAATGGGTTACTGTGATCGCTAGTCCTGTATATGCTGGAATTATGACACACAATACACTATGTATGACACATATAATGGGTTACTGTGATCACTGGTCATGTATATGCTGGAATTATGACACACAATACACTATGTATGACACATATAATGGGTTACTGTGATCACTGGTCCTGTATATGATGGAATTATGACACACAATACACTATGTATGACACATATAATGGTTACTGTGATCACTGGTCCTGTATATGATGGAATTATGACACATATAATGGGTTACTGTGATCATGTATATGCTGGAATTATGACACACAATACACTATGTATGACACATATAATGGGTTACTGTGATCACTGGTCCTGTATATGCTGGAATTATGACACACAATACACTATGTATGACACATATAATGGGTTACTGTTACCACAGGTCCTGTATATACTGGAATCATGACACACTATACACTATGTATGACACATATAAAGGGTTACTGTGATCACTGGTCCTGTATTTGCTGGAATTATGACACACAATACACGTTGTATGACACATATAATGGGTTACTGTGATCACTGGTCCTGTATATGCTGGAATTATGACACAATACACTATGTATGACACATATAATGGGTTACTGTGATCACTGGTCCTGAATATGCTGGAATTATGACACACAATACACTATGTATGACACATATAACGGGTTACTGTGATCTCTGGTCCTGTATATGCTGTATATATGACACACAATACACTATGTATGACACATATAATGGGTTACTGTGATCACTGGTCCTGTATATGCTGGAATTATTACACACAATACACTATGTATGACACATATAATGGGTTACTGTGATCACTGCTCCTGTATATGCTGGAAGTATGACACACAATACACTATGTATGACACATATAATGGGTTACTGTGATCACTGGTCCTGTATATGCTGGAATTATGACACACAACACACTATGTATGACACATTTAATAGGTTACTGTGATCACTGGTCCTGTATATGCTGGAATTATGACACACAATACACTATTTATGACACATATAATAGGTTACTGTGATCGCTGGTCCTGTATATGCTGGAATTATGACACACAATACACTATGTATGACACATATAATGGGTTACTGTGATCACTGGTCCTGTATATGCTGGAATTATGACACACAATACACTATGTATGACATATAAAGGGTTACTGTGATCACTGGTCCCGTATATGCTGGAATTATGACACACAATACACTATGTATGACACATATAATGGGTTACTGTGATCACTGGTCCTGTATATGCTGGATATATGACACACAATACACTATGTATGACACATATAATGGCTTACTGTGATCGCTGGTCCAGTATATGCTGGAATTATGACACACAATACACTATGTATGACACATATAATGGGTTACTGTGATCACTGGTCCTGTATATGCTGTAATTATGACACACAATACACTATGTATGACACATATAATGGGTTACTGTGATCACTGGTCCTGTATATGCTGGAATTATGACACACAATACACTATGTATGACACATATAATGGGTTACTGTGATCACTGGTCCTGTATATGCTGGAATTATGACACACAATACACTATGTATGACAAATATAATGGGTTACTGTTACCACAGGTCCTGTATATACTGGAATCATGACACACTATACACTATGTATGACACATATAAAGGGTTACTGTGATCACTGGTCCTGTATATGCTGGAATTATCACACACAATACACTATGTATAACACATATAATGGTTACTTTGATCACTGGTCCTGTATATGCTGGAATTATGACACACAATACACTATGTATGACACATATAATGGGTTACTGTGATCACTGGTCCTGTATATGCTGGAATTGTGACACACAATACACTATGTATGACACATATAATGGTTACTGGGGTCACTTGTCCAATATATGCTGGAATTATTACACACAATACACTATGAATGACACATATAATGGGATACTGTGATCGCTGGTCCTGTATATGCTGGAATTATGACACACAATACACTATGTATGACACATATAATGGGATACTGTGATCGCTGGTCCTGTATATGCTGGAATTATGACACACAATACACTATGTATGACACATATAATGGGATACTGTGATCGCTGGTCCTGTATATGCTGGAATTATGACACACAATACACTATGTATGACACATATAATGGGTTACTGTGATCACTGGTCCTGTATATGCTGGAATTATGACACACAATACACCATGTATGACACATATAATGGTTACTGTGATAGCTGGTCCTGTATATGCTGGAATTATGTCACACAATACACTATGTATGACACATATAATGGGTTACTGTGATCACTGGTCCTGTATATGCAGGAATTATGACACACAATATACTATGTATGACACATATAATGGGTTACTGTGATCACTGGTCCTGTATATGCTGGAATTATGACACACAATACACTATGTATGACACATATAATAGGTTACTGTGATCAAAGGTCCTGTATATGCTGGAATTATGACACACAATACACTATGTATGACACATATAATGGGTTACTGTTATCACTGGTCCTGTATATGCTGGAATTATGACACACAATACACTATGTATGACACATATAATGGCTTACTGTGATCACTGGTCCCGTAAATGCTGGTTTTATGACACACAATACACTATGTATGACACATATAATGGGTTACTGTGATCACTGGTCCTGTATATGCTGGAATTATGACACACAATACACTATGTATGACACATATAATGGGTTACTGTGATCACTGGTCCTGTATATGCTGGAATTATGACACACAATACACTATGTATGACACATATAATGGGTTACTGTGATCACTGGTCCCGTATATGCTGGAATTATGACACACTATACACTATGTATGACACATATAATGGGTTACTGTGATCACTGGTCCTGTATATGCTGGAATTATGACACACAATACACTATGTATGACACATATAATGGCTTACTGTGATCACTGGTCCCGTAAATGCTGGTTTTATGACACACAATACACTATGTATGACACATATAATGGGTTACTGTGATCACTGGTCCTGTATATGCTGGAATTATGACACACAATACACTATGTATGACACATATAATGGGTTACTGTGGTCACGGGTCTGTATATGCTGGAATTATGACACACAATACACTATGTATGACACATATAATGGGTTACTGTGATCTCTGGTCCTGTATATGCTGGAATTATGACACACAATACACTATGTATGACACATATAATGGTTACTGTGATCACTGGTCCTGTATATGCTGGAATTATGACACACAATACACTATGTATGACACATATAATGGGTTACTGTGATGACTGGTCCTGTATATGCTGGAATTATGACACACAATACACTATGTATGACACATATAATGGTTACTGTGATCACTGGTCCTGTATATGCTGGAATTATGACACACAATACACCATGTATGACACATATAATGGGGTACTGTGGTCACTTGTCCTGTATATGCTGGAATTATTACACACAATACACTATGAATGACACATATAATGGGTTACTGTGATCACTGGTCCTGTATATGCTGGAATTATGACACACAATACACTATGTATGACACATATAATGGGTTACTGTGATCGCTGGTCCTGTATATGCTGGAATTATGTCACACAATACACTAAGTATGACACATAGAATGGGTTACTGTGATCGCTGGTCCTGTATATGCTGGAATTATGACACATAATACACTATGTATGACACATATAATGGGTTACTGTGATCACTGGTCCTGTATATGCTGGAATTATGACACACAATACTCTATGTATGACACATATAATGGGTTACTGTGATCACTGGTCCTGTATATGCTGGAATTATGACACATATAAAGGGATACTGTGATCGCTGGTCCTGTATATGCTGGAATTATTACACACAATACACTATGTATGACACATATAATGGGTTACTGTGATCATGTATATGCTGGAATTATGACACACAATACACTATGTATGACACATATAATGGGTTACTGTGATCCCTGGTCCTGTATATGCTGGAATTATGACACACAATACACTATGTATGACACATATAATGGGTTACTGTGATCACTGCTCCTTTATATGCTGGGATTATGACACACAATACATTATGTATGACACATATAATGGTTACTGTGATCACTGGTCCTGTATATGATGGAATTATGACACACAATACACTATGTATGACACATATAATGGTTTACTGTGATCACTGGTCCTGTATATGCTGGAATTATGACACACAATACACTATGTATGACACATATAATGGGTTACTGTGATCGCTGGTCCTGTATATGCTGGAATAATGACACACAATACACTATGTATGACACATATAATGGGTTACTGTGATCACTGGTCCTGTATATGCTGGAATTATGACACACAATACACTATGTATGACACATATAATGGGTTACTGTGATCACTGGTCCAGAATATGCTGGAATTATGACACACAATACACTATGTATGACACATATAATGGTTACTGTGATCACTGGTCCTGTATATGATGGAATTATGACACACAATACACTATGTATGACACATATAATGGATTACTGTGATCGCTGGTCCTGTATATGCTGGAATTATGTCACACAATACACTATGTATGACACATATAATGGGTTACTGTGATCACTGGTCCTGTATATGCTGGAATTATGACACACAATACACTATGTATGACACATATAATGGGTTACTGTGATCACCGGTCCTGTATATGCTGGATATATGACACACAATACACTATGTATGACACATATAATGGGTTACTGTGATCATTGGTCCTGTATATGCTGGAATTATTACACACAATACACTATGTATGACACATATAATAGGTTACTGTGATCAAAGGTCCTGTATATGCTGGAATTATGACACACAATACACTATGTATGACACATATAAAGGGTTACTGTTATCACTGGTCCTGTATATGCTGGAATTATGACACACAATACACTATGTATGACACATATAATGGGTTACTGTGATCACTGGTCCCGTATATGCTGGAATTATGACACACAATACACTATGTATGACACATATAATGGGTTACTGTGATCACTGGTCCTGTATATGCTGGAATTATGACACACAATACACTATGTATGACACATATAATGGCTTACTATGATCACTGGTCCCGTAAATGCTGGTTTTATGACACACAATACACTATGTATGACACATATAATGGGTTACTGTGATCACTGGTCCTGTATATGCTGGAATTATGACACACAATACACTATGTATGACACATATAATGGGTTACTGTGGTCACGGGTCTGTATATGCTGGAATTATGACACACAATACACTATGTATGACACATATAATGGGTTACTGTGATCTCTGGTCCTGTATATGCTGGAATTATGACACACAATACACTATGTATGACACATATAATGGTTACTGTGATCACTGGTCCTGTATATGCTGGAATTATGACACACAATACACTATGTATGACACATATAATGGGTTACTGTGATCACTGGTCCTGTATATGCTGGAATTATGACACACAATACACTATGTATGACACATATAATGGTTACTGTGATCACTGGTCCTGTATATGCTGGAATTATGACACACAATACACCATGTATGACACATATAATGGGGTACTGTGGTCACTTGTCCTGTATATGCTGGAATTATTACACACAATACACTATGAATGACACATATAATGGGTTACTGTGATCACTGGTCCTGTATATGCTGGAATTATGACACACAATACACTATGTATGACACATATAATGGGTTACTGTGATCACTGGTCCTGTATATGCTGGAATTATGTCACACAATACACTAAGTATGACACATAGAATGGGTTACTGTGATCGCTGGTCCTGTATATGCTGGAATTATGACACATAATACACTATGTATGACACATATAATGGGTTACTGTGATCACTCGTCCTGTATATGCTGGAATTATGACACACAATACTCTATGTATGACACATATAATGGGTTACTGTGATCACTGGTCCTGTATATGCTTGAATTATGACACATATAAAGGGATACTGTGATCGCTGGTCCTGTATATGCTGGAATTAATACACACAATACACTATGTATGACACATATAATGGGTTACTGTGATCATGTATATGCTGGAATTATGACACACAATACACTAAATATGACACATATAATGGGTTACTGTGATCCCTGGTCCTGTATATGCTGGAATTATGACACACAATACACTATGTATGACACATATAATGGGTTACTGTGATCACTGCTCCTTTATATGCTGGGATTATGACACACAATAAATTATGTATGACACATATAATGGTTACTGTGATCACTGGTCCTGTATATGATGGAATTATGACACACAATACACTATGTATGACACATATAATGGTTTACTGTGATCACTGGTCCTGTATATGCTGGAATTATGACACACAATACACTATGTATGACACATATAATGGGTTACTGTGATCGCTGGTCCTGTATATGCTGGAATAATGACACACAATACACTATGTATGACACATATAATGGGTTACTGTGATCACTGGTCCTGTATATGCTGGAATTATGACACACAATACACTATGTATGACACATATAATGGGTTACTGTGATCACTGGTCCAGAATATGCTGGAATTATGACACACAATACACTATGTATGACACATATAATGGTTACTGTGATCACTGGTCCTGTATATGATGGAATTATGACACACAATACACTATGTATGACACATATAATGGATTACTGTGATCGCTGTTCCTGTATATGCTGGAATTATGTCACACAATACACTATGTATGACACATATAATGGGTTACTGTGATCACTGGTCCTGTATATGCTGGAATTATGACACACAATACACTATGTATGACACATATAATAGGTTACTGTGATCACTGGTCCTGTATATGCTGGAATTATGACACACAATACACTGTGTATGACACATATAATGGGTTACTGTGATCACTGGTCCTCTATATGCTGGAATTATGACACACAATACACTATGTATGACACTTATAATGGGTTACTGTGGTCACTGGTCCTGTATATGCTGGAATTATGACACAATACACTATGTATGACACATATAATGGTTACAGTGATCACTAGTCCTGTATATGCTGGATATATAACACACAATACTCTATGTATGACACATATAATGGGTTACTGTGATCACTGGTCCTGTATATGCTGGAATTATAACACACAATACACTAATTATGACACATATAATGGGTTACTGTGATCGCTGGTCCTGTATATGCTGGAATAATGACACACAATACACCAGGTATGACACATATAATGGGTTACTGTGATCACTGTTCCTATATATGCTGGAATTATGACATACAAAACACTATGTATGACACATATAATGGGTTACTGTGATCACTTGTCTTGAATATGCTGGAATTATGACACACAATACACTATGTATGACACATATAATGGGTTACTGTGATCACTGGTCCTGTATATGCTGGAATTATGACACACAATACACTATGTATGACACATATAATGGGTTACAGTGATCACTGGTCCTGTATATGCTGGAATTATGACACACAATACACTATGTATGACACATATAATGGGTTACTGTGATCACTGGTCCTGTATATGCTGGAATTATGACACACAATACACTATGTATGACACATATAATGGTTTACTGTGATCAATGGTCCTGTATTTGCTGGAATTATGACACACAATACACTATGTATGACACATATAATGGGTTACTGTGATCACTGGTCCTGTATTTGCTGGAATTATGACACACAATATACTATGTATGACACATATAATGTGTTACTGTGATCGCTGGTCCTGTATATGCTGGAATTATGACACACAATACACTATGTATGACACATATAATGGTTTACTGTGATCACTGGTCCTGTATTTGCTGGAATTATGACACACAATACACTATGTATGACACATATAATGGGTTACTGTGATCACTGGTCCTGTATTTGCTGGAATTATGACACACAATATACTATGTATGACACATATAATGTGTTACTGTGATCACTGGTCCTGTATATGCTGGATATATGACACACAATACACTATGTATGACACATATAATGGGTTACTGTGATCACTGGTCCTGTATATGCTGGAATTATCACACACAATACACTATGTATGACACATATAATGGGTTACTGTGATCACTGGTCCTGTATTTGCTGGAATTATGACACACATTACACGTTGTATGATACATATAATGGGTTACTGTGATCACTGGTCCTGTATTTGCTGGAATTATGACACACAATATACTATGTATGACACATATAATGTGTTACTGTGATCGCTTGTCCTGTATATGCTGGAATTATGACACACAATACACTATGTATGACACATATAATGGGTTACTGTGATCACTGGTCCTGTATTTGCTGGAATTATGACACACAATACACTATGTATGACACATATAATGGGTTACTGTGATCACTGGTCCTGTATATGCTGGAATTATGACACACAATACACTATTTATGACACATATAATAGGTTACTGTGATCACTGGTCCTGTATATGCTGGAAGTATGACACACAATACACTATGTATGACACATATAATAGGTTACTGTGATCACTGGTCCTGTTTATGCTGGAATTATGACACAATACACTATGTATGACACATATAACGGGTTACTGTGATCTCTGGTCCTGTATATGCTGTATATATGACACACAATACACTATGTATGACACATATAATGGGTTACTGTGATCACTGGTCCTGTATATGCTGGAATTATGACACACAATACACTATGTATGACACATATAATGGTTACTGTGATCACTGGTCCTGTATATGCTGGAATTATGACACACAACACACTATGTATGACACATTTAATAGGTTACTGTGATCACTGGTCCTGTATATGCTGGAATTATGACACACAATACACTATTTATGACACATATAATAGGTTACTGTGATCACTGGTCCTGTATATGCTGGAAGTATGACACACAATACACTATGTATGACACATATAATAGGTTACTGTGATCACTGGTCCTGTATATGCTGGAATTATGACACACAATACACTATTTATGACACATATAATAGGTTACTGTGATGGCTGGTCCTGTATATGCTGGAATTATGACACACAATACACTATGTATGACACATATAATGGGTTACTGTGATCACTGGTCCTGTATATGCTGGAATTATGACACACAATACACTATGTATGACATATAAAGGGTTACTGTGATCACTGGTCCCGTATATGCTGGAATTATGACACACAATACACTATGTATGACACATATAATGGGTTACTGTGATCACTGGTCCTGTATATGCTGGATATATGACACACAATACATATGTATGACACATATAATGGGTTACTGTGATCGCTGGTCCAGTATATGCTGGAATTATGACACACAATACACTATGTATGACACATATAATGGCTTACTGTGATCGCTGGTCCAGTATATGCTGGAATTATGACACACAATACACTATGTATGACACATATAATGGGTTACTGTGATCACTGGTCCTGTATATGCTGGAATTGTGACACACAATACACTATGTATGACACATATAATGGTTACTGTGGTCACTTGTCCAGTATATGCTGGAATTATTACACACAATACACTATGAATGACACATATAATGGGATACTGTGATCGCTGGTCCTGTATATGCTGGAATTATGACACACAATACACTATGTATGACACATATAATGGGTTACTGTGATCGCTGGTCCTGTATATGCTGGAATTATGACACACAATACACTATGTATGACACATATAATGGGATACTGTGATCGCTGGTCCTGTATATGCTGGAATTATGACACACAATACACTATGTATGACACATATAATGGGTTACTGTGATCACTGGTCCTGTATATGCTGGAATTATGACACACAATACACCATGTATGACACATATAATGGTTACTGTGATAGCTGGTCCTGTATATGCTGGATATATGACACACAATACACTATGTATGACACATATAATGGTTACTGTGATCACTGGTCCTGTATATGCTGGAATTATGACACACAATACACCATGTATGACACATATAATGGTTACTGTGATCACTGGTCCTGTATATGCTGGAATTATTACACACAATACACTATGAATGACACATATAATGGGATACTGTGATCGCTGGTCCTGTATATGCTGGAATTATGACACACAATACACTATGTATGACACATATAATGGGATACTGTGATCACTGCTCCTGTATATGCTGGAATTATGACACACAGTACACTATGTATGACACATATAATGGGTTACTGTGATTGCTGGTCCTGTATATGCTGGAATTATGACACACAATACACTATGTATGACACATATAATGGGTTACTGTGATCACTGGTCCTGTATATGCTGGAATTATGACACACAATACACCATGTATGACACATATAATGGTTACTGTGATAGCTGGTCCTGTATATGCTGGATATATGACACACAATACACTATGTATGACACATATAATGGTTACTGTGATCACTGGTCCTGTATATGCTGGAATTATGACACACAATACACCATGTATGACACATATAATGGTTACTGTGATCGCTGGTCCTGTATATGCTGGATATATGACACACAATACACTATGTATGACACATATAATGGGTTACTGTGGTCACTTGTCCTGTATATGCTGGAATTATTACACACAATACACTATGTATGACACATATAATGGGTTACTGTGATCGCTGGTCCTGTATATGCTGGAATTATGTCACACAATACACTAAGTATGACACATATAATGGGTTACTGTGATCGCTGGTCCTGTATATGCTGGAATTATGACACATAATACACTATGTATGACACATATAATGGATTACTGTGATCGCTGGTCCTGTATATGCTGGAATTATGTCACACAATACACTATGTATGACACATATAATGGGTTACTGTGATCACTGGTCCTGTATATGCTGGAATTATGACACACAATACACTATGTATGACACATATAATGGGTTACTGTTATCACTGGTCCTGTATATGCTGGAATTATGACACACAATACACTATGTATGACACATATAATGGTTACTGTGATCACTGGTCCTGTATATGCTGGAATTATGACACACAATACACTATGTATGACACATATAATGGGTTACTGTTATCACTGGTCCTGTATATGCTGGAATTATGACACACAATACACTATGTATGACACATATAATGGGTTACTGTGATCACTGGTCCCGTATATGCTGGAATTATGACACACAATACACTATGTATGACACATATAATGGGTTACTGTGATCACTGGTCCTGTATATGCTGGAATTATGACACACAATACACTATGTATGACACATATAATGGCTTACTGTGATCACTGGTCCCGTAAATGCTGGTTTTATGACACACAATACACTATGTATGACACATATAATGGCTTACTGTGATCACTGGTCCTGTATATGCTGGAATTATGACACACAATACACTATGTATGACACATATAATGGGTTACTGTGGTCACGGGTCTGTATATGCTGGAATTATGACACACAATACACTATGTATGACACATATAATGGGTTACTGTGATCTGTGGTCCTGTATATGCTGGAATTATGACACACAATACACTATGTATGACACATATAATGGTTACTGTGATCACTGGTCCTGTATATGCTGGAATTATGACACACAATACACTATGTATGACACATATAATGGGTTACTGTTATCACTGGTCCTGTATATGCTGGAATTATGACACACAATACACTATGTATGACACATATAATGGGTTACTGTGATCAAAGGTCCTGTATATGCTGGAATTATGACACACAATACACTATGTATGACACATATAATGGGTTACTGTGGTCACTTGTCCTGTATATGCTGGAATTATTACACACAATACACTATGAATGACACATATAATGGGTTACTGTGATCGCTGGTCCTGTATATGCTGGAATTATGTCACACAATACACTAAGTATGACACATATAATGGGTTACTGTGATCGCTGGTCCTGTATATGCTGGAATTATGACACATAATACACTATGTATGACACATATAATGGATTACTGTGATCGCTGGTCCTGTATATGCTGGAATTATGTCACACAATACACTATGTATGACACATATAATGGGTTACTGTGATCACTGGTCCTGTATATGCTGGAATTATGACACACAATACACTATGTATGACACATATAATGGGTTACTGTTATCACTGGTCCTGTATATGCTGGAATTATGACACACAATACACTATGTATGACACATATAATGGGTTACTGTGATCAAAGGTCCTGTATATGCTGGAATTATGACACACAATACACTATGTATGACACATATAATGGGTTACTGTTATCACTGGTCCTGTATATGCTGGAATTATGACACACAATACACTATGTATGACACATATAATGGGTTACTGTGATCGCTGGTCCTGTATATGCTGGAATTATGACACACAATACACTATGTATGACACATGTAATGGGTTACTGTGATCGCTGGTCCTGCATATTCTGGAATTATGATACACAATACACTATGTATGACACATATAATGGGTTACTGTGATCACTGGTCCTGTATATGCTGGAATTATAACACAATACACTATGTATGACACATATAATGGGTTACTGTGATAACTGGTCCTGTATATGCTTGAATTATGACACATATAAAGGGATACTGTGATCGCTGGTCCTGTATATGCTGGAATTATTACACACAATACACTATGTATGACACATATAATGGGTTACTGTGATCACTGCTCCTTTATATGCTGGGATTATGACACACAATACACTATGTATGACACATATAATGGGTTACTGTGATCACTGGTCCAGAATATGCTGGAATTATGACACACAATACACTATGTATGACACATATAATGGTTACTGTGATCACTGGTCCTGTATATGATGGAATAATGACACACAATACACTATGTATGACACATATAATGGTTACTGTGATCGCTGGTCCTGTATATGCTGGAATTATGTCACACAATACACTATGTATGACACATATAACGGGTTACTGTGATCACTGGTCCTGTATATGCTGGAATTATGACACACAATACACTATGTATGACACATATAATAGGTTACTGTGATCACTGGTCCTGTATATGCTGGAATTATGACACACAATACACTGTGTATGACACATATAATGGGTTACTGTGATCACTGGTCCTCTATATGCTGGAATTATGAAACACAATACACTATGTATGACACATATAATGGGTTACTGTGGTCACTTGTCCTGTATATGCTGGAATTATGACACAATACACTATGTATGACACATATAATGGTTACAGTGATCACTAGTCCTGTATATGCTGGATATATAACACACAACACACTATGTATGACACATATAATGGTTACAGTGATCACTAGTCCTGTATATGCTGGATATATAACACACAATACTCTATGTATGACACATATAATGGGTTACTGTGATCACTGGTCCTGTATATGCTGGAATTATAACACACAATACACTATTTATGACACATATAATGGGTTACTGTGATCGCTGGTCCTGTATATGCTGCAATAATGACACACAATACACCAGGTATGACACATATAATGGGTTACTGTGATCACTGGTCCTATATATGCTGGAATTATGACATACAAAACACTATGTATGACACATATAATGGGTTACTGTGATCACTTGTCTTGAATATGCTGGAATTATGACACACAATACAGTATGTATGACACATATAATGGGTTACTGTGATCGCTGGTCCTGTATATGCTGGAATTATGACACACAATACACTATGTATGACACATATAATGGGTTACTGTGATCACTGGTCCTGTATATGCTGGAATTATGACACACAATACACTATGTATGACACATATAATGGGTTACTGTGATCACTGGTCCTGTATATGCTGGAATTATGACACACAATACACTATGTATGACACATATAATGGGTTACTGTGATCACTGGTCCTGTATATTCTGGAATTGTGACACACAATACACTATGTATGACACATATAATGGTTACTGTGGTCACTTGTCCAGTATATGCTGGAATTATTACACACAATACACTATGTATGACACATATAATGGGTTACTGTGATCACTGGGCCTGTATATGCTGGAATTATGACACACAATACACTATGTATGACACATATAATGGGATACTGTGATCTCTGGTCCTGTATATGCTGGAATTATGACACACAATACACTATGAATGACACATATAATGGGTTACTGTGATCGCTGGTCCTGTATATGCTGGAATTATGTCACACAATACACTAAGTATGACACATATAATGGGTTACTGTGATCACTGGTCCTGTATATGCTGGAATTATGACACATAATACACTATGTATGACACATATAATGGATTACTGTGATCGCTGGTCCTGTATATGCTGGAATTATGTCACACAATACACTATGTATGACACATATAATGGGTTACTGTGATCACTGGTCCTGTATATGCTGGAATTATGACACACAATACACTATGTATGACACATATAATGGGTTACTGTTATCACTGGTCCTGTATATGCTGGAATTATGACACACAATACACTATGTATGACACATATAATGGGTTACTGTGATCAAAGGTCCTGTATATGCTGGAATTATGACACACAATACACTATGTATGACACATATAATGGGTTACTGTTATCACTGGTCCTGTATATGCTGGAATTATGACACACAATACACTATGTATGACACATATAATGGGTTACTGTGATCACTGGTCCCGTATATGCTGGAATTATGACACACAATACACTATGTATGACACATATAATGGGTTACTGTGATCACTGGTCCTGTATATGCTGGAATTATGACACACAATACACTATGTATGACACATATAATGGCTTACTGTGATCACTGGTCCCGTAAATGCTGGTTTTATGACACACAATACACTATGTATGACACATATAATGGCTTACTGTGATCACTGGTCCTGTATATGCTGGAATTATGACACACAATACACTATGTATGACACATATAATGGGTTACTGTGGTCACGGGTCTGTATATACTGGAATTATGACACACAATACACTATGTATGACACATATAATGGGTAACTGTGATCTCTGGTCCTGTATATGCTGGAATTATGACACACAATACACTATGTATGACACATATAATGGTTACTGTGATCAATGGTCTTGTATATGCTGGAATTATGACACACAATACACTATGTATGACACATATAATGGGTTACTGTGATCACTGGTCCTGTATATGCTGGAATTATGACACACAATACACTATGTATGACACATATAATGGTTACTGTGATCACTGGTCCTGTATATGCTGGAATTATGACACACAATACACCATGTATGACACATATAATGGGGTACTGTGGTCACTTGTCCTGTATATGCTGTAATTATTACACACAATACACTATGAATGACACATATAATGGTTACTGTGATCACTGGTCCTGTATATGCTGGAATTATGACACACAATACACCATGTATGACACATATAATGGGGTACTGTGGTCACTTGTCCTGTATATGCTGGAATTATTACACACAATACACTATGTATGACACATATAATGGGTTACTGTGATCGCTGGTCCTGTATATGCTGGAATTATGACACACAATACACTATGTATGACACATGTAATGGGTTACTGTGATCGCTGGTCCTGCATATTCTGGAATTATGACACACAATACACTATGTATGACACATATAATGGGTTACTGTGATCACTGGTAGTGTATATGCTGGAATTATGACACACAATACACTATGTATGACACATATAATGGGTTACTGTGATCACTGGTCCTGTATATGCTGGAATTATAACACAATACACTATGTATGACACATATAATGGGTTACTGTGATAACTGGTCCTGTATATGCTTGAATTATGACACATATAAAGGGATACTGTGATCGCTGGTCCTGTATATGCTGGAATTATTACACACAATACACTATGTATGACACATATAATGGGTTACTGTGATCACTGCTCCTTTATATGCTGGGATTATGATACACAATACACTATGTATGACACATATAATGGTTACTGTGATCACTGGTCCTGTATTTGATGGAAATATGACACACAATACACTATGTATGACACATATAATGGGTTACTGTGATCACTGGTCCTGTACATGCTGGAATTATGTCACACAATACACTATGTATGACACATATAACGGGTTACTGTGATCACTGGTCCTGTATATGCTGGAATTATGACACACAATACACTATGTATGACACATATAATAGGTTACTGTGATCACTGGTCCTGTATATGCTGGAATTATGACACACAATACACTATGTATGACACATATAATGGGTTACTGTGATCACTGGTCCTGTATATGCTGGAATTATGACACACTATACACTATGTATGACACATATAAAGGGTTACTGTGATCACTGGTCCTGTATATGCTGGAATTATCACACACAATACACTATGTATGACACATATAATGGTTACTGTGATCACTGGTCCTGTATATGCTGGAATTATGACACACAATACACTATGTATGACACATATAATGGGTTACTGTGATCACTGGTCCTGTATATGCTGGAATTGTGACACACAATACACTATGTATGACACATATAATGGTTACTGTGGTCACTTGTCCAGTATATGCTGGAATTATTACACACAATACACTATGTATGACACATATAATGGGTTACTGTGATCACTGGGCCTGTATATGCTGGAATTATGACACACAATACACTATGTATGACACATATAATGGGATACTGTGATCGCTGGTCCTGTATATGCTGGAATTATGACACACAATACACTATGTATGACACATATAATGGGATACTGTGATCGCTTGTCCTGTATATGCTGGAATTATGACACACAATACACTATGTATGACACATATAATGGGTTACTGTGATCACTGGTCCTGTATATGCTGGAATTGTGACACACAATCCACTATGTATGACACATATAATGGTTACTGTGGTCACTTGTCCAGTATATGCTGGAATTATTACACACAATACACTATGTATGACACATATAATGGTTACTGTGATCACTGGTCCTGTATATGCTGGAATTATGACACACAATACACTATGAATGACACATATAATGGGTTACTGTGATCGCTGGTCCTGTATATGCTGGAATTATGACAAACAATACACTATGTATGACACATATAATGGGATACTGTGATCGCTGGTCCTGTATATGCTGGAATTATGACACACAATACACTATGTATGACACATATAATGGGATACTGTGATCACTGGTCCTGTATATGCTGGAATTATGACACACAATACACTATGTATGACACATATAATGGGTTACTGTTATCACTGGTCCTGTATATGCTGGAATTATGACACACAATACACCATGTATGACACATATAATGGTTACTGTGATAGCTGGTCCTGTATATGCTGGATATATGACACACAATACACTATGTATGACACATATAATGGTTACTGTGATCACTGGTCCTGTATTTGCTGGAATTATGACACACAATACACCATGTATGACACATATAATGGTTACTGTGATCACTGGTCCTGTATTTGCTGGAATTATGACACACAATATACTATGTATGACACATATAATGGGATACTGTGATCGCTGGTCCTGTATATGCTGGAATTATGACACACAATACACTATGTATGACACATATAATGGGATACTGTGATCGCTGGTCCTGTATATGCTGGAATTATGACACACAATACACTATGTATGACACATATAATGGGTTACTGTGATCACTGGTCCTGTATATGCTGGATATATGACACACAATACACCATGTATGACACATATAATGGGTTACTGTTATCACTGGTCCTGTATATGCTGGAATTATGACACACAATACACTATGTATGACACATATAATGGTTACTGTGATCACTGGTCCTTTATATGCTGGAATTATGACACACAATACACTATGTATGACACATATAATGGGTTACTGTGATCTCTGGTCCTGTATATGCTGGAATTATTACACACAATACACTATGAATGACACATATAATGGGTTACTGTGATCGCTGGTCCTGTATATGCTGGATATATGACACACAATACACTATGTATGACACATATAATGGGTTACTGTGGTCACTTGTCCTGTATATGCTGGAATTATTACACACAATACACTATGAATGACACATATAATGGGTTACTGTGATCGCTGGTCCTGTATATGCAGGAATTATGACACATAATACACTATGTATGACACATATAATGGGTTACTGTGATCACTGGTCCTGTATATGCAGGAATTATGACACACAATACACTATGTATGACACATGTAATGGGTTACTGTGATCACTGGTCTGTATATGCTGGAATTATGACACACAACACACTATGTATGACACATATAATGGGTTACTGTTATCACTGGTCCTGTATATGCTGGAATTATGACACACAATACACTATGTATGACACATATAATGGGTTACTGTGATCACTGGTCCCGTATATGCTGGAATTATGACACACAATACACTATGTATGACACATATAATGGGTTACTGTGATCACTGGTCCTGTATATGCTGGAATTATGACACACAATACACTATGTATGACACATATAATGGCTTACTGTGATCACTGGTCCCGTAAATGCTGGTTTTATGACACACAATACACTATGTATGACACATATAATGGGTTACTGTGATCACTGGTCCTGTATATGCTGGAATTATGACACACAATACACTATGTATGACACATATAATGGGTTACTGTGATCTCTGGTCCTGTATATGCTGGAATTATGACACACAATACACTATGTATGACACATATAATGGTTACTGTGATCACTGGTCCTGTATATGCTGGAATTATGACACACAATACACTATGTATGACACATATAATGGGTTACTGTGATCACTGGTCCTGTATATGCTGGAATTATGACACACAATACACTATGTATGACACATATAATGGTTACTGTGATCACTTGTCCTGTATATGCTGGAATTATTACACACAATACACTATGTATGACACATATAATGGGTTACTGCGATCGCTGGTCCTGTATATGCTGGAATTATGACACACAATACACTATGTATGACACATGTAATGGGTTACTGTGATCGCTGGTCCTGCATATTCTGGAATTATGACACACAATACACTATGTATGACACATATAATGGGTTACTGTGATCACTGGTAGTGTATATGCTGGAATTATGACACACAATACACTATGTATGACACATATAATGGGTTACTGTGATCACTGGTCCTGTATGTGCTGGAATTATAACACAATACACTATGTATGACACATATAAAGGGATACTGTGATCGCTGGTCCTGTATATGCTGGAATTATTACACACAATACACTATGTATGACACATATAATGGGTTACTGTGATCACTGCTCCTTTATATGCTGGGATTATGACACACAATACACTATGTATGACACATATAATGGTTACTGTGATCACTGGTCCTGTATTTGCTGGAATTATGACACACAATACACTATGTATGACACATATAATGGGTTACTGTGATCACTGGTCCAGAATATGCTGGAATTATGACACACAATACACTATGTATGACACATATAATGGTTACTGTGATCACTGGTCCTGTATATGATGGAATAATGACACAAAATACACTATGTATGACACATATAATGGATTACTGTGATCGCTGGTCCTGTATATGCTGGAATTATGTCACACAATACACTATGTATGACACATATAACGGGTTACTGTGATCACTGGTCCTGTATATGCTGGAATTATGACACACAATACACTGTGTATGACACATATAATGGGTTACTGTGATCACTGGTCCTCTCTATGCTGGAATTATGACACACAATACACTATGTATGACACATATAATGGGTTACTGTGGTCACTGGTCCTGTATATGCTGGAATTATGACACAATACACTATGTATGACACATATAATGGTTACAGTGATCACTAGTCCTGTATATGCTGGATATATAACACACAATACTCTATGTATGACACATATAATGGGTTACTGTGATCACTGGTCCTGTATATGCTGGAATTATAACACACAATACACTATTTATGACACATATAATGGGTTACTGTGATCGCTGGTCCTGTATATGCTGGAATAATGACACACAATACACCAGGTATGACACATATAATGGGTTACTGTGATCGCTGGTCCTGTATATGCTGGAATTATGACATACAAAACACTATGTATGACACATATAATAGGTTACTGTGATCACTTATCTTGAATATGCTGGAATTATGACACACAATACAGTATGTATGACACATATAATGGGTTACTGTGATCGCTGGTCCTGTATATGCTGGAATTATGACACACAATACACTATGTATGACACATATAATGGGTTACTGTGATCACTGGTCCTGTATATGCTGGAATTATGACACACAATACACTATGTATGACACATATAATGGTTTACTGTGATCACTGGTCCTGTATTTGCTGGAATTATGACACACAATACACTATGTATGACACATATAATGGGTTACTGTGATCACTGGTCCTGTATTTGCTGGAATTATGACACACAATACACTATGTATGACACATATAAAGGGTTACTGTGATCACTGGTCCCGTATATGCTGGAATTATGACACACAATACACTATGTATGACACATATAATGGGTTACTGTGATCACTGGTCCTGTATATGCTGGATATATGACACACAATACACTATGTATGACACATATAATGGGTTACTGTGATCACTGGTCCTGTATATGCTGGAATTATGACACACAATACACTATGTATGACACATATAATGGGTTACTGTGATCGCTGGTCCTGTATATGCTGGAATTATGACACACAATACACTATGTATGACAAATATAATGGGTTACTGTTACCACTGGTCCTGTATATGCTGGAATCATGACACACTATACACTATGTATGACACATATAAATGGTTACTATGATCACTGGTCCTGTATATGCTGGAATTATCACACACAATACACTATGTATGACACATATAATTGGTTACTGTGATCACTGGTCCTGTATATGCTGGAATTATCACACACAATACACTATGTATGACACATATAAAGGATTACTGTGATCACTAGTCCTGTATATGATGGAATTATGACACACAATACACTATGTATAATTATGGACCTCATTCAGAGTCTCTCGCTAGGGCACGCTTGCTCTCTGGGAGCGATATTCGCACATCTGCGCATGCGTACAATTCGCAGTGCGCGTGCGCAAGTCATTAGTTGCGATCTGATTTTGGAAGCTCGCAAGCCACTTTCAGGTCGCTGCTTTGAGTGACAGATAGTGCCGTTTTTTTGGTGGTTTCAGGGGAAGGTGCTTGTGAACGGGGGAGTGGATGTACGAACGCAGGCGTCAGGCCACCAAAACGCTGTTTAAATGGGCGTGCATAATTTACAATGTAGCGTCATGGTACATGTCACCAGAATGTATTTCAGCCAGCACTGATTGCAGGCTAAGGCAACCCCAAGGGCTGCGAGCAGCTCCGATTGCTCTCGATGGTCCCGATGAATCCGTCATTTCCTGGAGATGACGTCTGTTGCGAGTGGTATGGGGGCGTCTTTATACACTTGTGAGCGCACTTTTCCGTAGCTCGCTAAAACATAGTGGGCATCCTTACGAGATGCAGTGCGAGCATTTCATTACAATATCCGGTCCCTTTTTGCCAGCGAGCGATCACATCTTGTGAGAGACTCTGAACGAGCTCCTATGTCCTTTTCATGGACTAGTCACACTCTAAATCAAACATTCGGAACCCCCCCTCTAGAAATCCTGTGTTTGCCTCTGTTCCTAGTTTATATATAGCTTGAACTGACGAGTAACATAAAACTACATTACAGTGCCCCCCTTCACCCAGGGACAATTATGTAAAACAAAATTAGTGCTAAAAGATTTCTGTTTACAGCTGGATATAGTCGGTCAGTGACTGATGGATTCAGTAAGGTGTCTTTGAGGTGTCAGTGAGGTGTCTTTGAGGTGTCAGTGAGGTGTCTTTGAGGTGTCAGTGAGTGATTGATGGATGGATGCAGTGAGGTGTCTGTGAGGTATCAGTGAGGTGTCTTTGAGGTGTCAGTGAGGTGTCTTTGAGGTGTCAGTGAGTGATTGATGGATGGATGCAGTGAGGTGTCTGTGAGGTATCAGTGAGGTGTCAGTGAGTGACTGATGGATGCAGTGAGGTGTCTGTGAGGTATCAGTGAGGTGTCAGTGAGTGACTGATGGATGCAGTGAGGTGTCTGTGAGGTGTCTGTGAGGTATCAGTGAGGTGTCTGTGAGGTATCAGTGAGGTGTCTGTGAGGTAAAAGTGAGTGACTGATGGATGCAGTGAGGTGTCTGTGAGGTATCAGTGAGGTGTCAGTGAGTGACTGGTGGATGCAGTGAGGTGTCTGTGAGGTGTCTGTGAGGTATCAGTGCGGTGTCAGTGAGTGACTGGTGGATGCAGTGAGGTATCAGTGAGGTGTCAGTGAGTGACTGGTGGATGCAGTGAGGTGTCTGTGAGGTGTCTGTGAGGTATCAGTGAGGTGTCTGTGAGGTATCAGTGAGGTGTCAGTGAGTGACTGATGGATGCTGTGAGGTGTCTTTGAGGTATCAGTGAGGTGTCTGTGATGTATCAGTGAGGTGTCTGTGAGGTGTCTTTGAGGTATCAGTGAGGTGTCTGTGAGGTGTCTTTGAGGTATCAGTGAGGTGTCTGTGATGTACCAGTGAGGTGTCTGTGAGGTGTCAGTGAGTGACTGGTGGATGCAGTGAGGTGTCTGTGAGGTATCAGTGAGGTGTCTGTGAGGTGTCTGTGAGGTGTCAGTGAGGTGTCAGTGAGGTGTCTGTGAGGTATCAGTCAGGTGTCTGTCAGGTGTCTGTCAGGTGTCAGTGAGTGACTGGTGGATGCAGTGAGGTGTCTGTGAGGTATCAGTGAGGTGTCTGTGATGTATCAGTGAGGTGTCTGTGAGGTGTCAGTGAGGTGTCAGTGAGGTGTCAGTGAGGTGTCAGTGAGTGATTGATGGCTGCAGTGAGGTGTCTGTGAGGTATCAGTGAGGTGTCAGTGAATGACTGGTGGATGCAGTGAGGTGTCTGTGAGGTGTCAGTCAGGTGTCTGTCAGGTGTCTGTCAGGTGTCTGTCAGGTGTCTGTGAGGTAGAACTAACAGGTCAGGAATCTGTCTATATTGGGCCGAGTCTAAACTAAAGACAGAGAGACCGATGAATAGTTCTGGGCTGTTGAACAGTTACAATAAAAACACAAAAGAAGAATAAAGAAATATTCCATGTAGCTGGCACAATATATAAGATAATCCATTTGGAAGCATTAGAGGAAAGTGGAATGGCCAAGCTGAGGTGTGCAAGTATTTTTACCAATTTGTCTTGGGAACATTTTGTGCCATTTTCTTTATTTAGTAGAGAACTCCTGGGAAGTTGCCATACAGCATTAGTATGTAAGAAATGTGTTATAGTCACCATACTGTATATGATCATTTATAGGTGACGTACAAAGTGAAGAGATATTTCTGTATGAACATGTGCAACACTGAATTACTTCATCTATTTGGAAACGGATGAGCTGGATGTAACAGAACTGCTAACGAAGCAACTAATCTGATTCTAGGGGGTAAATTTACTAAGATTCGAGTTTGGTCGAGATTGCAATCTTGGGTGAGTTTAGCCATGTTTTTCATCTCACAAATTTACTAAAGACAAACTCGGGTGAGATTGGGAAATATTTCTCTCTTCTCACTCGTAAAACTCGGGTGAGATTGCAAACTCAAAACAACTCAACATTGGGCAAACTCAAAAGTACTTTTCATGAAAAAGATGCAACTCGGGAATTTACCAAGAATCGAGATTACAATCTCTGGTGAGATTGGAGCAAACACTCCACCTCCTGAGCTGCGAGTTTTGCAGAAACATACACAGGTCAGTGTGATTTGTGTATGTTTCTGCATGTGTACCTACTTTAAAGTGTTTTTATTTTTAAGAAAATTATGTAGGGTTCCCCCCCCCAAAAGCATAACCAGCCACAGACTGCTCAGCCAGTCCTGGTTCCTAAAAATATGGGTAACAAAACGAGTAGGATTCCCCCATAATTTAGGAACCAGCACTGGCTGCAGGGCAAGTGCTGGTTTTAAACATAGGGGGAAAAAATACGTAGAGGTCCCCATATATTTAAAATTAGCACCGGACCCAAACCGACTGGAGTGTTATGCCACAGCCAGGAGACCTTATCACCGGGAATCCAGGGCCAAAGCATTAACACCCCAAGTCAGTCAGTCCAAGCCAGGGATCTCAGGGGAGGTGGGGACCCTCCCAAGAAGGTATGTGTGTACTGTGTGCTGGCCACCTGCTGGTACTTGTAGTTCCACAAGTTCCAAAAGGCAGGCATGTTGGCACCTGTAGTTCCACTGTAAATTACAATAGTTCAGAACTACTGTATATACAACATTATTACCCCCATACCCACTGCTCCAGTGGTGCCGGGAAGAGCCCCAGGCTTCAGCATAAGCCTGGGGTTTCGGGAAAGGGAGCACTCCTTCTTGGGGGATCCCAACCTCCCCTGAGATCCCCGGTTGGACTGACCAACTTGGAGTGTTAACGCTTTGGCCCTGGAGACCCGGTGATAGGGTCTCCTTGCTGTAGCATTACACCCTGGTTGGTTTGGGTCCAGTGCTGGTTTTAAATATAGGGGACCCCTACCCATTTTCCCCCCCCTATATTTAAAACCAGCACTGGCCCTACAGCCAGTTGCTGATTCATACATTACAGCGGAACCCTACTTGTTTTGTTTCCCATAATTTTAGGAACCAGGACTGGCTGAGCAGTCCGGGGCTGGTTATGCTTTTGGGGGGGATCCTACATCATTTTTAAAAGTATATAACCCTTGTTTAACAGGTAGACCACACAAGCAGCCTTCACATATCTCACTGATATGTGCAGGCTGCTTGCTCGGGAGAGTTTTAGAGAGAGAAGGCACTGCAATCTCGGGTGAGTAATCTCGATCTGCTTCACCATCGGCCATCTCACTTTCAGCTAAACTCAGTACATTTGCGAGTTTAAAAACAGAAAAATCACCTGAGTTTCGGCAATGCTAACCAAGTTTAAAAAAAAAAAAAACTCAATCAGACTCGTTTCTTAGTAGGGATGTACGCTGACCCCCATGTTTTAGTTTTGGATCTGTATCTCCTTCAAGGTTTTGTATCTGGATTTGGTTTTGCAAACCACCCTCAAGTGTTTTGGTTAGATAAAAAGTTTTATAAATAGCTAAAATCATGTAATTTATGCAATCCAAAACTCGAAATTCGGATTTAAAATCCGAATTCCGAACCGCAAAAAGATCAGAACTGTGACCAGGATTTACCCGGATCTCCTCCGGATATTAGAATCACAACTTGGATTTACCCGGATTCACAAATTTCAGGTGAATTAAGATTTCTGGAGAACCGAACCGCACATCTCTAATTCTTCATATATTTACCACTAGCACTCATATATCCACATACCTCCTGTCACTTATGTGGGGAAGAGATGGCACCAGGATGCATTATGGGAAGAAGGTAAATGGTGGGGGTAGTGTGATGCTCTGGGCAATATTCTGCTGGAAAACCTTGGGTCCTGGATTTCTTGTGGATGTTACTGTGACACGTACCACCACTGCCTATGTGACAATGCCCTTACTGAGCGCTGCCTACATGACAATGCCCTTACTGAGTGCTGCCTACATGACAATGCCCTTACTGAGTGCTGCCTACATGACAATGCCCTTACTGAGCGCTGCCAACATGACAGTGCACTTACTGAGCGCTGCCTACATGACAATGCCATTACTGAGTGATGCCTACATAACAATGCCCTTACTGAGTGCTGCCTATGTGACAATGCCCTTACTGAGCACTGCCTATGTGACAATGCTCTTACTGAGTGCTGCCTACATAACAATGCCCTTACTGAGCGCTGCCTATGTGACAATGCCCTTACTGAGCGCTGAATATGTGACAATGCCCTTACTGAGTGCTGCCTATATGACAATGCCCTTACTGAGTGCTGCCTACATAACAATGCCCTTACTGAGCACTGCCTATGTGACAATGCCCTTACTGAGTGCTGCCTACATGACAATGCCCTTACTGAGCACTGCCTATGTGACAATGCCCTTACTGAGTGCTGCCTACATAACAATGCCCTTACTGAGCGCTGCCTATGTGACAATGTCCTTACTGAGCGCTGCCTATGTGACAATGCCCTTACTGAGCGCTGCCTACATGACAATGCCCTTACTGAGCGCTTCCTACGTGACAATGCCCTTACTGAGCGCTGCCTACATGACAATGCATTTACTGAATGCTGCCTACATGACAATGCCCTTACTGAGCGCTGCCTACATCACAAAGCCCTTACTGAACGCTGCCTACATGACAATGCCTTACTGAGTGCTGCCTACATCACAAAGCCCTTACTGAACACTGCCTACATGACAATGTCCTTTTTGAGCGCTGCCTACGTGACAATGCCCTTACTGAGTGCTGCCTATGTGAAAATGCCCTTACTGAGTGCTGCCTACATGACAATACCCTTACTGAGTGCTGCCTACATAACAATGCCCTTACTGAGTGCTGACTACATGACAATGCCTTTACTGAGTGCTGCCTACATGACAATGCCCTTGCTGAGCGCTGCCTATGTGAAAATACCCTTACTGAGTGCTGCCTACATGACAGTGCCCTTACTGAGAGCTGCCTACAAGGACAATGCCCTTACTGAGTGCTGCTACATGACAATGACCTAACTGAGCGATGCCTATGTGACAATGCCCTTACTGAGTGCTGCCTACATGACAATGCCCTTACTGAGCACTGCCTATGTTGCAATGCCCTTACTGAGTGCTGCCTACATGACAATGCCCTTACTGAGCGCTGCCTATGTGACAATTGCCTTACTAAGTGCTGCCTACATGACAATGCCCTTAATGAGTGCTGCCTACATGACAATGCCCTACTGAGCACTGCCTATGTTGCAATGCCCTTACTGAGTGCTGCCTACATGACAATGCCCTTACTGAGCGCTGCCTATGTGACAGTGCCCTTACTGAGTGCTGCCTACATGACAATGCCCTAACTGAGCGATGCCTATGTGACAATGCCCTTACAGAGTGCTGCCTACATGACAATGCCCTTACTGAGCACTGCCTATGTTGCAATGCCCTTACTGAGTGCTGCCTACATGACAATGCCCTTACTGAGCGCTGCCTATGTGACAATTGCCTTACTAAGTGCTGCCTACATGACATGCCCTTAATGAGTGCTGCCTACATGACAATGCCCTTACTGAGCACTGCCTATGTTGCAATGCCCTTACTGAGTGCTGCCTACATGACAATGCCCTTACTGAGCGCTGCCTATGTGACAGTGCCCTTACTGAGTGCTGCCTACATGACAATGCCCTTACTGAGCGATGCCTATGTGACAATGCCCTTACTGAGTGCTGCCTACATGACAATGCCCTTACTGAGCACTGCCTATGATGCAATGCCCTTACTGAGTGCTGCCTACATGACAATGCCCTTACTGAGCGCTGCCTATGTGACAATTGCCTTACTAAGTGCTGCCTACATGACAATGCCCTTACTGAGCACCGCCTATGTTGCAATGCCCTTACTGAGTGCTGCCTACATGACAATGCCCTTACTGAGTGCTGCCTATGTGACAGTGCCCTTACTGAGTGCTGCCTACATGACAATGCCCTTACTGAGCGCTGCCTATGTGACAATGCCCTAACTGAGTGCTGCCTACATGACAATGCCCTTACTGAGTGCTGCCTACATGACAATGCCCTTACTGAGCGCTGCCTATGTGACAATGCCCTTACTGATTGCTGCCTACGTGACAATGCCCTTACTGAGTGCTGACTACATGACAATGCCCTTACTGAGTGCTGCCTACATGACAGTGCCCTCACTGAGCGCTGCCTACATGACAATGCCCTTACTGAGCGCTGCCTATGTGACAATGCCCTTACTGAGTGCTGCCTACATGACAATGCCCTTACTGAGTGCTGCCTACATAACAATGCCCTTACTGAGCGCTGCCTATGTGACAATGCCCTTACTGAGCGCTGTATATGTGACAATGCCCTTACTGAGTGCTGCCTATATGACAAGGCCCTTACTGAGTGCTGCCTACATAACAATGCCCTGACTGAGCACTGCCTATGTGACAATGCCCTTACTGAGTGTTGCCTACATGACAATGCCCTTACTGAGCACTGCCTATGTGACAATGCCCTTACTGAGTGCTGCCTACATAACAATGCCCTTACTGAGCGCTGCCTATGTGACAATGCCCTTACTGAGCGCTGCCTACATGACAATGCCCTTACTGAGCGCTGCCTACATGACAATGCCCTTACTGAGCACTGCCTATGTGACAATGCCCTTACTGAGCGCTGCCTACATGACAATGCCCTTACTGAGCGCTGCCTACATGACAATGCATTTACTGAGTGCTGCCTACATGACATTGCCCTTACTGAGCGCTGCCTACATCACAAAGCCCTTACTGAACACTGCCTACATGACAAAGTCTTTACTGAGCACTGTCTACATGACAATGCCCTTACTGAGTGCTGCCTACATGACAATGCCCTTACTGAGTGCTGCCTATGTGAAAATGTCCTTACTGAGTGCTGCCTACATAACAATACCCTTACTGAGCGCTGCCTACATGACAATGCCCTTGCTGAGCGCTGCCTTTGTGACAATGCCCTTACTGAGCATTGAATTCATGACAATGCCCTTACTGAGCACTGCCTAAATGACAATGCCCTTACTTAGCGCTGCGTATGTGATAATGTCCTTACTGAGTGCAGCCTACATGACAATGCCTTTACTGAGTGCTGCCTACATGACAATGCCCTTGCTGAGTGCTGCCTATGTGACAATGCCCTTACTGAGTGCTGCCTACATGACAGTGCCCTTACTGAGAGCTGCCTACATGACAATGCCCTTACTGAGTGCTGCCTACATGACAATGCCCTTACTGAGCGATGCCTATGTGACAATGCCCTTACTGAGTGCTGCCTACATGACAATGCCCTTACTGAGCACTGCGTATGTGACAATGCCCTTACTGAGTGCTGCCTACATGACAATGCCCTTACTGAGCGCTGCCTATGTGACAATTGCCTTACTAAGTGCTGCCTATGTGACAATGCCCTTACTGAGCATTGAATACATGACAATGCCCTTACTGAGCGCTGCCTATGTGAGAATGCCCTTTCTGAGTGCTGCCTACATGACAATGCCCTTACTGAGTGCTGCCTATGTGACAATGCCCTTACTGAGTGCTGCCTACATGACAATGCCCTTACTGAGTGCTGCCTACATGATAATGCCCTTACTGAGCGCAGCCTACATGACAATGCCCTTACTGAGCGCTGCCTATGTGACAGTGCCATTACTGAGTGCTGCCTACATGACAATGCCCCTACTGAGCACTGCCTATGTGACAATTGCCTTACTAAGTGCTGCCTATATGACAATGCCCTTACTGAGCATTGAATACATGACAATGCCCTTACTTAGCGCTGCATATGTGATAATGTCCTTACTGAGTGCTGCCTACATGACAATGCCCTTACTGAGTGCTGCCTACATAACAATGCCCTTACTGAGCACTGCCTACATGACAGTGCCCTTACTGAGCATTGAATACATGACAATGCCCTTACTGAGCACTGCCTACATGACAATGCCCTTACTTAGTGCTGCGTATGTGATAATGTCCTTACTGAGTGCTGCCTACATGACAATGCCCTTACTGAGTGCTGCCTACATGACAAAATGCTTACTGTGCGCTGCCTATGTGACAGTGCTCTTACTGAGTGCTGAATACATGACAATGCCCTTACTGAGTGCTGCCTATGTGATAATGCCCTTACTGAGTGCTGCCTACATGACAGTGCTTTTACTGAGCACTGCCTATGTGACAATGCCCTTACTGAGTGCTGCCTACATGACAATGCCCTTACTGAGTGCTGCCTACATGACAATGCCCTTACTGAGCGCTGCCTATGTGACAATGCCCTTACTGAGAACTGCCTACATGACAATGCCCTTACTGAGCGCTGCCTATGTGACAATGCTCCTTCTTACCTCTCCAGCTATTTGTGTAGATGTAATCAAAATGCAAATTACTCCGCATTCTCGTACTTGCATGCATTTATTTTATGAGCATGTGCAGTGTAAATTTCTGCAAGTTACACTGTACAAATGGACATATGCTCTTTTAGCCCCATATGTGCGCATTGAGGTAGTAAGGGCAGTATTGGAAGTGATAAGTGATCTATAAATGATAACACAGCAGGTATGGCATACAGTACTTGACTTCTTTGAAAGCCTGGAGAGGAGACACTACTTTAGGGGGCGGGGTTGGACTATTGCATCATTTTAGGCACACCCCCTCCCTAGGGATCGGCAATTCCTGGTATTACCTCCCACCCCTTCTGCACCACTTTACTAGGGAGTGGGTGGGATGCAGGAAATCTGGCCACTCTTCAAGCGGTGCGTGGGACTACCCAAAAAGTCAGGAACCTCCCACACCTTCTGGGAGAGACTAGTATGAAGTATGTCCATTGTGTCCGTCCTTGCTGTCGTCCTATCATTCTAATGGCCATTCTGTAAAAGATTGTCAGACACTGCCAAATCAAGTATGGATCCTGTATACAAGAAATCTTTGGTCCTTTAAGGAGTACTCAACTTATTGACAACCCCCTAAAGATGACTGAGGACACATAAACCTCTAGTCAGAGACAGAATGAGTTAATAAAGCTTGGGGTAGTGTTTCTATTTGTAGTGACAGCGTTGGGAAATTAAGCATTAAGCGGGACAGCCCATTTTTCTGAGACTATCCCTCCTGCGCTGGGGTGTGGGGCATTGGGAGGAGCAGTGGGGGGAGTTGAGGGAGAATTGGAAAATTAGATGCAGTTTGCACACGGCATCTATTCACAGTGTTGGGAAAGCCTGGGGGCACGCCCCCACAGTGACCCAACCAGGGATGCCGTAAGGCCCTACCCCTTTCACTGATGCTCCACCCCCTTTCTCCGAGGCTCCACCACATCTTTGAACACCAAAGTTGGGTGGTATGGATTAAGGGACTGGGGGGTTGTTAAATTTGGGTGTGGATTATAGATGGTTTAGGATGTGAGGAGTGTAATACTGCCTCTCTGCTGCTGATCTCCCCCCACCATCCCCTTTATTCCATGGCAGGGAAGGACCGGTGATATGGCGTCCAGCTATCGATGCACTGGTTAGGCTGAATTCACCGTACTGAGGTCAGCAGCGCCTCTCAGACGAGCGGGCCTGAATAGTGCATTGGCATGGGTGATACCTTAGAAAGGGAGAATTGACCCTTGCAAGTTGTAATTTCACATTTGCCTTTGACAATGGGATAGCTGGCCCTGTGATATAAATGCCTAAGGCCAGGGGTGGGCGAATGCTTGCCGCTCTTTCTCCCGCCACCCTGCTGCTGCACAGTTGGTCTCATCTCTTCACTTTACATTAGTTTAGAGTGTTAAGAGTTTTCTTTTATGGTTTATCTGATGATAGAGAGTTTATGGCCCTGCCGGATAGTAAAATATATTAATATTACTTAGAACAATGTAACCCTTACTCAGTTAATGTTCCTTTGATAGTGCACATTATGAAGAATGCTAAACCCAGACCTGATTCCAGGAGAGAGGGACAAGGCTGCTCAGGAAACCTGGAATAAACCTTTTATCAATGAAAATTCCAAAATCCCAGTCCTGCAACGTGTTACAGCCTCAACCTCCTTCCTCCTGAGCATGAAACGCTCAATGCTTTTATTCTAATCTAAAATTAAGTTTACATTCTTATTGACTGAGTTAAATATTATTTTGCAAACACAAAAATTCTGCACTCCAGACTGAAGTTCTCTGCTATGTGATTTTTTTTAATTTTTAAAATGAGTTTCCTTTCCATCCAATGCCGTGTCTGCAGTGCTGTGCGGCTATCTGGGTGTTCCTTCATGTACAGTTTCAGAAATTGCTCTCCAAATTTCCGAGACGTTTGGGTTAGCAGAGTAGTTCTGCAATGGGCTGCATTCATTTTCTAGTGGAATTCATCGACTTAAGTTTTTTACCTTCTGGACTTTATTTTTTTTAACTCAAAACATAGATGGAATAATATTGAAACTCACTACAGGATTGAGCTTTAGTACATACAGTAGAAGGATGATTAACAAGCGCTTCATAGTACATGGCTTCTTGTGCTGCCATATTTGTGCAGAAATGCTTCTGGTTCCTCAGGTACCCCATGGCCCCACGTGTCAAATTATTCGTTCCTGTGGGGGTGAGTTTCTGAGTGACCCATGTCCCTTAAATTGCATCTAAATGCATAAATGAATAGCTGCACTTTACCAAAGCTAAACAGGGTGCACAACGGGCAGGAAGTGTAGCGTAAATTGCACTGCGCATGCCCAGGAACCGAACGCACACAAATGTGCAATTCCAAGGTACAGTATGAAACCTTAGAACCAGAGAGGTGTAATAAGGAGCTAAGGGGCGTTCAGTAAAGGGCGTATTAATACAGACGCAGCTCATGCAGGTCAGCAATGATGTATGCTCTGTTAGGAAGCCAATAGGTGCAGACAGATACAGATGGTATATGGTCATAATCCCAGCGTGTGGGATGCTGGTGCTTAGAATGCCAGCGCTAGAATCACAAAACCAGTCAAAATCACGGTGCCAGTATTCCGGCACTAAGCATTGGGGTTAGGGAGAGGGATAAGTTTAGGGATTAAGCACTAGGGGGAAGGCTAGGGTTAGGCATCGAGGGAGTGAGGGTCAGGTTCAGGGGTGTATCTTGGGGTTCTAGCGCCATTGGCACAGTAATGGACTGGCGCCCCCTCACATATTTTAAGAATAATTACTCTCTGTACTTATAACGTTACAAACAAAAAAACTTAACACAGAGATTAATTTAATATAAAAAAATATAATGGATAAAATAATAAGCCCCCTTTCTGTCTCAATCAGCCAGCACCCCCTTTTGTATCACCAGCCAGCACCCCGTTCTGTCTCCATCAACCAGCACCCCCTTCTGTCTCCATCAGCCAGCACCCCATTCTGTCTCCATCAACCAGCACCCCCTTCTGTCTCCATCAGACAGCACCCCCTTCTGTCTCCATCAACCAGCACCCCCTTCTATATCACCAGCCAGCACCCCTTCTGTCTCCATCAGCCAGCACCCCCTTCTGTCTCCATCAGCCAGCACCCCCTTCTGTCTCCATCAACCAGCACCCCCTTCTATATCACCAGCCAGCACCCCCTTCTGTCTCCATCAGCCAGCACCCCATTCTGTCTCCATCAACCAGCGCCCCATTCTATATCACCAGCCAGCACCCCCTTCTGTCTCCATCAGCCAGCACCCCCTTCTGTCTCCATCAGCCAGCACCCCCTTCTGTCTCCATCAGCCAGCACTCCATTCTGTCTCCATCAACCAGCGCCCCATTCTATATCACTAGCCAGCACCCCCTTCTGTCTCCATCAGCCAGCACCCCCTTCTGTCTCCATCAACCAGCACCCCCTTCTGTCTCCATCAACCAGCACCCCCTTCTGTATCACCAGCCAGCACCCCCTTCTGTCTCCATCAGCCAGGACCCCCTTCTCTCTCCATCAACCAGCACCCCCTTCTGTCTCCATCAACCAGCACCCGCTTCCATATCACCAGCCAGCACCCCCTTCTGTCTCCATCAGCCAGCACCCCCTTCTATATCACCAGCCAGCACCCCCTTCTGTCTCCATCAACGAGCACCTGCTTCCATATCACCAGCCAGCACCCCCTTCTGTCTCCATCAGCCAGCACCCCCTTCTGTCTCCATCAGCCAGCACCCCCTTCTGTCTCCATCAGCCAGGACCCCCTTCTATATCACCAGCGAGCACCCCCTTCTGTTTCCATCAGCCAGCACCCCCTTCTGTTTCCATCAGCCAGCACCCCCTTCTGTCTCCATCAGCCAGCACCCCCTTCTGTCTCCATCAACCAGCACCCGCTTCCATATCACCAGCCAGCACCCCCTTCTGTCTCCATCAGCAAGCACCCCCTTCTATATCACCAGAGAGCACCCCCTTCTGTCTCCATCAGCCTGGACCCCCTTCTATATCACCAGCCAGCACCCCCTTCTGTTTCCATCAGCCAGAACCCCCTTCTGTCTTTCCAACCAGCACCCCCTTCTGTTTCCATCAGCCAGCACCCCTGTCAGGGCTCAGCCGGGGATCGGCTCCCGCTTACCACGCCATCGGCTTCCCCTGTCATCCTGGGTGGTCGGGCAGCTAGCGCGGCAGCGGGGGAGAAGCTGAGCATTCCCCCCACATGCAGTGGCTTCCTGGTGGGCTGGTGTCTGGAATCACAATTCCGGACATGGGCGCCGCCATGACAGTCGGCCTATGTGACAGTATCTTCTTTCCAGGATAGGTAAGTGATCAACTGATGCTGTGCACCTATCAAAGGGTTCCCCTTGGTATATAACTGTTCCACAGGTTCCAGGAAATTGCCTGAACAACGGTTGTCTCCTAGCGTGCCTTAGTGAGTTCCCGGTCCAGGTTCCCTCTTCTTACAGCAGCAGTGTTACCATCTCTACCTGTGTGCCTCCCATCTCTGGTGAATATCCGTGGAGCAGTGTTACCATCTCTACCTGTGTGCCTCCCGTCTCTGGTGAATATCCGTGCAGCAGTGTTAACATCTCTACCTGTGTGCCTCCCATCTCTGGTGAATATCCGTGCTGCAGTGTTACCATCACTACCTGTGTGCCTCCCGTCTCTGGTGAACATCCGTGCAGATATATACCATCTCTACCTGTGTGCCTCCCGCCTCTGGTGAACATCCGTGCAGCAGTGTATACCATCTCTACCTGTGTGCCTTCTATCTCTGGTGATTTCTCAAGTAACCGTGAGTCTCTCTCCACTTGAATTACTTCTTGATATTTTGATCTACGTGTCAAGGTATATTATTGTACTGCTAGTGTATTGTTTAGTGCCTATCCAGGCATAACCTCTCTGGGCCACGGGTGTTGTGTCTCTATCCCTGCAGGGCTTGGGTACCTGGTCAAAGGACCTCGACCTGCTCACGGGGTGCAGCTAAGCCCAAATGCCAATTGGGGGGGTCACTGGCGAACACCATCCTGTGGGTTAGACTCCGCACCTTTGCCCAGGTCTCGCCAACACTCAAGACCTGTGGATGAGGAGAACATATATCCAGGCCCCTCGTCTCCGCTTCCTCCCGCAACTTAGGCCCACCACGTCTTCTACTCCTGTCTCAGACGTGACAGTTTGTTCAGGCCCAATGGAGGCTGCAGGATCCCAAGGTACTGGGTCACTGCAAGAGTTGACCTCTCGGATGGACAACCAAGAGGCGGCACAACAACAAGTGGCTCAGTATTTACAGGAGCTCTCGAGGCAACTGGTTTCTATACAAACCACGTTGGCTTCTATTCTTCCGGCTCCTCCGGCTGCAGCTACTGCACACTCTCCATCAGTTCCTCCACTGGTGGTGCCTCTCCCCAAACCCCGACTCCAGTTAGCCACTCCGGAAAGGTTTGATGGAGAACCCAGGTGGTGCCGCGGATTCATCAACCAATGTGAGATCCAATTTGAATGCTTTCCCCAGAATTTTCCCATGTCTCGGGCGAAAGTGGCATATGTTATATCACTGTTAACAGGAGCAGCGTTAGACTGGGTCTCCCCTCTATGGGAACGGGCCGACCCCATCGTATCTACTTACGAGGAATTCATTTCAGCATTTAAGAGAATTTTCGATGAGCCAGGCCGTTCTGCATCTGCATCTTCTGATCTTCTCCGTGTGCGTCAGGGCACACGATCCGTGGGGCAGTATGTAGTCCAGTTTCAGACCCTGGCATCGGAATTAAAATGGAACGAAGAAGCTCTTAAAGCGTCCTTTCTTCATGGACTCTCTGAGAGGATGAAGGATGAACTTGCCTCCAGAGATTTGCCAGAATCCTTCGCTGACGTTATCTCTCTCTGCATCAAAATTGACCATCGTCACCGGGAAAGATGGGCTAGTAGGGAAAGAGGTGAACGTCTTCCAGCTCGTTCTTCTGCGGCCAACCCGCCTATGCCCACCTTAGCTAGCGAAGAGGAACCGATGCAGGTCAATAGAACCAAACTCACCCCGGCAGAGGTTAATAGACGCTTCCAAAATAAATTGTGTATTTATTGCGCTGCACCTAACCACATTCTGAAGAATTGTCCTTTACTTGTGGGAAATGCGAGACCCTGACTGAAGTAGGGAGCATTCAGTTGGGGGTTATTCTCAAGCCATTCCAATTATCAGAAAGTCTTCTAGTAGTGTCGCTTTCCCATAAGTCCAGGACAAGAAAGGTCCAAAGTTTTAATTGATTCTGGAGCCGCTGGTAATTTTATTGCAGAAAAATTGATTAACACCTTGGGTGTTCCAGTCGTTCCCCAACCTAATAAATTGTTACTGTCTGGCCTAGATGGTAAAACTCTGGTGGGACCACCCATTTCTTTGCTCTCTCATCCTGTGTCTGTTCGAGTTGGATGCCTACATCAGGAAATGCTGGAATTTTTTGTATTACCCGAATCCTCCTATGAGCTAGTATTAGGACTGCCCTGGTTGAAAAAACACAATCCTGTCTTCGACTGGGATGCTATGCAAATCCTATCCTGGGGCTCACATTATTTTCAAAATTGTTTGACCAAGGTCATTCCAGTATGTAACCAAGCGACAGTTTCCAACTCAGCTGTGTTTACCCCTTGTCCGTGCCAGAGACCGCGGCAATGGAAGAATACATTAAGGAAAACCTTGCTAAAGGGTTCATTCGGCCCTCTTCTTCTCCTGCAGGGGCAGGTTTCTTTTTTGTAGGGAAAAAGGATGGTGGACTCCGTCCTTGCATAGATTACCGAGGCTTAAATCAAATCACCATAAAGAATCAGTACCCCTTACCCTTAATTTCAGAACTTTTTGACAAGGTCCAAGGGGCTCAGGTCTTCACTAAGCTGGATCTATGTGGCGCGTATAATTTGATTCGAATTAAAACTGGGGACGAGTGGAAGACCGCGTTCAATACCAGAGATGGGCACTTCGAATACCTTGTAATGCCCTTCGGTCTTTGCAATGCACCAGCTATTTTTCAAGGTTATGTCAACGAGGTCTTCCGGGACATTATTCATAAATTTGTTGTGATTTATCTCGATGACATCTTAATTTTTTCCAGAGATTTACAGAGCCATTGTCTTCATGTGCTGGAGGTATTGTCCCGCCTTCGTGCTCATCACCTCTTTGGAAAACTTTCCAAATGTATGTTTAATCAAACTTCGGTACCATTTCTAGGTCATATAATCTCCGGGAAGAGTCTCCAGATGGATCCTGATAAACTAAAAGCAATCTCTGAGTGGCCTCTGCCTACTTCCTTAAAAAGGTACTCAGCGCTTCTTAGGATTTGCAAACTATTATAGGAGATTTATTCTACACTTTTCTACGCTGGTGGCACCCATTACCTCTCTCACAAGGAAAGGAGCCAATCCTTCTAAATGGTCTGTTCCAGCAGTACAAGCATTTCAAAACCTAAAAAGTGCCTTTTCTAGAGCTCCAATCCTCTGCCAGCCTCAAATAGACAAACCATTCATTGTGGAGGTGGATGCTTCCTCTGTTGGAGTAGGGGCGGTATTATCTCAGACTGCTGAAGATGGGAAGACTCATCCCTGTGGATTTTTCTCCTGTAAATTCTCTCCTGCAGAAAGGAATTATATTATAGGCGACCAAGAACTTTTAGCTATGCGTTTGGCCTTGGAGGAATGGCGGTATCTTCTTGAAGGGGTTAAATTTCCTGTTACAATCATTACAGACCATAAGAATCTGATCTATCTGCAAACTGCACACCGATTGAATGCCAGGCAGGCACGATGGTCACTTTTTTTTTCTAGGTTTAATTTAAAACTTCAGTTTCGTCCTGGTGTGTTGAACAAAAAAGCTGATGCATTATCTCGCTCCTTTATGACTAACTTGGAGGAGGAAGAGTGTTCTCAAGTTTGTTCCATTTTGGACCCAATTGTGTTTGCTCCTACTCAAGTAGTGTCTCTGCCACCTGGGAAAATTTTTCTATCTCCTAATTTACGCAAAAAACTACTGGTTTGGGCTCATGCATCCTTGTTCGCAGGTCACACTGGAATCACCAAAACCTACCAGTTCTTACTTCGATCTTACTGGTGGCCTACCATGAAGAAGGATGTCAGGGAGTTTGTCCTGTATTAAATGCGCCCAACATAAAACTCCGCGTAGGAAGATGGTTGGTCCTCTTCATCCCTTGTCTATGCCAGCTGCTCCATGGACCCACATCTCAATGGATTTTATTTCTGAATTACCTCGGTGCAAGGGGCATAACACGGTATGGGTGGTCGTGGATCGCTTTTCTAAAATGGCACACTTTATCCTGCTGGTTGGTCTTCCTTCAGCTCCTCAATTAGCAACATTTTTTATTCGAGACATCTTCAGATTACACGGTCTCCCCAAGGAAATAGTCTCTGACCGAGGTGTTCAATTTACAGCCAAATTCTGGAGAGCTCTATGTAATACTTGTGGAATCAAACTGAACTTTTCCTCAGCCTACCACCCTCAGTCGAATGGTCAAATGGAAAGGGTCAATCAAGAGCTGGAGACCTTCATTAGGCTCTTTGTGTCATCCTCCCAGGATGATTGGGTGGACCTCTTACCCTGGGCAGAGTTTTCTCATAATTTTAAATACCATTCTTCCTCTAAATCCACTCCTTTTTTATGGTTATTGGTAGACACCCACGAGTTCCAGATTTCCAAAAGCTTCCATCTATGGATGTTCCGGCGGTGAACCAAGAGATCCAATCCTTTTCAGTTTTGTGGAACAAAATTCATAAATCATTAAAGCAATCTTCAAGAAATTACAAGACATTTGCGGACAGGAGACGTTTGGCTGTTCCACTGTTGAGAGTTGGGGACAGGGTTTGGTTATCTTCCAAGAATATATCCGGTTAAGAGTACCGTCCATGAAACTCGCCCCATGTTTTGCTGGGCCATATTGTGTCCTTAAGATAATCAGTACAGTAACTTATAAATTGGAACTTCCCCCTCAAATGAAGATTTCAAACACTTTTCATGTTTCTCTCTTACGACCTCTGGTGCTCAATCGTTTTCAGAGTTGTTCTCCTAAATTAACTCAAGTTAAGACATTACAAGGCACTGAATTTGAGGTGGAGAAGATCTTGGATTCCCGGCACAGATTCAACATCCTTCAATATCTCATTGATTGGAAGGGCTATGGCCCCGAGGAAAGGGCCTGGATCAGAGCCACTGATGTGCACGCTCCGCGACTAATCCAGAGTTTTCATAGGAGATTTCCAGATAAGCCTGATGGGTGTTCAGTGCCCACCCTTAAAGGAGGGGGTACTGTCAGGGCTCAGCCAGGGATCGGCTCCCGCATACCACGCCACCGGCTTCCCCTGTCATCCTGGGTGGTCGGGCAGCTAGCGCAGTGGCGGGGGAGAAGCTGAGCATTCTCCCCACATGCAGTGGCTTCCTGGTGGGCTGGTGTCTGGCTTCACAATTCCGGACATGGGCGCCGCCATGACAGTCGGCCCATGTGACAGTATCTTCTTTCCAGGATAGGTAAGTGATCAGCTGATGCTGTGCACCTATCAAAGGGTTCCCCTGGGTATATAACTGTTCCACAGGTTCCAGGAAATTGCCTGAACAACGGTTGTCTCCTAGCGTGCCTTAGTGAGTTCCCGGTACAGGTTCCCTCTTCCTTACAGCAGCAGTGTTACCATCTCTACCTGTGTGCCTCCCATCTCTGGTGAATATCCGTGGAGCAGTGTTAACATCTCTACCCGTGTGCCTCCCATCTCTGGTGAATATCCGTGCAGCAGTGTTACCATCTCTACCTGTGTGCCTCCCATCTCTGGTGAATATCCGTGCAGCAGTGTTACCATCACTACCTGTGTGCCTCCCGTCTCTGGTGAACATCCGTGCAGATATATACCATATCTACCTGTGTGCCTCCCGCCTCTGGTGAACATCCGTGCAGCAGTGTATACCATCTCTACCTGTGTGCCTTCTATCTCTGGTGATTTCTCAAGTAACCGTGAGTCTCTCTCCACTTGAATTCCTTCTTGATATTTTGATCTACGTGTCAAGGTATTTTACTGTACTGCTAGGGTATTGTTTAGTGCCTATCCAGGCATAACCTCTCTGGGCCACGGGTGTTGTGTCCCTATCCCTGCAGGGCTTGGGTACCTGGTCAAAGGACCGCGACCTGCTCACGGGGTGCAGCTAAGCCCAAATCCCAATTGGGGGGGTCACTGGCGAACACCATCCTGTGGGTTAGACTCCGCACCTTTGCCCAGGTCTCGCCAACACTCAAGACCTGTGGATGAGGAGAACATATATCCAGGCCCCTCGTCTCCGCTTCCTCCTGCAACTTAGGCCCACCACGTCTTCTACTCCAGTCTCAGACGTGACAACCCCCTTCTGTCTCCATCAGCCAGCACACCATTCTGCCTCCATTACCCAGCACCCCTTTCTGTCTCCAACAGCCAGCACCCCCTTTTGTATCACTAACCAGCACCCCCTTCTTTCACACATCAGCCAGCACCCCCTTCTGTCTCCATCTGCCAGCACACCCTTCTGTCTCCATCAGTCAGCACATCCTTCTTTCTCCATCAGCCAGCACCCCCTTCTGTCTCTCCAACCAGCACCCCATTCTGCCTCCATTACCCAGCACCTCCTTCTGTCTCCAACAGCCAGCACCCCCTTCTGTATCACCAACCAGCACCCCCTTCTTTCACCCATCAACCAGCACCCCCTTCCGTCTCCATCAGCCAGCACCCCCTTCTGTCCATCAGCCAGCACCCCCTTCTGTCTCCATCAGTCAGCACCCCTTTCTGTCTCCTTCAGCCAGCACCCCCTTCTGTATCCCCAGCCAGCACCCCCTTCAGTCAGCACCTCATTCTGTCTCCATCAGCCAGCACCTCCTTCTGTCTCCATCAGCCAGCACCCCCTTCTGTCTCTCCAACCAGCAGCCCTTTCTGTCTCCATCAGCCAGCAGCCCTTTCTGTCTCCATCAGCAAGCACCTCCTTCTGTCTCTCCAACCAGCAGCCCTTTCTGTCTCCATCAGCAAGCACCCCCATCTGTATCATCAGCCAGCACCCCCTGATGTTTCTCCAACCAGCACCCCCTTCTGTCTCTCCAACCGGCACCCCATTCTGTCTCTCCAACCGGAACCCCCTTCTGTCTCCATCAGCCAGCACCCCCTTCTGTCTCAATCAGCCAGCACCCCCTTCTGTCTCCATCAGCTAATACCCCCTTCTGTCTCCATCAGCCAGCACCCCCTTCTGTCTCCATCAGCCAGCACCCCCTTCTGTCTTCATCAGCCAGCAACTCCTTCTGTCTCTCCAACCAGCACCCCTTCTGTCTCCATCAGCCAGCACCCCATTCTGCCTCTCCAACTGGCACCCCCTTGTGTCTCCATCAGTCAGCACCCCTTTCTGTCTCTCCAACCAGTACCCCCTTTTGTCTTCATCAGCCAGCACCCAATTCTGTCTCTCCAACCAGCACCCCCTTCTGTCTTCATCAGCCAGCACCCCATTCTGTCTCTCCAACCGGCACCCCATTCTGTCTCTATCAGCCAGCACCCCATTTTGTCTCCATCAGCCAGCACCCCTTCTGTCTCCATCAGCCAGCACCCCCTTCTGTCTCTCGAACCAGCAACCCCTTCTGTCTCCATCAGCCAGCACCCCCTTCTGTCTCCATCAGCCAGCACCCCCTTCTGTCTCCATCAGCCAGCACCCCCTTCTGTCTCTCCAACCAGCACCCCCTTCTGTCTCTCCAACCAGCACCCCCATCTGTCTCTCCAACTGGCACCCCCTTGTGTCTCCATTAGTCAGCACTCCCTTCTGTCTCTCCAACTGGTACCCCCTTCTGTATCACCAGCCAGCACCCCTTTCTGTCTCTCCAACCGGCACCCCCTTCTGTATCACCAGCCAGCACCCACTTCTGTCTCTCCTACCAGCACCCTCTTCTGTCTTGACAGCCAGCACACCCTTCTCTCTCACCAGCCAGCCACCATATAGGTGTACATATTGCATATTGACCCAGAAAGATTACAGAGACTCTTAATGAGCTGTCTGATCCAGTCACACAGCAATGTTGGCCTGCGGTCAGCGGAATGTGAAAATGAAGAAAGAGAACACATGTAACATTATGGGGCATGTTCAATTGGGCCCAAGGTTTAGCATGTAAAAAACCTTTTGCCCCTCGCTCCCAATTTTTTATTACCATGGGTATGCGTGCTCCCGATACCTGCGGTATCCAATTTAAGATTCAGAGCTGACAACTCTGCACCGTGTAAATAAAATAAATAAAAAAATTATGCACTTATCTGCACGTGGGTCTCCGGTGGTCTCTGCAGCTCCCAGTGGTCTCCTCTCTTTATTCTCACTGGAGAGGGGGCTGCTGGGAGGCACCAGTGGATGGCGGGATGGGCCAAGGGATGTTGGGAGATTTAGTTCTCCCAGCACCATTCTGGGGAGCACATAGATACTGGGGGGGGCATACACACCGGGGGTCACACACACACACACAACACTCATACACACACAGTTACTCATACACACTAACAAACACTCACACACACTGACATACTCACCCTGCTGCAGAAGAGCTGGCTCCCAACGTTGGATGAAGAAGAGGAAGGTGAGTAATTAAGGACTAATTAAGCTATCTGGAAACTTCCAATTGCTTAATTAGTCCTCAGGGGGGGTGCTGCCGGGGTCCCAGAGCAAGTCTTGCTGATTTTTCCTAAAATTCACGATTTTAGGAAAAATCACACTTGCTCTGGAGGTGCGAGAATAAAAAGCCCCCAGAGCACAAAAATATAAAAAAACGCACCTAATTGAATAGCAAAAATCCCACACCTACAGGAAAACCTCGCAGGTGTGGGATTTTTTCTTTTCTCGCCCCCAATTGAATATGCCCCTTTGTGTGAACTTCATAGAGGGGAGATTATTTGGTAGAATAGTCTATGAAGGTTACATGGGTGGTTCTGGAATATGGTACAAGGCCTGATGAGTAGAGATTTCAGGGAATGCTCTTGAAAATGAAGTACAATCATCTAGAATGGTCAATAAACCATCAGACAACCAGAAGCTGCTGGATACAATAGTGCTGCTGATGTCATCAGACTCAACGCTCGTATCTATACACCAGTAGAGTAGGCAGAGATATGTCCAAGTCTCATTAATTCACTTATGTGTATATCTGCGTTCCATCTCTCCATGCACATAACTCCCAATATTTCATAGGTGGTTCATGACAGCCTATAATTAGCATGGCCACGCATCACACCCCGTGATGGCGCACATTGGGGGCATGGCCATGCATTATGCTCCCTGGTCTCATCCCACTAGTGGCCTGTCCAGCACTACTCTCTATTTAAGAAAGAATAAACAAAGGAGAAATTCCTGTAATTGTGCGCTTTACTGTGTTCCCCTATAAACTGTGGAAATTGACATTTTGCCAATGAAATGCGTCAGTTCAATGATTTTATCATTCTTCTGCTGGAGCTTTCATTACGAGACATAGGACAACTATCTGATCCTCGCAAGCGCTGGTTTCCTTTTTGTGGATTTATCCACATGGCAGAGTCTTGTATGCGGCAACTGTCTGGTACAGCAATTTCTCTCTCACACAGACACCCATATGTTGTAGCACCCTGTCAGTGCTGGTCTGGAGGAACAATGTCATTTGGGAGCTACTTATTCCCTATTATATTGTTGCAGATGTCTACTCCCTGCGACTGACACTCTTCCAGGTTTGCTGAAATCACGCTACAGAGTAGAGTGCGTAAATCTAGGCAGCGAAACCTCTGATGGTCTCGTCAGCAAACGACATTCCTGGCAAATGACTGCAGCCGTGAGACCTCTCGTCCTGTCACTGAAAACTCAATAAGATAATTACACTGATGAGATATTACAAACCTGAGGGAGGATGTCTGAGGAGGATTTAAAGGTCACTTTAGAAAATGCCAAAATGAGCAAGTGTATTACTTCTTGGGGGTCACCTCTTGGATCATTTGCTTGCAAACTTTTCATATAAAATACATGGCTGCAAAAATGGAAGATTTATGTGTTTATTTTGAGTTGAACATATCTTATATAACTTATACGTATAAATGTTAGCATATACTTTATTATATATGTCATTGGTCGCTTGGGTTTTACGTCATTCCTATTAAATAGCCACTTAAAATACAATTTAGGCTACAATAATTTTCAGATTCACATCTGTCATATTTCATACTTTCCATATGTGTATAACACACACTAAGACGCTAAACACATCACACGACACAAAGTAAATGAGAAAATGCACCATGTTCCTGTACTCGGACTAAAGAGTTAGCACAGGATACACTGCGCACTTATAGGAAATTATAAATGTCTCTTGTAGTGAGGAACTGTTTCCTGTACTTTAATTACACAATGGAAACAATTTTCAGCAAAAAGGAAATTAACTATTTAAAAAGCATTAAGGGTTACGTCCTATTTGGCGGACTGATTTAACGTGTATTTTAAGGAAATTGTCCATTAAGAAATTTTTTCTTTGTTATCTTTGAGCTTTTTGTCTGCCTGTCAAACATATTATTATTATCAGGAGACGCATTTGTCTGTTGGAGCTGATACTATGGCTGGTATTCAATTTGAATCGCACCCGCGATACTTTTTCACCTCCTGGACTTTCCGCCTACTTCGCCTGTTTTGCAGGCGGAAAAGTATAGTGCGCGTCCCCGCGTATCCCCGTGTTCAATTTGAAAGGACACAAAAACGGGACCCGGCGTAACTGAAACAAGTAGAAAGTCCTGTCAGATTTGGGGAAATCAGCCTGACACCCTCCAAAAGATGCTCTGACATGGGGGTTAGCTATGGCACCCCCCGATTTGGCTTGCTGAAGGTATTTGGTGTTTTTAAACGGGCTCAATAGCTGCTAAATAGCTTTTCTGTATACGTGGTGCAGAATAGTATTCAGGAGGTTTTTTTCCAGGAAATAACTGATCCCAGCAAATTTGGGGTACTTGAAAATGGGGGTCAGCATATTTAAAAGTTGCTAAAGTGTAATTTAAAAAATCATGAAAAATTCACCTGTCGCAAGCACCTGCAATCCCAAAAACACCAGGAGCATATTTGGGGAGCCCCCTGGAGTCTAGTTCACTCATTTTTAACTTTGTCCCCCAACTTTGTTTTTTTTCGCCACCAAAATGAAAGTAATTATTTGGGGTGATCTTAAGTCTTTTTGAAGATTTTTTCGCCTATTACATTGCATTGACTTTTCGCCTAGGCGGAAAGTCTTTGAAATTGAATACGGCGATACTTTTCCACCTGGTGAAATAACGTTATCGGCGAAACTATTTCGCCGATCTCGACTATTCGCTTCAAATTGAATACGGGCCTATATCTCTTTTTGGTTATCTGGCATCCTGAGATCAATCCTAAATACTAATTGTGAAATCAGATTAGTCATGTAAATAAATTGCATTGAATTAATATTGATTATGACTTCATAGACTGAGCCTTTAACAGACAATAGATTATTTAAAGAAAACACTATTTTGAATTAATATAGTAGTAATAATAATATGCAAGTTACAGTATCTTAATAAATGTATAAATACTTAAAATGAATCTGCATAAACAGTGACTTCTGATGTCTCTGTGTCATATACTGTATGATAACATTTTCTAAGATTGATCATATATACTGTACTATATACTATATAATATACTACAGTATATACTTTAAATATATGAATAGTTCGGGAAATTATAGCAGGAGATCCCGAAATTTGGCAGAATTTTAGCAATTCGCGAATCATTCCAGATTTCCCGACAATTGCGCTCACGGCCAATAACAATGTAGAAAAGGGAACTGATACATTATAGTGTCAGAGCCACGTTTTGTATCGGCTGTAAATGACATGAAAGTAGGAAACGTCCTGTACAGCGAAGCTGAGACTTTGTACATATGAGTCGCCGCGTCAGACACGGGAAATGATGGCGGTTCTGATGATGATGACATTGGGTCACAGACCTTTCCCTATATAGTCCCAGCATTGCAGACATTGAGGACAGTCAGGTCCTTGCAGTGGGGAACCCAACATACATCTGTATTGTACTGTCTGATTGGTTACGATAAGTCGGCACATGGACAACTGATTGGTCCTTTCTTACCGTTGATCAGTCACAATATCACCGTGTGTGGGCACCATTTGGAGCTACCTGACTAACATAAACCAAAAACAATATCCTTAGCTATACTACAGATAGTGGGCCTGATTCAGACCCGCTCGCAAGCGCACAACACTCGCAAGTGGGTCGATGTTTGCCCCCTGCGCAAGCACCACCTCTGGCGTGCACATGCATGAGCCCCAGTGAGTGACTGAAGTTCAGTCACTCTGGGCGTCACTACAAGACGGGGCGGCTGTCGATGGTGAGTGACAGCTCGCCCCGTTTTGTAGGCGGGGGAGTTGGGCAAATGCAGGCATTGCCTTAGGAATGCCTGTCACTTGTGGGCAGCCCTACTGACATCACTAGTGATGTCAGTAGTGGACTTCCTGCTCTTTTAGAGCAGGAAGGCCACTCGGGCTTGCGGGAGCCGAGACCCTACCACAGGGTCTCGTCGCAAGCCCGATGGTTGCGATAATCGCGACCATCTCCAGGCCGCTCGCACAAGCTGTGGGTGGTCACCCACAGCTTTGTGAGCAGGCTGGAGGAAGAGAAAAAAAAAACCACGCCCATCAGACCTGCGAGCTGCCTGCGGCAGCGAGCGCGTCTGAATCATGTCCAGTGACTGCTATAATGCAGCAGATACAGATGGGGACAAAACAAATACAGGGGTGTGCTAGTAATGGGGAGTTACTGCATATAGGCTTCATCCCATTTTAAAGGAGAACCCAAAAACAACATTGTTCTAGGTCTGGAGCAATTTCTGCAGAAAGTCATCACCTTAGTTGTGTATCTCTTTTCAGGACATTTGGGAGTATATTTACTAAAGGTCAATTTTGATTGATTTTAAAAGATTTTAATTAGAGATGAGCGGGACCACTTCTCTGAGAACCGAACCCACCCGAACTTCGTGTTCTGAGACGAGATCCGAGTCCGGCTCGGGTTTTCCCGCCTGACTCAGATCCAAAAATGATGCAAAACATCATCCTCCCTCTGTCAGATTCTCGCGGGTTTTGGATTATATAAAGGTCCCTGCGATCGGCGCCATTTTCACTCCGGCTGTGAAAAGAGAAGCTAGCAGACGTGTAGTCAGTCACAGTCAGTCACTCAGTGTGTGTGTCCAGTTGGGGTCTTGGCCTGAAGGCTGCTGCTGTGTTGTCCATAAAGGGTCTTAGGCTGCAGTATATAAAGGGGGCTTCCTTCAGTGGTTGCTGCAGCTGCTATGTCACTAACTGTGGCTGCTGCTGTGTTGTTGTCCTGTCCATCAGGCTAGGGCTGCAGTCCATAAAGGGGTGCTGTGTTGTCCAGGGGGGGAGGGGTGCTATGTCAATTAGAGGTGCTCTTCCCCAGTGTAAAAAAATAAAATAAAAGTATTTTTTTCTGTGTGTGTGTGTGTGTTTATGTGTTAGCAACTTAGCTGCGCTATTATTGTTCGGTGACACTGCCGGCCAGACCGCAGTTCATTGTCCACGTATTGTGACACTATAAGTCGTAGCACAGTCACTTTTTCTTATTCATAAAAAATCTTGTGACACTGTAAGTGGTAGCGCGGTGTGATATTCCTATTAATAAATAATTAATCTTGTGACACTGTAAGTGGTAGCACAGTCTAATATTCAACTTTTCACTTCTTTCCTCAATCATGCATAAATGATTAGTCTACATGTCGACTACAAGACCACAACAAAGTGCTAAATAACATATGTTATATATAAAACATAATGACATCACTGTAAGTGGCAGCGCAGTGTGTTATTCTTATTCATAAATAACCTTGTGACACTAAGTGGCAGCGCAGTGTGTTATTCTTATTCATAAATAACCTTGTGACACTAAGTGGCAGCACAGTGTGTTATTCTTTTCCTATTCATAAAAAATCTTGTGACACTGTAGGTCTTTGATACCGCAGTGTAATATTTAAAGTTGGTACAAATTGACATGTGTGCTGTACCCTCGTGTTTGTTGATATGGAGAACGATCAGTTAAGAGGAGAGCAGGAATCACATACTAGTTCTGGAGCTGCTGCCAGTGCCACCAGTCATGAAAATACTAGTCCATCTACATCAGGGGTAGCCAACCTTGGTCCTCGTGAGCTACCAACAGTTCACATTTTCCAGACCACCTAGCAGGTGCACAGTGTATTCATTACTAACTAACACATTTGAAAAGATCCACAGGTGGAGCTTATTATATCACTTGTAATTATATCACTTGTGAGACCTGCAAAACATGCACCGTTGGTAGCTCTTGAGGACCAGGGCTGGCTACCACTGAACTACATCATCTACTAAAGACGATGCCCAAGGGCACAAATGTTTTAAGTCATGGCATCTAAAATCAAGAACCAATCTTTTACAGTGGTAAAGAAAAAAACATCAAAGGGAAAGTTAGCTGCAGGAAGACAAAAATTGTCAATATGCCTTTCACCACATGAAGTGGCAAGGAGAGGCTAAGGCCTTGGCCTTATGGTTCTGCCTCTTATGATGATGTAAGCTCAAGTGATCATGCTGATATAGAAATCGAGGATGCTTCTGTGGAAGTGTACCAGGATGAGCAGGATATTTGTGTAGCTGATGCTAATAAGGATGTTTTTGATGAGGCTGTTTGTGTAAATCAGGCACCAGTGAAAGAAACAGTTATTGCCCATGATAAGGAAAAGTCCATTGTCATGCTTGGGCACAAGACAAAAAAATCCACTTCTTATGTGTGGAATTATTTCTACCCAAATCCAGACATTTGTCAAGTCAACTGTACCCTTTGTAAAGCGAGAGTAAGTAGAGGTAGGAACCCTAACCATCTAGGAATCTCCTCCCTGTTACGTCATCTGCAGCGCATCCATCCAAAAAGTTATTGTGGTTTGTGCTGGCTCATCTGCATTACCAGTGGGTCTTTTGGGAAAATTTAGTTTTTTCTCGGCAGATGCATTTGCTGGAGAAACTGAAGGAGAAGCCATCACTGCATCACTTGCCACTTGAGCTGACAATTTGCTTACCAACAGCTATTTGTATCTCTTTAGATCTGTGTCCATTGGGAAGAAAGACACAATGTCTGACTTAAACCTTATATCTTAAATCTTGCATTTACTCTGTTCACTTTTCCACAAATCTGTGGTTAAGTGGACAGTGGGTACAATGGCATTTTGGAGGCCACTAATTAAGTTTTTTAATATCCATATACAGGTTGGGAATTGCATTTCTGGTGAAGTGGAATCTTGATAGGCTTTGGTAGCGGTTAACTGTCAATTAACCTCAATTAACTGTCTAAAATCCACTGCATTATTGGCAGATATTGGATGCACATCTAATACCAGCATAGATGTAATGGAGTCAGTGATCCGCTATGCAACTGGGTGACTGCTGTCATACTTGCTCCCCCTTGCAAAGGATTGTTTAACAGTCCATTGTTATTTAAAGTACTACTAGTAGTCTTCCTGGTCCCCTTCTGGGATGAAAATCCACTCCAGGCAGCAGCAGCAGTCATAACGCGCAAGGATTGTTCTGGAACAAGGACTGATGTGAATGATTTAAATATTTTTTGTAAATGCCTTCCCTCCTCCCTCCCCTCCTCCCTCATAAATTTGCTTTAAAAACAAAACATTTAATTCAATTTACTACTAATCAAATCTTCCTTTCCCTATCTTCAACTACATACATACTCCAACTCCCTCAGGCCCCTTGAATAATAAAAACATTTGTTTCCTGAAGTGCCATGTTGGAAGTTGAACTGCCACTGCTGCTGCAATCTTTGACATGTGGTTGCTGAATGCCAAAAATGTCCAGAAATGTTTATGGCCAAAGACAGCATCTCCTGCATGCCCCTTTAATTTAAAAAAAATATTCGGAACCATCGAGTTGATTTTGTGGGCAAAGCATGGGACATATTGTTCACCCATTCTCTCCCCTCCTCAATCATAAATTTGCTGTAGAATCAAAAAATTAAATTAAATTAATTACTTATCAACCTGTCTTGCCCCTGCCTTCAACTACAGACTTACTCCAACTCCCTCATGGCTCTTGATTAATGAAAATGAAATATGTTTCCTGACTTGCCATGTTGGAAGTTGAACTGCCATGTGTTTGTGCCGCCATCTTCTGCCGCTTAGCTTAGCCAGCCAGGTGCAAATTTTGGGCCTAATACTGGATGAAAAAATTTTTGTGAGCTGAAAGGTGTCCAAATTTGACAGAAAATGAGTGGAAATGAATGTTATTGAGGTTAATAGCGCTGTAGGAACAAAAAAAAATCAAGAATCGATCAAAAATTATCTTTAGTAAATATATGCCATGATCTTTAATTAGGGGTCTATGGGCCAGATTCACTACCGATCGTAACTGCGATTTCGCATGCAATTGGCCGATTGTTGCGCTCTGCATATGCATCGCAGTAAACGTGTACAAACCGCCCACTACGAACGGGACTGCGATCACAGCGACTACGCAGACCATCGCAGAGTGATTGACAGGGAGAGCCATTTGTGGGTGGTGAGAGGGGGGTGGTCAGTGAACTGCAGGCGTGCCAGTGCGTTTGAACAGCGTTGCAAGGGGCATGCATAAATTATCCACTGCAATTCCCTACGCAGCCTCGAAACGTGCGCAGAAGTTAGCAATTTCTGAGAAAGGTCAGAGCCTGTGTAAGCGTGTGTGAGGCTGTGATGGTACTCCATGTTACTGATGGTGTCTCAGTCTTGTGTAGTCACTGTGTGTGATGAGGTTAGTAATTCCTGAGTAAGGTCAGATCCTGTGTAAGTGTGTGTGAGGCTGTGATGGCACTCCATGTTACTGATGGTGTCTCAGTCTTGTGTAATCACTGTGTGTGATGAGGTTAGTAATTCCTGAGTAAGGTCAGAGCCTGTGTAAGTGTGTGTGAGGCTGTGATGGTACTCCATTGTACCGATGGTGTCTCAGTCTTGTGTAATCACTGCGTGTAATGAGGTTAGTAATTCCTGAGTAAGGTCAGATCCTGTGTAAGTGTGTGTAAGGATGTGATGGTACTCCATGTTACTGATGGTTTCTCAGTCTTGTGTAGTCACTGTGTGTGATGAGGTTAGTAATTCCTCAGTAAGGTCAGAGCTGTGTTAGTGTGTGTGAGGCTGTGATGGTACTCCATGTTACTGATGGTATCTGTCTTGTGTAATCACTGTGTGTGATGAGGTTAGTAATTCCTGAGTAAGGTCAGAGCCTGTGTAAGTGTGTGTGAGGCTGTGATGGTACTCCATGTTACTGATGGTGTCTCAGTCTTGTGTAATCACTGCGTGTGATGAGGTTAGTAATTCCTGAGTAAGGTCAGAGCCTGTGTAAGTGTGTGTGAGGCTGCGATGGTACTCCATGTTACTGATGGTCTCTCAGTCTTGTGTAATCACTGTGTGTGATGAGGTTAGTAATTCCTGAGTAAGGTCAGAGCCTGTGTAAGTGTGTGTGAGGCTGTGATGGTACTCCATGTTACTGATGGTGTCTCAGTGTTGTGTAATTACTGCGTGTGATGAGGTTAGTAATTCCTGAGTAAGGTCAGAGCCTTTGTAAGTGTGTGTGAGGCTGAGATGGTACTCCATGTTACTGATGGTTTCTCAGTCTTGTGTAGTCACTGTGTGTGATGAGGTTAGTAATTCCTGAGTAAGGTCAGTGCTGTGTGTGTGTGAGGGTGTGATGGTACTCCATGTTACTGATGGTCTCTCAGTCTTGTGTAATCACTGTGTGTGTGATGAGGTTAGTAATTCCTGAGTAAGGTCAGAGCCTGTGTAAGTGTGTGTGATGCTGTGATGGTACTCCATGTTACTGATGGTCTCTCAGTCTTGTGTAATCACTGTGTGTGATGAGGTTAGTAATTCCTGAGTAAGGTCAGAGCCTGTGTAAGTGTGTGTGAGGCTGTGATGGTACTCCATGTTACTGATGGTGTCTCAGTGTTGTGTAATTACTGCGTGTGATGAGGTTAGTAATTCCTGAGTAAGGTCAGAGCCTTTGTAAGTGTGTGTGAGGCTGAGATGGTACTCCATGTAACTGATGGTCTCTCAGTCTTGTGTAGTCACTGTGTGTGATGAGGTTAGTAATTCCTGAGTAAGGTCAGTGCTGTGTGTGTGTGAGGGTGTGATGGTACTCCATGTTACTGATGGTCTCTCAGTCTTGTGTAATCACTGTGTGTGTGATGAGGTTAGTAATTCCTGAGTAAGGTCAGAGCCTGTGTAAGTGTGTGTGATGCTGTGATGGTACTCCATGTTACTTATGGTTTCTCAGTCTTGTGTAATCACTGTGGGCCTTATTCAGAGGCGGTCGGAGGATGCAAGCGGACGCTCAGAAACTGGGCGGCCGCTTGCATCCTGACCGCCCGCCTCTGTTGTGGTCATTAGGCTGTGGGTTAACACCCACAGCTCTAACGACCGCTCCAGTGATGGTCGCGATGGTCATAGACCATCGCGACCATCGGGGGTTACGAAGAGACCCTAGGGTAGGGTCTCTCTTGTCGTAAGCACCGGAGAGCTTCTGGCTCTGTCTGAGCCAGAAGCTCTCCACTGACATCACTAGTGATGTCAGTGGGGCCTCCCCCAAATGGTAGGCGTTCCCATGGGAACGCCTCCATTTGGGCTGCCACCCCCCCCGGCCCGCCTTCCATACAGGGCGAGCTGTCAATCTACATCGACAGCTCGCCCTCTTTGGATCGAGACCCGCTACGACCAGCGCTACGGTCGTAGCGGCGCCGGCGTGCGCATGCTCTGTGGGGAGCCATCGACCCGGTCCGAGCGCATCGGCGCTAACGACCGGGTCTGAATGACCCCCAGTGTGTGATGAGGTTAGTAATTCCTGAGTAAGGTCAGAGCCTGTGTAAGTGTGTGTGAGGCTGTGATGGTACTCCATGTTACTGATGGTATCTCAGTCTTGTGTAATCACTGTGTGTGATGAGGTTAGTAATTCCTGAGTAAGGTCAGAGCCTGTGTAAGTGTGTGTGAGGCTGTGTTGGTACTCCATGTTACTGATGGTATCTCAGTCTTGTGTAATCACTGTGTGTGATGAGGTTAATAATTCCGGAGTAAGGTCAGAGCCTGTGTAAGTGTGTGTGAGGCTGTGATGGTACTCCATGTTACTGATGGTATCTCGTTCTTGCTAAACATTACGGATGTGTGTAAAGTAAAGTGGGCATCTTTGTGTAGTGTTGCGGCGGCATAGCGATCGCAATGGATTAACATACTATCGCAGTGATCCTGTGTGCGTAATCACTATTGGAATCACACTTGTGATCGGTAGTGAATCAGGCCCTAAGTACTAAGCCTAGTAGAGATATAAAGTGGACAGAGATAAACTATCAACCAATCAGCTCCTAACTGTAATTTATCAAACACAAGGGTCTATGTACAAAGCACTGGAGAATGATAAAGTGGAAAGAGATAAAATACCAACCTATCAGCTCCTAGCTGTCACTCTCCAGGCTCTTCTCAGGAAGGGACAGGGTGCTGGTTCCCTTTGCTGTGAATAACCTCACTCAGGATATATTTAGAAATGTGCATTTTCTGACATGTCAGGATGACTGATCATATGACAGCGCTACATCCATGATAACAACAAAATTATTTATTACACGTGATGACAGAAACTCCTGTGTGGGACCTGCAATGTGCTGTAAGTATAGATAATAGTAACTGAATTTAGGCTCTACATAATGAGTAGCATTCCAGCCATTAATCATCATTAAGCTCAGTATGGGCCAGTGCTGCCTGTTCCCACAAAGCAATGTGAGACTTATCTTATCGCTATCTATATATATATATAAACTGCGCAGCGCTGTGTAACGTCAGCTGGTAACATTTGCATTAATAGCTGGAACTAAGTAAATTGGATAAATAGACTCTGACACATCCATGTACACGAGACGACCTGCTACATACATACATACATACATACATACATAGGACGTGCATGATACTGATCCAAGTGCAATGTTCCTGATGTATTTTGCATGCGTTCATCACTATACATGCACTCAGAGTGGCTATGCGCTGATTGTCTGGCTACACCACCCCACCATGTTACACCACACCAGCATATTACACCACCCCACCATATTACACCACACCACCATATTACACCACACCACCATATTACACCATACCACCATATTACACCACACCACCATATTACACCATACCACCATATTACACCACACCACCATATTACACCACACCACACCAGCATATTACACCACACCACCATATTACACCACACCACCATGTTACACCACACCACCATGTTACACCACACCACACCAGCATATTACACCACACCAGCATATTACACCACACCACCATATTACACCATACCACCATATTACACCACACCACCATGTTACACCACACCACACCAGCATATTACACCACACCACCATATTACACCACACCACCATATTACACCATACCACCATATTGCACCAAACCACACCAGCATATTACACCACACCACCATATTACACCACACCACCATATTACACCACACCAGCATATTACACCACACCACCATGTTACACCACACCACACCAGCATCTTACACCACACCAGCATATTACACCACACCAACATGTTACACCACACAACCATATTAGACCACCCCACCATATTACACCACACCACCATATTACACCACCATATTACACCACACCACACCAGCATATTACACCACACCACCATATTACACCACCATATTACACCACACCACACCAGCATATTACACCACACCACCATATTACACCACACCACCATGTTACACCACACCAGCATATTACACCACACCAGCATATTACACCACACCACCATATTACACCACACCACCATATTACACCACATCACCCTATTACACCACACCAGCATGTTACACCACACCAGCATATTACATCACACCACCATATTACACCACACCAGCATGTTACACCACACCAGCATATTACATCACACCACCATATTACACCACAACCCCATATTACACCACACCACCATATTACACCACATCACCCTATTACACCACACCAGCATGTTACACCACACCACACCAGCTTATTACACCACACCAGCATATTATACCACACCAGCATATTACACCACACCACACCACCATATTACACCACATCACCCTATTACACCACACCAGCATGTTACACCACACCACACCACCATATTACACCACATCACCCTGTTACACCAGACGAGCATGTTACACCACACCACCATATTACACCACACCAGCATATTACACCACACCACATTACACCACACCACCCTATCACACCACACGAGCATGTTACACCACACGAGCATGTTACACCACACCACCATATTACACCACACCACACCAGCATATTACACCACACCAGCATATTACACCACACCAGCATGTTACACCACACCACACCAGCATATTACACCACACCAGCATATAACACCACACCACCATATTACACCACACCACCATATTACACCACATCACCCTATTACACCACACCAGCATGTGACACCACACCACACCACACCACCATATTACACCACACCAGCATATTATACCACACCACCTTATTACACCACACCAACATGTTACACCACACCAACATATTACACCACACCACCACACCACCATATTACACCACCATATTACACCACACCACCATATTACACCACATCACCCTATTACACCACACCAGCATGTTACACCACACCAGCATGTTACACCACACCACACCAGCATATTATACCACACCAGCATATTACACCACACCACACCACCATATTACACCACATCACCCTATTACACCACACCAGCATGTTACACCACACCACACCACCATATTACACCACATCACCCTGTTACACCAGACGAGCATGTTACACCACACCACCATATTACACCACACCAGCATATTACACCACACCACATTACACCACACCACCCTATCACACCACACGAGCATGTTACACCACACGAGCATGTTACACCACACCACCATATTACACCACACCACACCAGCATATTACACCACACCAGCATATTACACCACACCAGCATGTTACACCACACCACACCAGCATATTACACCACACCAGCATATAACACCACACCACCATATTACACCACACCACCATATTACACCACATCACCCTATTACACCACACCAGCATGTGACACCACACCACACCACCATATTACACCACACCAGCATATTATACCACACCACCTTATTACACCACACCAACATGTTACACCACACCAACATATTACACCACACCACCAAATTACACCACCATATTACACCACACCACCATATTACACCACATCACCCTATTACACCACACCAGCATGTTACACCACACCAGCATGTTACACCACACCACACCAGCATATTACACCACACCAGCATATTACACCACACCAGCATATTATACCACACCACCATATTACACCACACCAGCATATTACATCACACCACACCACCATATTACACCACATTACCCTATTACACCACACCACCATATTACACCACACCACACCAGCATATTACACCACACCAGCATATTACACCACACCACATTACACCACACCACCATATTACACCACACCAGCATGTTACACCACACCACCATATTACACCACACCACACCAGCATATTACACCACACCAGCATATTATACCTTCCACCATATTACACCACACCAGCATATTACACCACACCACCATATTACACTAAACCACCATGTTACACCACACCACCATGTTACACCACACCACACCAGCATATTACACCACACCAGCATATTATACCACACCACCATGTTACACCACACCAGCATATTACATCAAACCAGGATATTACACCACACCACCATATTACACCACACCACCATATTACACCACACCAGCATATCACACCAGCATGTTACATCACACCAGCATATTACACCACACCAGTATATTACACCACACCACCCAATTACACCACACCAGCATGTTACACCACACCAGCATATTACACCACACCAGTATATTACACCACACCAGCATATTACACCACACCACCATATTACACCACACCAGCATATTACATCACACCAGCATATTACATCACACCAGCATATTACATCACACCAGCATATTACACCACACCACCCTATTACACCACACCAGCATGTTACACCACCCCACCATATTACACCACACCAGCATATTGCACCACACCACCATATTGCACCACACCACCATGTTACACCACACCACACTAGCATATTACACCACACCAGCATATTACACCACACCAGCATGTTACACCACACCAGCATGTTACATCAAACCAGCATATTACACCACACCACCATATTACCCCACACCAGCATATTACACCACACCAGCATATTACACCACACCAGCATATTGCACCACACCACCATATTGCACCACACCACCATATTACACCATTCCACCATATTACACCATTCCACCATGTTACACCACACCACCATATTATACCACACCACCATATTACACCACACCACCATATTACACCACACCACCATATTACACCACACCAGCATATTACACCACACCAGCATATTACACCACACCAGCATATTACATCACACCAGCATATTACACCACACCAGCATATTACACCACACCAGCATATTACACCACACCACCAGATTACACTACACCACCGGTAAGTGAGGGCACAAACACATTATTTCTATGTACAGGATGAAAAATAGATCAACAAATATGCAAAATGTTTTCATTCATAAGGTCAACATTATTTCTGCAGACAAGAGCTCCAAAAAGAAATGTGCGTGCGCAGTCTTTGGTGTATTTCTTATATTTCTTCCATGATCTGGTAGAAAAAGGAATAAACTGAAAATTTATTTTCAGACCAAATAATTTTCAAATGTAAATGGAACGAGGAATTCACCTGAACTGACCCGTACTTACTCCAGGTCCATAGCTGTCCGTGTAACACGGATCTCCCATGCATCACACTTACCATACAGCTGAATGACGGCTATCACTCCCCTGTACATACATAACCCACAATCAATGACTTCATCACACAGATATTTCAAGGGGAGAAGAGGACACGCAGATATAAATTATTCTGGGTCTTTGGGAATTTCTGTCAAAATTGAAGATAATGCAAAATCACTAGAAGAAGAGATAAAAGGGGAAATGATTACACGGAAGAATGGAAGAGACGGGTGGCCAAGAAGGGATTATAATTTTGGCTAATGACGATGTTTGTTTGAATTTAACACGTTACAGATGTAGCAGCTTTAGCATTCAAAATAACGTTGCGTTACATGTTTGCTGCTCACCCATCAGTGTCTCACTGGCGCGCAAATTCACTTCTGTTGTACCCAGGTGACATGATGGCGTCTATGGGCCTGATTCAGACCCACTCGCAAGCGGCTGTCCGCTCGCAAGTGGGTCGATGTTGTGCACTGCGCATGCGCACGACGGCGGGAGCTCCGTCGTGCGCATGCGCCAGGCGCGACGAGCGAAGGACTTTCCTTCGCTCGTTGTGTCTGATCAAAGGGGGCGTGCTGTCGATGTTGATTGACAGCATGCCCCCTTTGGTGGGCGTGCCGGGGGCGTGCTTCCCTGACGGGGGCGTTTCCCAAGGGAACGCCTACCGTCAGAAGCCGGCCCACTGACATCACTAGTGATGTCAGTGGGAGTGATTTTGGCTCTGATAGAGCCAAAATCACTCCGGGCCTTGCGGTTGAAAACCTCAACCGCAGGCTCCAGCACGCAGTGGCGATGGTCGCGATGGTCAAGACCATCGCGGCCATCAAACTGCACGCTCGTATAGGCTGTGGGTGGTGACCCACAGCTATACGAGCGTCCAGGAGGATGCTCCATAATTATGGAGGCCGGCCCTCATTCAGAGCGTACGGCTCTGAATGAGGGCCTATGTCCCTTATACAGGGCCCAATAAAGATCATGAAATCCTGTAGTGTCAGTACCCAGAGACCACAAACGTCTCTATCCATCAGTCACAATGATGCAATTCTATGGAAAATATATTTATATATTGTTTTAATAAACTTCTGTGGCAGCAATTTAGTGATGACCTCTATTTCCTGGGTTTATTTCTCCAGGCTGCTATTAAGGAGGGAATACAATAGAGGTGCGAGGTTTGTGATGTGAGCACTACAGTAAATGGCGGATATGTGCGCAGTCAGGCATCACCATGAATCTGCCCCAATGATTGATAATTTTGCACAGTGCCATGTGATTACCATGGCAGCCACAGTCACACGACACACAGAGCCTGACGCACAGATGCCTGCTCCTCTGATGATGAATATACATCTCCAATTGCTAGGGGTCTGCACATGTGTAGAATGGGTCTTGCCATCTCGCTAGCAGACCCCCCCCAAGTTGCAGCATGATTGACATGCTGCGGCATTTGGGGAGTGGAGCAAAGACGTGACTGGTCACCATTCGCAAAAAGGAATGAGACCAAGGCCTGCGTCGGCGGAAGCAGATTCCTGGCCTCTTACGTAACCAGCACCCAGTCAGGCTGCGGAATGCTTCAGCTCCCGCAGCCTGACAAAAGAAGTGACCATCGGACATGATGGTTCAGATGGTGATCCCAGCCTGTGACGTCGGTGATGAGATCGCTAATGCAGCAAGGGGGTGTCTGACACTTCTGCATTTGCATCGGAGATGGACGGATTTGCACAGCCGATTGTGCGCCACTCTGCAATTCCGTCCATCTCTGAATCAGGCCCTCGCATGGAACTGCAGGGATCATACAGTAAGGCAGCAACAGCAAAGGTACAAGAGTGCCTTATTACACATACACACGTTATATATGTAACCCGTAACCACACTAAGGCGCCCAATCATCAAACGATAAATGGTCCGGTAACCATGCAGAAACACTAGCTTCCGTATATTTAAGTTACTGGGCCAAACATCATGAGGGGTCTGGTAAGACCCCCCCCCCCGTATTCAGCAAACTCCGAAAACGAAAAGTTTTCGGAGTTTGCTGCTGAGAGCAAGCGCCATCTTCCGACAGCGCCTGTTCTCGGATCCCTGCTCCTTCCTATGAGAAGGGTCTCCGGGGATACGAATAGGGATCCCTCCGCCACCTCTTCACCAGCTCCCCGGCGGCTTTGCGCATGCGTGATCCTAGGTCACGCATGCATGGCCGGGATGACGGTGAACAGGTAAGTAACGCAGTTATAGAAGTAGCTGCGATACTAACCACGGGGACAACTGCTTTTCAGAGCAGTTGTCCCCTCACCGGAGCAATGATGAATTACTCTGGTGTCACTTTTCCTCTCTGCGAGTTGGATACTTATGTATCCCTCACAGCGAGTTCAAAACTTCATCATCAGAAGCCAAACGGCCTTCGGTGATGAATAGGCCCCTATGTACTATATATACAGGTAGCATTAATAGCAATCACAGTTTAGACTAAAACAATTATAAAAACCACACAGAGGAGCTCTCCACCCCATAGACATTCAATGGTCACCTCAGGGAGTATGTGAGTATGGATCACTGGACGGCTGTGAGACTGATTAGAGATCTGCTGCTGGGAGAGGTGCTGCTGGGAGAGGTGCTGCTGGGAGAACTGCTGCTAGGAGAGGTGCTGCTGGGAGATCTGCTGCTAGGAGATCTGCTGCTGGGAGAGGTGGTGCTGGGAGAGGTGCTGCTGGGAGAGGTGCTGCTGGGAGATCTGCTGCTGGGAGAGGTGCTGCTGGGAGATCTGCTGCTGGGAGATCTGCTGCTGGGAGATGTGCTGCTGGGAGATCTGCTGCCGGGAGATCTGCTGCTAGGAGATCTGCTGCTGGGAGCGGTGCTGCTGGGAGAGGTGCTGCTAGGAGAGGTGCTGCAGGGAGAGGTGCTGCAGGGAGATCTACTGCTGGGAGAGGTGCTGCTGGGAGAGGTGCTGCTGGGAGAGGTGCTGCTGGGAGTGGTGCTGCTGGGAGAGGTGCTGCTGGAAGATCAGGTGCTGCAAGGAGAGGTGCTGATGGGAGAGGTGCTGCAAAGAGAGGTGATGCAAGGAGAGGTGCTGATGGGAGATCTGCTGATGGGAGATCTGCTGATGGGAGATCTGCTGATGGGAGAGGTGCTGCAGAGAGTGGTACTGATGGGAGTGGTACTGCTGGGAGTGGTACTGCTGGGAGAGGTGCTGCTGTTAGAGGTGCTGCTGGGAGTGGTACTGCTGGGAGTGGTACTGCTGGGAGTGGTGCAACTGGGAGAGGTGCAGCTGGGAGCGGAGCTGCTGGGAGAGGTGCTCCTGGGACATCTGCTGCTGGGAGATCTGCTGCTGGGAGTGGTACTGCTGGGAGAGGTGCTGCTGGGAGAGGTGCTGCTGGGAGTGGTGCTGCTGGGAGAGGTGCTGCTGGGAGAGGAGCCGCTGGGAGCGGAGCTGCTGGGAGCAGAGCTGCTGGGAGCAGAGCTGCTGGGAGAGGTACTGCTGGGAGTGGTGCTGCTGGGAGTGGTGCTGCTGGGAGAGGTGCTGCTGGGAGAGGTGCTGCTGGAAGCGGAGCTGCTGGGAGAGGAGCTGCTGGGAGAGGTGCTGCTGGAAGCGGAGCTGCTGGGAGAGGTACTGCTGGGAGCGGAGCTGCTGGGAGAGGTACTGCTGGGAGCGGAGCTGCTGGGAGAGGTGCTGCTGGGAGAGGTACTGCTGGGAGAGGTGCTGCTGGGAGAGGTGCTGCTGGGAGAGGTGCTGCTGGGAAAGGTGCTGCTGGGAGAGGTGCTCCTGAGGGAGCATATGCTTTGTCTGTGTACCTGGGCTTTCTTCAGTGGAGTCTGTGGCTGGCAGGCTGGTAGCTCTACCTTATGATGAGGAGAGGTACTGCTGGGAGCGGAGCTGCTGGGAGAGGTACTGCTGGGAGCAGAGCTGCTGGGAGAGGTACTGCTGGGAGAGGTGCTCCTGGGAGAGGTGCTGCTGGGAGAGGTGCTGCTGGGAGTGGTACTGCTGGGAGCGGAGCTGCTGGGAGAGGTGCTGCTGGGAGTGGTACTGCTGGGAGAGGTGCTGCTGGGAGAGGTGCTGCTGGAAGCGGAGCTGCTGGGAGAGGTACTGCTGGGAGCGGAGCAGCTGGGAGAGGTACTGCTGGGAGTGGTGCTGCTGGGAGAGGTGCTGCTGGGAGTGGTACTGCTGGGAGAGGTGCTGCAGGGAGCGGAGCTGCTGGGAGAGGTGCTGCTGGAAGCGGAGCTGCTGGGAGAGGTACTGCTGGGAGCGGAGCTGCTGGGAGAGGTACTGCTGGGAGTGGTGCTGCTGGGAGTGGTACTGCTGGGAGAGGTACTGCTGGGAGAGGTGCTGCTGGGAGCGGAGCTGCTGGGAGAGGTGCTGCTGGGAGAGGTGCTCCTGAGGGAGCATATGCTTTGTCTGTGTACCTGGGCTTTCTTCAGTGGAGTCTGTGGCTGGCAGGCTGGTAGCTCTACCTTATGACCCTGGTGGGACCCAATGTCTCCTAAACCAGCTCTCAACTGTTGTTTCCCCAGGACAAAGAACCCAGAGTCCCTGCTGCAGACCCTTCTTATTCCTCACTCCAGTGCAGGGATCGAGGATGTAAATATGCCCTGGACAGCCTGGGGTCCCCTGCTGGTCAGGTGCCTAAATGTCTCTGCAGCTTATAGTTTGCACCCCTGCATGGCATTCCTAAGGTGGCAGCTAGGGCTAGGAGTGAGTGACGGGATGGGAAGTTCTCCGGTCACCGGGCACAATTTAGAACCAAAGTATTGTCTGCACATTTTCTACCAGAAGAAGCGCATATTGCAGAGGGTTTCCTGTGCTGTCCATGTGACTATGCCACGTGATCCCCATGCGGCAGTGGGATCATCACAATGCTTAAAAGAACCTTAGGGCCCCATTTATAAACACAGCATAACCCCTTTAGTGCTCACTAACGTGTTTATGCCATCCATTCTGTATTCAGCAAACAGGGTTATCTAAGATTACCACTGTGCATCACTTATGGGCGTGTGGTGGGGCGTGTGCTGGGCATGTGCTGGGCGTCTGGTGGGGCATGTGCTGGGGCCTGTGCTGGGGCCTGTGCTGGGCCTGTGCTGGGGTGTGTACTGTGCGTGTGCTGGGGCGTGTGCTGAGCGTGTGCTGGGGCGTGTGCTGAGCGTGTGCTGGGCGTGTGCTGGGGCGTGTGCTGGGGCATGTGGGGCCTGTTCTGGGGCGTGTGCTGGGGCCTGTGCTGGGGCCTGTGCTGGGCCTGTGCTGGGCCTGTGCTGGGCTGGGGAGACACAGGCTGCTGCCACTGACAGTTAGACCCAATCATCAAGCCCAGGCCAAGTAATTAGTACCTGCTCCCTCCCCCCCTCTCGGTGCCTCTGGTCTCATCCCTAGATATACCATTGCATAGCTTTCATCTTATATAACTGCTGTGTAATGATGCCGGTATGTTATATTACTATAATATTGTGATGTGAGTGGCAGTGGCACCCTGCAACACCCAATAGTGATCCTGTCAGCAGATGTCTGTGAATGTCCACTACGGAATAAGTATAAGCATGCGGTCATCACCTGACTGCGTTTATATGCCCCAATATCGTCCGATCATTCCCATCTCGTCCTATGTGGCCACCTAAAATTTGCTACGACATTTTAATAAAACACACAACATGATTTATAAAATAGCTATAACAAATTAAATCAAATTTTGAACAATGGGCCTGATTCACTACGGAACGCAACTGCGAATACAATAGCGATTACGCATACAGTTCAACTGCAATAATATGCTAATTCATTGCGATCGCTATACAGCAGCTACACTACATATGGACGCCGACTTTATCTTACACACACCCGTAATGTTTAGTAAGACTGAGAGACCATCAGTAACATGGAGTACCATCACATCATCACACACACTTACACAGGCTCTGACCTTACTCAGGAATTACTAACCTCATCACACACAGTGACTACACAAGACTGAGAGACCATCGGTACAATGGAGTACCATCACAGCCTCACATACACTTACACAGGCTCTGAGGTTACTCAGGAATTACTAATCTCATCACACGCAGTGATTACACAAGACTGAGACACCATCAGTAACATGGAGTACCATCACAGCCTCACACACACTTACACAGGCTCTGACCTTACTCAGGAATTACTAACCTCATCACACACAGTGATTACACAAGACTGAGAAACCATCAGTAACATGGAGTACCATCACAGCCTCACACACACTTACACAGTCTCTGACCTTACTCAGGAATTACTAACCTCATCACACACAGTGACTACACAAGACTGAGAGACCATCGGTACAATGGAGTACCATCACAGCCTCACATACACTTACACAGGCTCTGAGGTTACTCAGGAATTACTAATCTCATCACACGCAGTGATTACACAAGACTGAGACACCATCAGTAACATGGAGTACCATCACAGCCTCACACACACTTACACAGGCTCTGACCTTGGCCCTCATTCAGAGCCGCACGTTAACAACAGTACGCTCGTTGCGTTCCGATGTTGACTAACCGCACATGCGTCGGTGTTACACTGCGCATGTGCGTACGGCAGATTGCGAGCTTTTTTTCTCTCGTTCCTAAAATAGCGTACAGGAAGTGACATGTCAAATGTGATTGACAGAACAGGGCGTTTTTGGGTGTTGACGGGGGTGGAGATGAAAAAACGCAGGCGTGGCGAGGCGTTTTTGGGGCGTACATACATTAGCAGATGCGAACGTCAAATGTGTTCGGACCGTCTCATACGTCACTGAAACATCCGCTTTCCCTTCAAAATGCTCGCACAGCTTAGGGTCAGGATTACTCGACCACATTGGCGATGGCCTTCTCCTCCGTCCCGGGACTCCACGATGGTGCAGCGATTAATCGCGGCTGGTCAGTAAAGTAATTAGTGTTGGATTGAAATCCGGCTTGGTATGTGTTTGGAAAGCAGTTTATTGGGATAGCACAAAAGCGTACGCAGGTGGAAATCAGAGCTGCTAATGTCATGATTACACAATCAATTAGCGTACATTTTTGGGGTTTTATTTTGGCCACAATTTGTTGGTTATGGCCTATTGTAACAATAATGTCATCATCTTTTAATTAGCTCCCCTTTTTTTTGGTTTACTGTGGAATTTGCATCGCTATGTGATTTTTTAAACGTTCCTTAAAGAGGCCTTTTTTTTTTTAAAGAGGGTCAGTTTTTGCGTTTAAGGCCAGGATTAAATGTAACCCATTTGTACAATAATGTCACAATACAATGTCAGTGTTTTGTTTTTAATTTATTGTTTAAACACAAACAAATTGGCCTAATATTTTGTTGCCTTTTTTTGTGGCCAAGATATTTGATCCAAAAAAAAATATAACATAACTACTAACATAAGCGTAAATACAAAATTTAAAAAAATTTCACAAGAAAGGAGAGGGAAGTTTTGACCAGAAAGGAATATGAGCCAAGCACAGAAGGAGTGTGGGAAAAGTCGCCATTGCTGTCACCGTTTTCTCGCCCGTTTGGCTGGGTGAGGGTGGGCGCCAGACCGGGTCCGGGATGCCATCGGGCTGGCCTGTCCAGAGGCAGATGTTGTGGCCTCTGGACTAGGCACAGGGCTAGGCACATTTGGAGGATTGGCTGATGTTGTGCCAGAGGTGGAGGATCCGGATGTTCCGGCAGGAAGGGAGGTCGGCTCCACCATGTGCTGGCGAACGAGCTGCTCCAGGGCATCGGCGATGCGGATGTTGGCCCTGGTATTTTCCGCCAGGGCCTGACCAATGGTCACGTTGGCCGCAGCATTTTGCTCCAGGGCCTCAGCCACCCGTATCAGACTGGCGTCCATCCTCTGCAGAATCTCCGTATGGCAATCCGATTTAAAATTGAGTTCTGTGAGGAGGCCCACTGCCTGCGAGGGGGCACGCCCTGGACTGGCTTCTGCAGGGTCCTCAGCCGGATGTACTGGTTCCTCCCCTGCAGAGCCAGCAGAAATTCTGCGGCCAAGGCTCCCCTCTGGAGCAGACTCATCCGCCTCTGTCTCTGTTAGGAAATTGGAGAAAAGACTCACATTAGAATCTACATATTGGCACAATAGCATTTCAGAGTTGGTGACATCACAAGACTTACCTTGGCCAACATGAGGAGCCGCAAAGTCTGGCATGTCCGTATCCATGTTGGACACGCCAAACACCTCCACAGCCTGCACACACCCCTGTGCCATCTCTTCTAAGTCTGTCAACTCCAATGACACAGGGGTGGGACCCCCACCTGTCCCCCTTGCATGCCTAGCCCTGTCGGCAAGTTTTTGTTTGAGACGATATTTGAAGTCTGCCCATCTGTGGAATGAATTTGGAACCATTATCCTTTTTTTTACAATGGGGTTTGTTTATAGGATGGGAAAGTGTTTACTTACCGCCGTTTGACATCCCGGGCTAGACGGACATAATCACCCACCCTATTGACAGCAACGGCGACCTCCTCCCACATTCTCCACTTCTGGCTTTGGCTCATATTCCTGGGTGCCTGGGGCAGGATGTCAACGCACTTCTGGATCAAAACCTCCATCTCCTTGCTTGTGAAATGTGGCTGCCTTTTTTTTTTGGCAGCTTTGGCGGGTTGACTGGGGCCAGCAGTCTCTTCCATGTCATCCTCCTCACCTATTTGGGTAAATATGCAGATTTAGCCACTTCACAACTTGCACAATATTATGTTTTAAAAGAATCATTGACACAAAATGCATGAAGGCCTTACCGCCGCAATTTTGACCATTGTTTCCCTGGTTTGAAGCCATGTCTCTGCTTCCAGCATGAAATCATCCAGAAATTCTATGTGATTTTGTGACGTATTTATACATGCGTCCTTAGTTTGCGGCCGCATCATTGATTGTGCGTCCCTATGATTCATCCTTAATTTGTGCGGGAAAATAAACACTATTTATGGCTTGGTGTGTGTGGATTCGAGGTGGGGTTGTTGGAGTGTTGTCGGTTAAGTGGTTTGGATTTGGTTGTTTGCGTTTGGAGGATTTGGCAGAGTTGTTTTTTTGTTTGTTTTTGCTACATTTCTTTGGTTTTTCCGTTCGCATTTTTTTCATTTTTTCAACATCCTTTCCTGATTTGGTAAGTTTTGTGCATTCAAATTTGTGGCCAATTGGTGTATTCTTCTGTTTTGTGGTTCGTTAATTTGTTTAACACTCATTTCATCTTTTTTAGTTTTTTTTTGTTTTCGGACCCAAAGAAGTTTTTTGTGGAAATCTTATATATTCGAGTTGGGTAAGTCCATTTTTTGTCTTGCATTTGCGAATTAATTACCGCATTTTTGACTGTTGGTGTAGCGACTTGCATTTGCGAATTAATTACCGCATTTTTGACTGTTGGTGTAGCGACTTGCATTTGCGAATTAATTACCGCATTTTTGACTGTTGGTGTAGCGACTTGCATTTGCGAATTAATTACCGCATTTTTGACTGTTGGTGTAGTGACTTGCATTTGCGAATTAATTACCGCATTTTTGACTGTTGGTGTAGCGACTTGCATTTGCGAATTAATTACCGCATTTTTGACTGTTGGTGTAGCGACTTGCATTTGCGAATTAATTACCGCATTTTTGACTGTTGGTGTAGTGACTTGCATTTGCGAATTAATTACCGCATTTTTGACTGTTGGTGTAGCGACTTGCATTTGCGAATTATTTACCGCATTTTTGACGGCTTATTCATCATATAATCCAGTTTTGCTTTTCCCTTTTCCATTTTTTGGGTCCATTTGAACGCTATTTGACGTACGGTGTGCAATGTCGTTTTCATCGATGGCCAAATGTGTTTTTCCGCTATTTTCTGTGTTGGCTTGCAACAATTTTTAAACAAAAAAAACACCCTCGAAATTTTTGAAGTCTCATTGTTGGCTTTTTTACAGTTTATACGTATCATGACAATACCCCGGCATGTAAGCAGCTATGGATGGTATCGGAAAGCTAAGTTGTTTTTTCTTACTTTTGGGGTGGGTCAAAAGCCTTACATTGTAAACTTTGAATTTCAGGTCGATCTGGGGCGAATTGTTCTGGCCCTGCTCCCGGAAGACGACCAACCTCAAACTCGTCCCAGGCGTAGGCATCGTAGGCATGCAATGCCCCAGATATTTCGAACACGTGTCACCCTTTTTGGAATGCCCGATGATGAGGTTTTAAGACGCTACCGTCTACCTCCCAAAATCATCATAGACACTCTCTCATTAATAGAAAGTGATCTTGAGCGGCAAATTGACAGTCCAACAGCAATACCACCACTGACGCAATTTATGGCGGTGTTACATTTCTGTGCCTCAGGATCATTTCAAACAACGGTGGGAATAGTGGCGGGCATCTCCCAATCCTCCTTTTCCAGGATCCTGAGGGCAGTGATGGAGGCACTTTTCAAGCACCTCCATCATTTTATTAAAATGCCTTTGGATATGGGTGCCCTTAGTGTGGCCAAGGCCAATTTTTACCAAATAGCTGGCTTCCCACACATCATAGGGGTTGTGGATGGTACTCACATACCACTTCAGCCTCCAGCACGGCTGGAGGCAATATTTAGAAACAGGAAACACTATCACTCCCTGAATGTAATGGTGGTATGTGATGCCTCCCTCCAGATCCTGTCCCTGAATGCTAAATTACCCGGAAGTGCTCATGACTCCTTCGTCATCCGGCAATCAGGGATATGGCAGAAATTAACCAACCTACAAGCTGGTGATGCGTGGCTTCTGGGTAAGTGGAGACCTTTAGTACATAACAATGTTAAGCTTGATACACAGTGTTCCTGATGTGGTCTATTTTTGTTCACAGGAGACAGTGGATACCCTTGCATGTCCTGGCTGCTCACTCCTTATTTGGCTCCCACACCAGGGCCACAAAGTGCGTATAATTCCGCACTTACAGCCACCAGGCAAGTGGTGGAGCGCTGTATCGGCCTTTTAAAAGGCCGATTCAGATGCCTCCACCGCTCTGGTGGCGAGCTCATGTATGTGCCGGATATGGTGTCGAAAATTGTGGTCCTGTGTGGGATATTTCACAACATTGCCATAAGGAGTGGTGTCCCAATGCAGCCAGAGGATGCCTTACCTGAGGATGGCCCCCCCGAGGTTGGTCGAAGGTCAGTATGTGGGGGGGCCATACGCGATGATGTGGTGGCCAGATTTTTTAGGTAAGTTTGAACAAAACTCCAGTGTTTATACCTAATGTGTTTGTGTTTTTTGGCGAACATCTAATTTATTTAGAATTTTCTCACCATCTTCTGTTTGTTCACATAATCTTTGGCACTCCAACGCTCACTACTTCCTGCTACCCTTACCAAACCTGGATCTGGTCCTTTTGGGCATATATTCTTGAACCCATATCGCAACGCCATGTTTGTGGAATCATGTTGGCATGGTCCTTCGTCAACCAGTTCTTGATTTTGTGTTTTTATTTAATTATTTCTTGGTATGTGTTGTATTTGAATTTATCACTGTGTATTTTTTTGGGGAGTGACCACTTTGTTTTCTCTGTTATGTTGTGAATAAATGTTTGAAGAGTGAAATGGTCTTCCTTTTTTGGGACGTTAACAGCAAGTGTAACCAGGTTAACACAAGTTACATTTGACTAAGGGGTAATCCAGTACTGACGCCAGTTGAGCAAAACTGAAATATGTTTTCAGCTTCCCAATCCACACCAAAAGGAAGCCTGGCCCAACCTTGGGATTTGTAAGATTGGCCTAAGCAGCTTGCGCACCAAGTAGGAACCTGGAAAATGTAGAAATCTGTAATTGACACTACACCCAAAAAGGGAAATTACATTGTTACTGTTATGTGTTTCTGGTGTCTGTTTGACATACAAAGACAAAACACAATCTAACTTTTAAAAAAGGGAAATCCTTGCAGGAACAGTCTACTTATGTCAGGCTAAACTTTCTTGGTTTTGGTTTTTAAAAATGAGCCACAACGTATATTTGTCTTAATAAATTTATTTGGAAAATAGAACAAAAAAAAAAAATCTAATGCCGAAGGAGGCCAGACAGCCGGTCGAGGGCCACCAGAAGGCCGATTACATGGTGGCGCATCTGCCCCACAACATCCGCCACCTCTTGCCGACGCCTCTGTTCCTCTGTGGGTGAGAAAAGTGTGTGGGTTAATACAACAATAGGGAATCCACAGAAAAACATTAAAAAAAAACCAAATCACTCCTAAACCCAAAAACAGAAATAAAAAGGGTGGGCTGGCAAAAATACAAGGCCTAGGTACAAATTCCCACAGGTATGATATGTGTATGTTGAAATCACCAGGAAGAGGTAAAGGCAAACCTTCAAAATCACCAAAAGTCAAGCCACAAAAACACGAAGAAAGGCACGACACATGATTACATACAAACAGTTTGTGCTTTAAAAAAAAAATTAAAAAAACATACCGGGAGACAAAACGGGAGCTCCGGCCAAACCTCCATGATCCTCCTCGGAGGATCCGTCATTCCCCAAAGAATGGGGCGGAGTTATGCTGGACTCCGGGGAGGGGGTAATTGGAAGAGGGGTGGGTGGAGGAGAGGGGGAAGTGGGACGGAGGGGAAGGAGGCCCGACATTTCCGGGAGAGGGTCTGGGAAGGATGGGGAGGAGTGGGGAATAGGGGAAAGATTTGGGGTGGAGTGTTGGCTGGGGGTTGGGGAGAGTGGGCGGGAACGCCGTCTGGACGGACGTTGACGGCGGAGTCTTGGCTGTCCCCCTAAAATATGTCAAAGAAATTGCGTTTAGTTTATGGACAAATCCGGCCAAACAAACAAAAAAAAAAAAAATAATAAAAAATAAAACCAAAAAAAATAGCAGTAGAATTAAAAAATCAGAAAAAGAGGGGAAACATGCAGACGCAGATATGAGTACAAATAATAAATAGAACAGACAGGAAAACATGCAGACGCAGATATGAGTACAAATAATAAATAGAACAGACAGGAAAACATGCACACGCAGATATGAGTACAAATAATAAATAGAACAGACAGGAAAACATGCACACGCAGATATGAGTACAAATAATAAATAGAACAGACAGGAAAACATGCAGACGCAGATATGAGTACAAATAATAAATAGAACAGACAGGAAAACATGCAGACGCAGATATGAGTACAAATAATAAATAGAACAGACAGGAAAACATGCAGACGCAGATATGAGTACAAATAATAAATAGAACAGACAGGAAAACATGCACACGCAGATATGAGTACAAATAATAAATAGAACAGACAGGAAAACATGCAGATGCAGATATGAGTACAAATAATAAATAGAACAGACAGGAAAACATGCACACGCAGTTTGCCCCACAAACACAAACATTAAAACCACAATACATAACACTTACTTTCCTCGATCTGCATGCGAAAGCATGCCAGCAAGCGGGGCGTTCGCCGTTGCAGGTCGGACCACCTGCGCTCCAGCTGCCCGATGTTGCGGCGTGAGCCGAAGGACCGCAGGCGGGACCGTACCTCCGCATACGCGGAGCGCTTCTGCCGGTTGGTCATGGGTTGAGGCTGGCTGGTGATCCGGCGATCCATGACCTCCGTAAGCACCAGCAGCTCACGCCTGGTGAATGCGGAGGCTCTCATGATGGCAATGGTGTTTTTCTTAAAAATCATTTTTGATAAAGTGTGTAAAAATTTTCTGATTGGCTAATGTATTTTGGAAATTAACAGGAGCAATTTTATTGGTTAGTGTATGAGTCATGTGTTTGCCAGGGCCAGAAATCTCTGGAGAGTTATGATAGGCTTGATGCAGTGACATGCGTAAGCAAATTTAAATAAAGAAATGAACCCAGGGAAATATGCGGGGATCCACAGCAATAGAACAATTGTTTAATTGTGGTTCACATGTTTTTTGAACAATAAAAGCGAATGTTTCATCCGTACGTATTCTGCGGGTAAACACAAACACGGACAAGAGTAAAGTTTCTTGCATTGTGTTGAAAAAAAACAAACAATTAAGCTAATTGATACATTGATTGGCATGATACGATTGATGGAGGTAGGCAGAATAAAGGAGCAGGTAATCGACATCTGACAAGGCCACTTCCTGTTTATACGTGTGCGTGCGTTCCTTTCAAGCCATTTCGGGGATGTACGCTCGCTATTTCGTACGCTCGTTAGTTAGAGGAGGGGTCGTCAGAGTTTAGGGAGGAATTTTAGATGCGAACGAAAATACGAGCGAGCCATTGAATTTAAATATTTTTGTACGTACGCCTAACGTACGTGCGCCCGCTTGCGAGTGGGTCTGAATGAGGGCCTTTACTCAGGAATTACTAACCTCATCACACGCAGTGATGAAACAAGACTGAGACACCATCAGTAACATGGAGTACCATCACAGCCTCACACACATTTACACAGGCTCTGACCTTACTCAGGAATTACTAACCTCATCACACGCAGTGATTACACAAGACTGAGACACCATCAGTAACATGGAGTACCATCACAGCCTCACACACACTTACACAGGCTCTAACCTCACTCAGGAATTACTAACCTCATCACACACTATTATAACACAAGACTGAGACACCATCAGTAACATGGAGTACCATCACATCCTCACACACATACACAGGCTCTGACCTTACTCAGGAATTACTAACCTCATCACACACAGTGATTACACAAGACTGAGATACCATCAGTAACATGGAGTACCATCACAGCCTCACACACACTTACACAGGCTCTGACCTTACTCAGGAATTACTAACCTCATCACACGCAGTGATTACACAAGACTGAGATACCATCGGTACAATCTAGTACCATCGCAGCCTCACACATACATGGACAAACCCTGACATTTCTCAGAAATTGCTAACTTCCACACATGGTATCAGGCCTCAGGCTGCGCTTGGCATCGCAGTGGAAAACTTATACATGCCCATGCAATGGCGTTCAAGCGCACTGGCACACCTGCGTTTCCCCGACCACTCCCCTGTCACCACCCACAAACAGCACTTCCTGTCAATCATTCTGCAATGGATCTGCGTAGCTGCTGCGATCGCAGTCCCGATCTCAATGGCAAGTTGGAGGAAGCGATGCATATGCATGTGCTGTACGCGACATTTGGGCGATTGTGTTCATTTTAGCCGCTGCGTTCCTTGCTGAATCAGGCCCTCTGTTATGAGACCAGATCAGCTACCAGTGAGCCGCCCTCAGATCTACATGATATTATAGAATATTCTGAGCCCTGATCTTGGTCATCAGCCCCAGATAGCCCCATAGACAACAATTAAATTCACAGGACATGATAATGTGAATTACATCTGGCATCACAATTGTTATGAGGATTATTGTGATGCTTATTCTATTCTAAACAAGTAAAATTATTTCTTTGTCTGAAACTTTTGGTGGCCCTAAGAATGAATCCTCAAACTACTCTATTGTGGCCACAAATGTGGTTAGGTGGTACAGGACTAGTTGACACAGACTGAATTAATGGATGATATGGAGGCCCAGGCTGTGTGGCCCTTTAATGATACCACACACCATTCTCTGTTCAATCATATACACACAGGGAAAGATTGTGGGATACACTTTACTGAAGACACAGCGCCACCTACTGTCCCTCCAGTATAGATTCTATAGAAATACATAACCTACTGCTGTTGCCATACTCCAACAAATGTTTGGTTATTAGTCAAATAGATTTTCCAACATGTCCAATAAAAAGCCAGTTGTGTGTCATACATAGTGTATTGTGTGTCATAATTACAGCATATACAGGACCAGTGATCACAGTAACCCATTATATGTGTCCTACATAGTATATTGTGTGTCATAATTCCAGTATATACAGGACCAGTGATCACAGTAACCCATTATATGTGTCATACATAGTGTATTGTGTGTCATAATTCCAGCATATACAGGACCAGTGATCACAGTAACCCATTATATGTGTCATACATAGTGTATTGTGTGTCATAATTCCAGCATATATAGGACCAGTGATCACAGTAACCCATTATATGTGTCATACCTGGTGTATTGTGTGTCATTATTCCAGCATATACAGGACCAGCGATCACAGTAACCCATTATATGTGTCATACATAGTGTATTGTGTGTCATAATTCCAGCATATATAGGACCAGTGATCACAGTAACCCATTATATGTGTCATACATAGTGTATTGTGTGTCATAATTCCAGTATATACAGGACCAGTGATCACAGTAACCCATTATATGTGTCATACATAGTGTATTGTGTGTCATAATTCCAGCATATACAGGACCAGTGATCACAGTAACCCATTATATGTGTCATACATAGTGTATTGTGTGTCATTATTCCAGCATATACAGGACCAGTGATCACAGTAAACCATTATATGTGTCATACATAGTGTATTGTGTGTCATAATTCCAGCATATACATGACCAGCGATCACAGTAACCCATTATATGTGTCATACATAGTGTATTGTGTGTCATAATTCCAGCATATACAGGACCAGCGATCACAGTAACCCATTATATGTGTCATACATAGTGTATTGTGTGTCATAATTACAGCATATACAGGACCAGCGATCACAGTAACCCATTATATGTGTCATACATAGTGTAGTGTGTGTCATAATTCCAGCATATACAGGACCAGCGATCACAGTAACCCATTATATGTGTCATACATAGTGTATTGTGTGTCATTATTCCAGCATATACAGGACCAGTGATCACAGTAAACCATTATATGTGTCATACATAGTGTATTGTGTGTCATAATTCCAGCATATACATGACCAGTGATCACAGTAACCCATTATATGTGTCATACATAGTGTATTGTGTGTCATAATTCCAGCATATATAGGACCAGTGATCACAGTAACCCATTATATGTGTCATACATAGTGTATTGTGTGTCATAATTCCAGCATATACAGTACCAGTGATCACAGTAACCCATTATATGTGTCATACATAGTGTATTGTGTGTCATAATTCCAGCATATATAGGACCAGTGATCACAGTAACCCATTATATGTGTCATACATAGTGTATTATGTGTAATATATCCAACATATACAGGACCAGCGATCACAGTAAAACATTATATGTGTCATACATAGTGTATTGTGTGTCATAATTCCAGCATATACCTGACCAGTGATCACAGTAACCCATTATATGTGTCATACATAGTGTATTGTGTGTCATAATTCCAGCATATACAGGACCAGTGATCACAGTAACCCATTATATGTGTCATACATAGTGTATTGTGTGTCATAATTCCAGCATATACAGGACCAGTGATCACAGTAACCCATTATATGTGTCATACATAGTGTATTGTGTGTCATAATTCCAGCATATACATGACCAGTGATCACAGTATCCCATTATATGTGTCATACATAGTGTATTGTGTGTCATAATTCCAGCATATACAGGACCAGTGATCACAGTAACCCATTATATGTGTCATACATATAGTGTATTGTGTGTCATATTTCCAGCATATACAGGACCAGTGATCACAGTAACCCATTATATGTGTCATACATAGTGTATTGTGTGTCATAATTCCAGCATATACAGGACCAGTGATCACAGTAACCCATTATATGTGTCATACATAGTGTATTGTGTGTCATAATTCCAGCATATACAGGACCAGCGATCACAGTAACCCATTATATGTGTCATACATAGTGTATTGTGTGTCATAATTCCAGCATATAGAGGACCAGCAATCACAGTAACCCATTATATGTGTCATACATAGTGTATTGTGTGTCAAAATTCCAGCATATACAGGACCAGTGATCACAGTAACCCATTATATGTGTCATACATAGTGTATTGTGTGTCAAAATTCCAGCATATACAGGACCAGCAATCACAGTAACCCATTATATGTGTCATACACAGTGTATTGTGTGTCATAATTCCAGCATATACAGGACCAGTGATCACAGTCACCATTATATGTGTCATACATAGTGTATTGTGTGTCATACATCCAGCATATACAGGACCAGTGATCACAGTCACCATTATATGTGTCATACATAGTGTATTGTGTGTCATACATCCAGCATATACAGGACCAGTGATCACAGTAACCCATTATATGTCTCATACATAGTGTATTGTGTGTCATAATTCCAGCATATACAGGACCAGTGATCACAGTCACCATTATATGTGTCATACATAGTGTATTGTGTGTCATACATCCAGCATATACAGGACCAGTGATCACAGTAACCCATTATATGTCTCATACATAGTGTATTGTGTGTCATACATCCAGCATATACAGGACCAGTGATCACAGTAACCCATTATATGTGTCATACATAGTGTATTATGTGTCATATATCCAGCATATACAGGACCAGTGATCACAGTAACCCATTATATGTGTCATACATAGTGTATTGTGTGTCATAATTCCAGCATATACAGGACCAGCGATCACAGCAACCCATTATATGTGTCATACATAGTGTATAGTGTGTCATAATTCCAGCATATACAGGACCAGTGAGCACAGTAACCATTATATGTGTCATACATAGTATATTGTGTGTCATAATTCCAGCATATACAGGACCAGTGATCACAGTAACCCATTATATGTGTCATACATAGTATTTGTGTGTCATAATTCCAGCATATACAGGACCAGTGATCACAGTAACCCATTATATGTGTCATACATAGTATATTGTGTGTCATAATTCCAGCATATACAGGACCAGTGATCACAGTAACCCATTATATGTGTCATACATAGTATTTGTGTGTCATAATTCCAGTATATACAGGACCAGCGATCACAGCAACCCATTATATGTGTCATACATAGTGTATAGTGTGTCATAATTCCAGCATATACAGGACCAGTGAGCACAGTAACCATTATATGTGTCATACATAGTGTATTGTGTGTGATAATTCCAGCATGTACAGGACCAGTGATCACAGTAACCCATTATATGTGTCATACATAGTGTATTGTGTGTCATAATACCAGCATATAGAGGACCAGCAATCACTGTGACCCATTATATCTATCATACATAGTGTATTGTGTGTCATAATTCCAGCATATACAGGACCAGTGATCACAGTAACCCATTATATGTGTCATACATAGTGTATTGTGTGTCATAATTCCAGCATATACAGGACCAGTGATCACAGTAACCCATTATATGTGTCATACATAGTGTATTGTGTGTCATAATTCCAGCATATACAGGACCAGTGATCTCAGTAACCCATTATATGTAGGGGTGTGCACCGGCCACTTTTCGTGTTTTGTGTTTTGGTTTTGGATCTGGATCTTTCTTCGTGTTTTGGATCTGGATTGGTTTTGCCAAAACCACCCTTCCGTGTTTTGGGTTCTGGGTTTTGGATTTGTATTTTTTTTTAAAAAAAAGCTTAAAAACAGCTTAAATCACAGAATTTGTGGGTTTTTCTGCTCCTATGCAATTATTAACCTCCCTTAATAACCTTCATTTCCACTCATTTCCAGTCTATTCTGAACACTTCACACCTCACAATATTGTTTTTATGGCCAAAAGATTGCACCGTGGTAGCTGGATGACTATGCTAAGCGACACGAGTGGGCGGCACAAACACGTGACCCATCTAGGAGTGACACTGCAGTGGCAGACAGGATGGCAGTTAGAAAAACTAGGCCCCAAACAGTACATAATGCAAAGAAAAAAAAGAGGTACAAGATGGAATTGTCCTTGGGCCCTCCCACCCACCCTTATGTTGTATAAATAGGACATGCACACTTTAACAAACCAATCATTTCAGCGCCAGGGTCTGCCACATGACTGTGGCTGAAATGATTGGTTTGTTTGGGCCCCCACAAAACAAGCTGGCAATTAATGTGTCCCTGCACAAACTGGCTCTACGGAGGCAAGATGTCGTCCTCATCCTCCTCATCCACCGATTTCTTGGATAAAACAGGAAAAAGGGATTTAGGTGTCCCTGGACTGCTTACGGTCTTAGCCAAAGTTTCTGAACTTGACAGTAACTTTTTATGAACGCGCTGCAGGTGCCGTATAAGGGAGGATGTTCCTAGGTGGTTAACGTCCCTACCCCTATTTATTTCACCTTTACATATGGTACATATGGCAAGACAGTTGTTGTCCGGATTTGGATAGAAATATTGCCAGACCAAAGAGGTGGAATGTTTGGTCTTCTGCCCAGGCATGACCGTGATGGGCTTTTTCATCCCACGGACAACAACTGTCTCCCCCAAAGCCTGATTTAAACAAACCACATCACCATCAGAATCCTCCTCGCCAACTTCCTCCTCCGTGCCAGCTACACCAGTATCCTCATCCTGTTGTACTTCAACAGTGGCATCTTCAATTTGCATATCAGCAAGTGGACTGTGGGTGCTCCTTTCAGCACTTGCAGGGGGCGTGCAAATGGTGGAAAGAGCCACCTCTTCCCGTCCAGTGCTGGGAAGGTCAGGCATCGCAACCACCACCACACTTGGACTCTCCTTGGGGATTTGTGATATCTTCTTAGAAAGCACAGTTCTTCGCTGTGCTTTTGCCAGCTTAACTCGTTTGATTTTTTTAGTGGGAGGAGGGCTTCCATCGTCATGTGAAGCTGAACCACTAGTCATGAACATAGGGAAAGACCTTAGCCGTTCCTTGCCACTCAGTGTCATAAATGGCATATTGGCAAGTTTACGTTTCTCTTCAGCTGATTTAAATGTCTTTTTCAAGGTCATTTTCCTGAACTTTGTCATTTGGGATTGTATGTGCCCTCTACTATGACATTGGGCATCGGCCTTGGCAGACGACGTTGATGGCATGTTATCGTCTATGTCGTGACTAGTGGCAGCAGCTTCAGCACTAGGAGGAAGTGGTTCTTGATCTTTCCTTATTTTATTTTTATCGGAGAAAGTTTGGTCCTCCATTTATGTTATATTGATTTGATATATACGTGCGGCTAAGGCGCACACAAACACAGAAAATATTTTTTTATTTTTGCTGGAGAGTAGTGCACTTTGTGGGTTACACCACCCTTTAAGAAATGAGCAAGCCGGCTCTTTACTTATGGGACACAGGCGCACGCTTGGCGCTGCTCCTTTGTTGATGCACGTGCAGCCACAGTGCACACAATTCACAAACACAGAAAATATTTTTTTATTTTGTTTGGAGTGCTCTTTGGGGGTTTCAGAACCCTTTAGCGGTCAATCCAGCCGGCCCTTTATTTATAGGTCACAGGCGCACGCTTGGCCCTACTTTGTTGATGCACGTGCGGCTACTGCGCACACAATTCACAAACACAGAAAAAATATATTTTTTTTAGCACTTGGGGGGAGCACCCCTGTTGGACAGAGCACCCCCTGGACAACACTACAGCACCCCTTTAGGACTGGGACACTGCACATGACTTTGGAGTGGACACAGCCCCTATGGACAACTGACTGCACAACACAGTCCAGCCAGCCCCTATGGACTTTGAAGTAGTGGACACAGCCCCTATGGACAACAGCAGCACAGCGCAGCACAGCACAGCACAACACTACTCTGCACTACACTACACTACACACTACACAGCCCAGCCAGCCCTAACTCCCACCCTCCCTCTTCACTGTCAACAGCCGAGTAAGAAATTGGCGCCGACGTGGGTACCTTATATAGGATCCAAAACCTGCGAGACCCGGAAGGCGGGATGATGACGTTTTGCCTCGATTTCAGATCCGAATCAGAAGGGAAAAGTCGAGCCCGACTCGGATCGGCCTCGGATCGGGGGGCCCGGATTTCAGAAATCCGAACCCGCTCACCCCTAATTATATGTATCATACATAGTGTATTGTGTGTAATAATCCCAGCATATAGAGGACCAGCAATCACAGTAAGCCATTATATGTGTCATACATAGTGTATTGTGTGTCATAATTCCAGCATATACAGGACCAGTGATCACAGTAACCCATTATATGTGTCATACATAGTGTATTGTGTGTCATAATTCCAGCATATACAGGACCAGTGATCACAGTAACCCATTATATGTGTCATACATAGTGTATTGTGTGTCATAATTCCAGCATATACAGGAACAGTGATCACAGTAACCCATTATATGTATCATACATAGTGTATTGTGTGTCATAATTCCAGCATACACAGGACCAGCGATCACAGTAACCCATTATATGTGTCATACATAGTGTATTGTGTGTCATAATTCCAGCATATACAGGACCAGTGATCACAGTAACCCATTATATGTGTCATACATAGTGTATTGTTTGTCACCAGAACAGGTTGGGTACATAAGGCTATTTTTAATTTTTGGAAAGCTTTCTCTGTTTCAGGACCCCATTCTACCATGATTTTTTGTTTGCCCTTGGTAAGGTCAGTAAGTGGGACCGCGATGGTGGCAAAATTGGGTATGAACCTCCTATAGTATCCAGTGATCCCTAAGAAGGCTCTCATCTGCTTCTTATTGAGGGGTCGTGGCCAGATCTGTATTCCTCAATCTTATTGAGCTGTGTTTTATCAAACCTCTGCCAATGATGTATCCCAGATATTTTACTTTCTAAATCCCTAGACAACACTTTTTTGGGTTGGCTGTCAAACCTGCCTTAAAGATGGAGTCTAACACTGCTTGGACTCTTGGTAAGTGAGACTGCCAATCAGGACTATGTATGACCACATCATCCAGATAAGTAGCAGCATATCGTCTATGGGGTCTTAGAATCCTATCCATCATTCTTTGAAAGGTAGCAGGTGCCCCATGTTGCTCAAAGGGTAACATCTTATAATGAAACAACCCTTCTGCTGTAGCAAAAGCTGTTTTTTCTTTGGCGTTTACGGTTAATGGCACTTGCCAATACTCTTTGGTTAGGTCCAGAGTGGCTAAATATCTTGCTGTCCCCAGTCTTTCAATTAGTTCATCCACCCTTGGATCAGGTAGGCATCGAATTTTGAAACACTGTTCAGCTTTCGGAAGTCATTACAAAAATGCACACTCCCATCAGGCTTTGGAATCAACACAATGGGACTGGACCACTCACTATGTGATTGTTCAATTACCCCCAATTCTAACATTTTTTTTAATTTCCATTGACACAGACTCTCTTTGGGCTTCGGGCAACCTATAGGGCTTTAGGTTAACCTTAACCCCCGGGTCAGTGACTATGTCATGTTTGATGACCGTGGTTTTTCCTGGCAGGTCCGAAAACAGGGGGTCATTCAGACCCGCTTGCGAGCGCATGACGCTCGCAAGTGGGTCGATGTTGCCCCACTGCGCATGCGCACGACAGAGGGAGCTCCATCGTGCGCATGCGCGAGACCCGGACAGCGACGGGCTCTCCGTCGCTCCGGGTCTCGTACCAAAGGGGGCGTGCTGTCGATGTTGATTGACAGCACGTCCCCTTTGGTGGGCGTGCCAGGGGCATGGCTGCCAGATGGAGGCGTTCCCATGGGAACGCATACCGTCTGAAGCCGGCCCCACTGACATCACTAGTGATGTCAGTGGGAGTGATTTTGGCTCTGATAGAGCCAAAATCACTCCAGGGCTTGCGGCAGCGAGACCCTACTGCAGGGTCTCCGTCGCAAGCCCGATGGTCACGATGGTCTTGACCATCGTGACCATCATCATGGACGCTCGCTATAGCTGTGGGTGGTAACCCACAGCTATGCGAGCGTCCATGAGGCCGCTCCAAGTTGAGGGAGGAGGGCCCTGATTCAGAGCGAGTGCTCTGGTCAGAGCGTTCGGCTCTGAACAGGCCCACAGTACCCTATTTCTGATCAAAAATTCCTTGACTTCCTGCTGTTGACTGGCTGACAGGGTTTTTGCCACTGTCACTTCGGATACCACGGGACCTGGGTTTACTGGAGGGGCTTGGATGGCTGACAGTGCTGTGCTCTCCTTCCAGGGTTTTATCAGGTTCACATGATATATCTGTTCTGGTTTTCTTTTCCCCCGGCTGGTAAACTTTATAGTTGACCTGTCCCACTTTTTCTAAGATCTCAAAGGGCCCTTGCCACTTAGCCAACAGTTTACTTTCTACCGTGGGAACCAACACTCTGTCCCCAGGAGCAAAGTTTCTTAAACGTGCATTGCGGTTATATACCCTCTGCTTTGCTAGTTGGGCCTGTTCCAAGAGCTCCTTAACTATCGGCACTACAGCCGCAATTCTCTCTTGCATCTGGGAAACATGTTCAATCACTGTTTTATAAGGACTGGACTGCCCTTCCCACGTCTCCTTGGCAACGTCTAGTAACCCTCTTGGATGTCTCCGATATAACAAGTCGAAAGGTGAAAACCTGGTGGAGGATTGGGGTACCTCTCTTATGGCCAACATCAGATAAGGCAACAAATAATCCCAATCTTTACCATCTTTGTCGACTACATTCCTTAACATATGTTTTAAGGTCTTTTTAAACCTCTCGACCAAACCATCGGTTTGGTGGTGATAAACCGATATCCTTAACTGGTTAATCTTAAATAGGCGGCACAACTCCTTCATAACTTTTGACATGAACGGGGTACCCTGGTCAGTTAGTATCTCCTTAGGTATTCCCAACCTGCTGAAAACATGGACCAGCTCTCTAGCAATGGACTTGGTTGACATATTGCGTAGTGCTATCACTTCCGGGTATCTGGTAGCGTAGTCCAGAATTACCAAAACTTGTTTTGGAATACTGATTAAAATAAACCCTCTTTTTATATCATGGATTTTATGGGTTTATATTTTTGGAGGATTTAAAGCGTTTTGGAGAATAAAGAAACCTTTATAGGAGTTCCATTACGTCATTCCACGTGAGTTGGGTGATGTCCCCCTTCATTTATTTTAAAAGAAACTTCCAGACGATTATTTGAAAGAAACGGTTATATGATCATACTCGTATTACACAGTGTGAGTTGGGGTACGCAACTATTAAAAAGTGTCTACATTGATGGAAAGGCTGTTTGCAAGAAAAGATACCTTTATATGTTTACATATTTAGCGATAAGAAGTGAGTTGGGGTACGCCAATTCATCTAAGAAGAACTTCAACATGAAAGATATTGTGTCTATAATCCAGGACTCCATTTAGATATACTGACTTTTATTGCACAGATACATAACTGTAACATTACATATAGTGCCACAGTTCCTGTGTCATATTCTGTTCCTTTTTCTGTATTGAGTCATATTAATGTCTAGTCTTTTGTGGGGCAGGAACCTTCCTGGTCTGGCCGGCCTGTCTTCAGGTTCCCCACCCTCAGTCTTAGGCACATTCCACCACCCAACACCCTTCTCCCCAGGAACAGTCTTACCATTGTTGATGGGAGTCGCCGGTGCGCTATCGGGGCTCAGTAGGGCAGACTCATCAGCTCCTCAGCCACCACGTACCTCTCCACCAGTTCGACTAACTGGTCTGCGGACTTAGCGTCGGCATGACTCACCCACTTGCGCAAGGATGCAGGTAGGGATCGCAGATACCGGTCCATCGCAACTCGTTCAACAATTTGTGGTCCTGTCAGCATCTCAGGCTGTAGCCACTTGATGGATAGATGGATGAGGTTGTGCATCTGTGAGCGTGGAGGTCTGTCCATTTGGAACTCCCAGCGGTGGACTCGTTGGGCATGAACAAAGGTGGTGACTCCCAAGCGAGCTAGGATCTCCCATTTTAATTTCACATAGTCCTTAGCATCAGCCAGGCACAAATCGTAATAGGCCTTTTGTGGCTACCCAGACAGGAAAGGTGCCACCAGACTTGCCCATTGGTCCATGGGCCAATTCTCCCTTTCGGCTGTTCTCTCAAATACAGTGAGATATGCCTCCACATCATCACCTGAAGTCATCTTTTGTAGGAAATGACTTGCTCGTATCGAGTGAGTGGTAGTGGGAGGACCAGTGGGAGCATCTCCAGACCGGGCTACTAGGTATTGTATCACCTCCTATAGGGCCTGGCTGTTTTCCGCTAGGGCCTGGCGGGTTTCCTTGATGGTGACTTGTTGATACCTCTGGGCTGTCTCCAAGGCCAACAGTTTCACCTGGGTGGACTCTTGCTGAGCTCTGGTAGCTACCTGCTGAGCGCCCTTAGCCTGAAGCAAGGCTTTTACAACGTCCTCCATTTTACCACCAGGTGCTGGTTGGAAGCTGAACCTTGCCTCTCTGAGCATTGGCTGACGCCACCTTCAGGGATTCAATATTCACGTGTCTGCCCCTTTAAATTTTAAAGGACAAACTTTCCTTGCTGCACTTTTCAGTGTGTGTCCGCATTCTCCACCAATTGTAACACGACTGGATTAGGGGTCCCTCTCCTGGGGTAGATGGACTCCCTCTTCACACACAGCAGCCTGAAAAATAGTACACCAGTCTGGGGTCTTGTACTAGCTGGTCGGTACCAGTCTTTATTGTGCAACGTAAAAGGAAAACAAAACATAAAAGTAAACACTAGCCCATCTGGGCACTAACTAGACAAGAGGATCCCTCTCTAAAGAAATAGTATGGCCTACTGCCTCCACCATCAATACAAGCGTATGCAGAAGACTTACAGGTAGTTTCCAGCATGTGTCTCTGAGCCAGCCAGTCTGCTTGCTCTCCCAGGTATGAGACACTAGCTTACAATCACACACAGCCTAGATCAGCCAGTTCCAGGTGCAGACCCTAATGAGCAGGCTAACCGGCCAAAAAGGCCAAAACCCGGAGTGGCCTGTGGATGGAGCCCTCCCTCCCCTCACATCCACACCCCCAGGCCCCAAACCGTCTTTTCAAAAAGCGGACACTCAAATCTGCTTCACTGTAGACTTTCTCCTGAGGTTTTTTAGAACAGATAGGTCAAAAAACTAGGACAAATGTATCTACCACTGACCACTTTACCTGTGTCCCTATCACAATATCTATCTATCTACCAATTATCTATCTCATATGTATCTATCTAATATCTATCTATATACCATCTATCTATCTATCTATCTCATATCTATCTACCTATCTATCTCATATTTATCTATCTCATATCTATCTATCTCATATTTCTAAATATATCTACAGTATCTATCTATCTCATATCTATCTAAATGCAGAGCAAAGTGCTAAAATAACAGATGCGTTGAGGATCTTGAAAAGCGGGATGCCATCTGCCGGAATCCTGGCATCTGAATCTCGAACGCCGAGACATCAGCGCAGCAATGCGACATGACTCGGGATGTCGATGTCAGGATCCCTACAGACGGCATCTCAATCATAAAGACACCGCAGAAAGGTGAGTATTAGCAGTGGAGGGGGGACCAGTGGTGGACTGGGCCGGGGGGCAGGGTGCCATCTGCCCCCCGGGCCGGTACATTGTTAGTACTTGAAGGCCGCCTAGCTGCGGCAGAGAGTGCTGCTTCAGCTCTGACAGGGGAAGACCAGCTACGCAGCGAGTGATATCTAAGTTAAAGAGGCTAATAAAAAATGGCTGCCCCCATGCTAAGCTACAAAGAAATGGCCGCTGTCGACCAATGAGGAGCCAGGTGTTCATTCCCAGGATCCATAGAGGCTGGAAAGTGGAAAAAGGGGGCGGAGCTTATCGGGGAGTCTGACAGGGAAGCTGAGATGAATAAGAAGCGTTATGGCGCCCAGGGAAGAGAGAGAGACAGTGATGGCGGAGGTGAGGAGTGCTCCAGAGTGCAGGAGAACATCCTGTCTTCTCTACACTTTTAGAAACCAGGAAAGTGGAGGGTGGGGCTTATATACAGTCTATCTATCTATCTATCTATCTATCTATCTATCTATCTATCTATCTATCTATCTATCTATCTATCTATCTATCTATCTATCTATCATATCTTGTATACAAGTTATATGTGTCAGTGTGGCATAAACTTTGTGGGGATGTTGTTTTGTACTTTATAATGTCCATGGGCTGAATAGGACCAGGAGGGAGCTCGCGGAGCTATTCAGTTCAGCGCGCTGTTACGTCGGAGAATGCTGGTTCTCGCCACCTAACTTAGGTATTTAATCGCGAGAACCAGCATTCTGGGACTAAAGTGCCAGCCGGCACTTTTGTAGAATTTCTCCTTGCATCCCCAGGGGGTGCGAGAAGAAATCCTTTAGCCCGACCAACATTGCGTTGAATAGCTTCGGGAGCTCCCTCCCAGGGCTATTCAACATCGCTTTGAATTGAATTCCCCTGCATGTGTGTGGACTTAATGTGTCTGTATGTATGTATATTATTAGTGTTCCCACTAGGTACTTTTAGCAGGGCCCTACGCCCTGCCCGTTTTGTGATCGATGAATTGCACCCTGCTTTGTCCGGGTCAGACACACACACTCTGTGGGACAGAGGACCTCATTCAGACCCGCTCGCAAGCGGGTCGATGTTTAGGCCCTGCGTACGCGCAGCGGCCACACTGCGCAGGCGCAAGCCCCGGAGCGAGAGATAAATTCTCTCGCTCCGGAGCTCACTACAAAAGGGGCGGCTGTCGATGGTGATCGACAGCTCACCCCATTTGTAGGCGTGGCAGGGGGGTGGTTTCATAAACGGTGGCATTCCTTAAGGATTGCCTGCCACTTTGTGGGCGGCCGCACTCACATCAGCAGTGATGTCAGTGGGGAGTTTCCTGCTCGATCAGAGCAGGAAGCTCCCTGGGGCTTGCAGTTGCCGATACCCAACCTTAGGGTCTCGTCGCAAGCCCCGATGGTCGCGACGGTCTTGACCATCAACCTGGTCGGTCGCTAAAGCTGTGGGTGGTAACCCACAGCTTAGCTAGCGACCAGGAGGCCGCACTTCAAAATACAAGCGGCCATCCTCATTTAGAGCGACCGCTCGCATTTTGCGACCACCTCTGAATGAGGACCAGAGTTTTAGAGGAAGGCGGAACAAAGGGCGGGGCACAGCTGCTCAACCCAGCCCCCAGGAGACGCACACAATAGATGGTATTTATTTATAGCTCTTTGTCATAACAATTTTACCCTCATATACTTCATTTGCTATTTAAACCACACGCACATTACAGAAACCATGTCACGCCAAATTTTACATTGCATTTGCTAGTAGAAAAACTGGGCCACTTGCTTGTGTCTGACCCCAGGCTGAAAGTTGCCAGCCAGCCCCTGGGGGGGACTTAGGTTTAGGCATCCCAGGGGGGAGATAGTGTTAAGGTGCGTACACACTGGAAGATAAAGTGGACGACTGAACGATAACGATATCGTTATCATTCAGTCGTCCACTTTATCGTCCATTTTTAACCCCAAAACGATGAACGATAACGCGCGTTCCCGCGGGTTGTTCGTCATCATCGTCCATCGGGCTGACATGCAGGCCAACCTGACGATCTCGTCAGGTTGCTGCATGTTGGGGAATGGGGCAGAGAGCCCGGCGCTGAATGATATCGTTAATGATATCGTTCAGCGGCTGTGCTCAATGTCATAAATGACACAGAGCACAGCCTGCCGGGGACACACTACACGATATCGCACAGGGAGGATATCGTCTAGTGTGTACGCACCATTAGGCTCCAGGCAGGGGGGGATAGAATCAGGCACCACCGGGGGGGGGGGGTGGTTAGGATTAGGCACTAAGGGGGAAGGGTTAAGTTTAGGCATTTACCAGGAGGGTTAGGGTGCGGGGTAGGGACTGGGTTAGTATTAGGATACAGGACAGGAGGGTTAGGGGGTAAATAGGACAGGGGAACATTACTTACCATTGCCCTGTCGGAATTTGAACCATCGGGGTTCCGCTCTCAGTGTACTGATAGCCGGCATCCTGTCCATCAGTATTTCATACCGATTCCAAAATAACATACAGTAAGTGAGTTTACGTCAGATTTGCATACTCTCCCGGAACAGTCTGGAGGCTCCCAAAAATCAGGTGGAGCTCCCGAGTGCCCGAAAAAAAAAAAAAAAAAAAAAAAATCAAGTCTCCCGGTGCTGGCTGCTTCCCCGGCCGTCCACTTTCGAGTTAAGGTGAACGGTGACGCAATTCATTGGTAATCGCTTCATCTTGGCCCTACCCCCAGATGTACAATGCCGGTAATCCTTCCACGCCCCCGGCACCGCTCACTGCAGCTGCTCCACGCAATTGGGACGATTCCACGGCCGATGAGGTGATATTACTGCATCATGATACATCGTACCATCATATGCCAGACTGTGCAGTGTAAATGGTGACGCATTGTATCGTTACAGCGCAATGCTGCGTCGCACCGTTGTATAGTGTGTGCCCAAACACATAGAACGTAACAATTACAGCGCAGTAACATTTACACACAATGAGGCCCTGTATAACTGCATTACAAACTGAAATTGAAAATATGGACTGAAAGGAGATGTGACGGGAATCAGAGTAATGTGTGAGATGTTCTGCAGGTCAGGAGACTGATGCGGATCTGGTAGTGAAGGACTGGTGACACTTTGTATACACTGAATATTTGTGGTGATATATGTAAGATATATAAACATCAGAATATTCTCAAGGTTTTTTTTATATTACAACACATTAGGCAATGGGTCATTCACAGGGAAGGTCATTGCACGTGTACAGCACCCAGGTTATAAATCATGGTATATGCTCATTGTCAGCTCTCCTATTGCCTTATTAAAAAAATTACAATGCCACTTTTTCATGTTTAAATCAGTGTTTTGTTAGAACCGCTCTGGTGAATCCGTTAGGTAACTCAGAGGCTGAGCCTTGTGTATTTAAAAACATCCTGCTGGAACATGAAACATGGGAACAAAATCTGCCACATACCTACCAGCCCTTCTCACTACACGGTTACAGTATGACACCAGGGCCGCAACTAGGGGGAGGGGGGCATTGGAGGTGCAAGTGCACCCACCGCCAGTGTCCTCCAGCTCGGTGCCGCGGGGGAGCTCCAAACCGAACGTCCGCTGAGATTTTTTTCACCAGCGGGCGCCCGGGCCTTTCCATGCAGCACCATGGTAGCTGGAGGCTGGCGTTCTCTCCTAAACTCCAGCTTCCTGCTCTCCCAATGGGCACTATGGGCAGGGCCAAAACTAGGATTTTTATAACCTGGGGGAACGCCATAATTTGGCGTGCCCCGCCCAGCCAAAAAAAACATAAAAAACAAAAGAATCAAGAGGATGAAAAGGGTGTGGGGCACAGTAATGCCCCTTATAAGACATATAAGACATTATAGCACACAGTACTGTAACTTATAACACATTATCCCACAGTAATGCCCCTTACACATTATGTCACAGTAATGCCCCCTACACATTGTCACAGTAATGCCCCTTACACATTATGTCACAGTAATGCCCCTTACACATTATGTCACAGTAATGCTCCTTACACATTATGTCACAGTAATGCCCCTTACACATTATGTCACAGTAATGTCCCTTACACATTATGTCACAGTAATGCCCCTTACACATTATGTCACAGTAATGCCCCTTACACATTATGTCACATTAATGCCCCTTACACATTGTCACAGTAATGACTTACACATTATGTCACAGTAATGCTCCTTTACATTATGCCACAGTAAGACCCCTTACACATTATGTCACAGTAATGCCCCTTACACATTATGTCACAGTAATGTCCCTTACACATTATGTCACAGTAATGCCCCTTACACATTATGTCACAGTAATGTCCCTTACACATTATGTCACAGTAATGCCCCTTACACATTATGTCACAGTAATGCCCCTTACACATTATGTCACATTAATGCCCCTTACACATTGTCACAGTAATGACTTACACATTATGTCACAGTAATGCTCCTTTACATTATGCCACAGTAAGACCCCTTACACATTATGTCACAGTAATGTCCCTTACACATTATGTCACAGTAATGCCCCTTACACATTATGTCACAGTAATGTCCCTTACACATTATGTCACAGTAATGCCCCTTACACATTATGTCACAGTAATGCCCCTTACACATTATGTCACATTAATGCCCCTTACACATTGTCACAGTAATGACTTACACATTATGTCACAGTAATGCTCCTTTACATTATGCCACAGTAAGACCCCTTACACATTATGTCACAGTAATGCCCCTTACACATTATGTCACAGTAATGCCCCTTACACCATATTATGTCACAGTAATGCCCCTTACACATTATGTCACAGTAATGCCCCTTACACCATATTATGTCACAGTAAGGCCCCTTACACATTATGTCACAGTAATGCCCCTTACACATTATGTCACAGTAATGCTCCTTACACATTATGTCACAGTAATGCTCCTTACACATTATGTCACAGTAATGCCCCTTACACATTATGTCACAGTAATGCCCCTTACATATTATGTCACAGTAATACCCCTTGCACATTATACCACAGTAATGCCCCTTACACCACATTATGTCACAGTAAGGCCCCTTACACATTATGTCACAGTAATGCCCCTTACATATTATGTCACAGTAATGCTCCTTACACATTATGTCACAGTAATGCCCCTTACACATTATGTCACAGTAATTCCCCTTACACATTATGTCACAGTAATACCCCTTGCACATTATACCACAGTAATGCCCCTTACACCACATTATGTCACAGTAAGGCCCCTTACACATTATGTTACAGTAAGGTCCCTTACACATTATGTTACAGTAATGCCCCTTACACATTATGTCACAGTAATGCCCCTTACACATTATGTCACATTAATGCCCCTTACACCATATTATGTCACAGTAAGGCCCCTTACACCATATTATGTTACAGTAAGGCCCCTTACACCATATTATGTTACAGTAAGGCCCCTTACACCATATTATGTTACAGTAATGCCCCTTACACCATATTATGTCACAGTAAGGCCCCTTACACATTATGTCACAGTAATGCTCCTTACACATTATGTCACAGTAATGCTCCTTACACATTATGTCACAGTAATGCCCCTTACACATTATGTCACAGTAATGCCCCTTACATATTATGTCACAGTAATACCCCTTGCACATTATACCACAGTAATGCCCCTTACACCACATTATGTCACAGTAAGGCCCCTTACACATTATGTCACAGTAATGCCCCTTACATATTATGTCACAGTAATGCTCCTTACACATTATGTCACAGTAATGCCCCTTACACATTATGTCACAGTAATGCCCCTTACACATTATGTCACAGTAATACCCCTTGCACATTATACCACAGTAATGCCCCTTACACCACATTATGTCACAGTAATTCCCCTTACACATTATGTTACAGTAAGGTCCCTTACACATTATGTTACAGTAATGCCCCTTACACATTATGTCACAGTAATGCCCCTTACACCACATTATGTCACAGTAAGGCCCCTTACACATTATGTCACAGTAATGCCCCTTACATATTATGTCACAGTAATGCTCCTTACACATTATGTCACAGTAATGCCCCTTACACATTATGTCACAGTAATGCCCCTTACACATTATGTCACAGTAATACCCCTTGCACATTATGCCACAGTAATGCCCCTTACACCACATTATGTCACAGTAATTCCCCTTACACATTATGTTACAGTAAGGTCCCTTACACATTATGTTACAGTAATGCCCCTTACACATTATGTCACAGTAATGCCCCTTACACATTATGTCACATTAATGCCCCTTACACCATATTATGTCACAGTAAGGCCCCTTACACCATATTATGTTACAGTAAGGCCCCTTACACCATATTATGTTACAGTAAGGCCCCTTACACCATATTATGTTACAGTAAGGCCCCTTACACCATATTATGTTACAGTAAGGCCCCCAGGTCACAGCAGCCCCCCCCCCCCAGAATTGGCAAATGTAACACACCGTATTGGAGGGCGCAGTAAGAACTATTAAAAATTGACTTTCACATTAATATTGTATCTCCCAGTAAGCCAGCTCCTTTCTCTTACATGGCAGGTCTGTGTGGAGGGTGAGCTTGGGGCAACACAGGATGGGACGGGGCTGCCACATGCCAGGGAATTGTCAGCGTTGCCGTCATTCAAATGTGGCACCGGTCATGAACCAAATGGAGCTAGTGGACCAGCAGCTGCTACTGATTGGCTCGCGACTGGCTCTTGTGACTGTCGTTGGCGCTGTGTCTATCAAGGCCAGGCTGCGGGCGGCTGCCTACAGGTCCCGGCATGCGGCTCCACACCCACAAGAGCAGCAGTCTGGCCCCATCCCCCCCTCTTCCCCTCAGCAGCCTCTCCTCTGCCCCCTCTCAAGTCCCACACCCAGGGCACGTGCACCCTTAGCCCCTCCACTAGTAGCAGCCCTGCCCAGGGGCTCCGCCATGACAGAACAAAGTTTAAGAAGTCAGGCCTCCATGATAGGACTCTCTGTTACCTGTCACTGTGAACTATAATAATGTATCGGTCCATTCATGTAATACATATAAAGAGGATTATACAATATTACAAATATAACAAAAGTAAAAATATTGAAAATGACCAATTACAGCTTTGTCTCTGTAAAATAACTACAAATAGTGCAGTTGTACAATGTACATAACTTATATGCTGCTTTCAGAGGTCGGTATGTATATAAGGGGAAAAGAGATTTATTTGGACATCCTCAGATTCCTCTTAAGATTCACAATAATATTTGGCTTTACAATGTGATTATTTGCCAAAGGGTCCCCGAATCGCTGTGGTGCCTGCGATGGGCGCAATACGAGCAGCAAATCTGATCTGATCTGTGTTTGTGTTGGGCCATTGGGCCTCATTGCAAAAACCAGTGAGATCTGGACTCCGCATGGAACATTAGGGAGCAGGAGGCCTGCAAGCTGCCACAGAAAGACATTATAGTATTTTGAAAATACATAAAATATATTTAATTGAGGTCTTTAAGTTTTGAAAAAAAATAATCCTAAAATGCAACACTATATGGAGGTCATTTTTTATATAACAAAAATATTCTAATTGAACAAATTAGATGCAATCCCATGGGAGCTCTGAATTCCGGTCACTAGTTCACACCTAAGAACAGAACGTTAATGACACATGCAATGAGGTCATATTTTCTTAATTAAAATTTATGTTCTTTTTTGGGTGCTTAAATCACAATCCGCAAAGTTTTCTGTAGTATTTGAACTGAAGTTTAATGTGTCAGGAATGAAGTCGCTCTGCAGGTACAGTACACAAAGAGAAGATATTTATACATAATGTGTCAGGATTAAAGTCGCTCAGTACAGGTACAGTACACAAAGAGATAAGATATTTATACATAATGTGTCAGGAATGAAGTCGCTCTGCAGGTACAGTACACAAAGAGATAAGATATTTATACATAATGTGTCAGGAATGAAGTCGCTCTGCAGGTACAGTACACAAAGCGATGAGATATTTATACATAATGTGTCAGGAATGAAGTCGCTCTGCAGGTACAGTACACAAAGAGATAAGATATTTATACATAATGTGTCAGGAATAAAGTCGCTCAGTACAGGTACAGTACACAAAGAGATAAGATATTTATACATAATGTGTCAGGAATAAAGTCGCTCAGTACAGGTACAGTACACAAAGAGATAAGATATTTATACATAATGTGTCAGGAATAAAGTCGCTCAGAACAGGTACAGTACACAAAGAGATAAGATATTTATACATAATGTGTCAGGAATACAGTCGCTCAGTACAGGTACAGTACACAAAGAGATAAGATATTTATAGATAATGTGTCAGGAATAAAGTCACTCAGTGCAGGTACAGTACACAAAGCGATGAGATATTTATACATAATGTGTCAGGAATAAAGTCGCTCAGTACAGGTACAGTACACAAAGAGATAAGATATTTATACATAATGTGTCAGGAATAAAGTCGCTCAGTACAGGTACAGTACACAAAGAGATAAGATATTTATAGATAATGTGTCAGGAATAAAGTCACTCAGTGCAGGTACAGTACACAAAGCGATGAGATATTTATACATAATGTGTCAGGAATAAAGTCGCTCAGTACAGGTACAGTACACAAAGAGATAAGATATTTATACATAATGTGTCAGGAATGAAGTCGCTCTGCAGGTACAGTACACAAAGAGATAAGATATTTATACATAATGTGTCAGGAATAAAGTCGCTCAGTACAGGTACAGTACACAAAGAGATATGATATTTATACATAATGTGTCAGGAATGAAGTCGCTCTGCAGGTACAGTACACAAAGAGAAGATATTTATACATAATGTGTCAGGATTAAAGTCGCTCAGTACAGGTACAGTACACAAAGCGATGAGATATTTATACATAATGTGTCAGGAATAAAGTCGCTCAGTACAGGTACAGTACACAAAGCGATGAGATATTTATACATAATGTGTCAGGAATGAAGTCGCTCTGCAGGTACAGTACACAAAGCGATGAGATATTTATACATAATGTGTCAGGAATAAAGTCGCTCAGTGTAGGTACAGTACACAAAGAGATAAGATATTTATACATAATGTGTCAGGAATGAAGTCGCTCTGCAGGTACAGTACACAAAGAGATAAGATATTTATACATAATGTGTCAGGAATAAAGTCGCTCAGTACAGGTACAGTACACAAAGAGATATGATATTTATACATAATGTGTCAGGAATACAGTCGCTCTGTACAGGTACAGTACACAAAGAGATAAGATATTTATACATAATGTGTCAGGAATAAAGTCGCTCAGTACAGGTACAGTACACAAAGAGATAAGATATTTATACATAATGTGTCAGGAATAAAGTCGCTCTGCAGGTACAGTACACAAAGCGATAAGATATTTATACATAATGTGTCAGGAATAAAGTCGCTCTGTACAGGTACAGTACACAAAGAGATAAGATATTTATACATAATGTGTCAGGAATAAAGTCGCTCAGTACAGGTACAGTACACAAAGCGATAAGATATTTATAAATAATGTGTCAGGAATAAAGTCGCTCAGTACAGGTACAGTACACAAAGCGATAAGATATTTATACATAATGTGTCAGGAATACAGTCGCTCAGTACAGGTACAGTACACAAAGAGATAAGATATTTATACATAATGTGTCAGGAATACAGTCGCTCAGTGTAGGTACAGTACACAAAGAGATAAGATATTTATACATAATGTGTCAGGAATAAAGTCGCTCTGCAGGTACAGTACACAAAGAGATAAGATATTTATACATAATGTGTCAGGAATAAAGTCGCTCAGTACAGGTACAGTACACAAAGAGATAAGATATTTATACATAATGTGTCAGGAATAAAGTCGCTCTGCAGGTACAGTACACAAAGAGATAAGATATTTATACATAATGTGTCAGGAATAAAGTCGCTCAGTACAGGTACAGTACACAAAGAGAAGATATTTATACATAATGTGTCAGGAATAAAGTCGCTCTGCAGGTACAGTACACAAAGAGATAAGATATTTATACATAATGTGTCAGGAATAAAGTCGCTCAGTACAGGTACAGTACACAAAGCGATAAGATATTTATAAATAATGTGTCAGGAATAAAGTCGCTCAGTACAGGTACAGTACACAAAGCGATAAGATATTTATACATAATGTGTCAGGAATACAGTCGCTCAGTACAGGTACAGTACACAAAGAGATAAGATATTTATACATAATGTGTCAGGAATAAAGTCGCTCTGCAGGTACAGTACACAAAGAGATAAGATATTTATACATAATGTGTCAGGAATAAAGTCGCTCTGCAGGTACAGTACACAAAGAGATATGATATTTATACATAATGTGTCAGGAATACAGTCGCTCTGTACAGGTACAGTACACAAAGAGATGAGATATTTATACATAATGTGTCAGGAATGAAGTCGCTCAGTGTAGGTACAGTACACAAAGAGATAAGATATTTATAAATAATGTGTCAGGAATAAAGTCGCTCAGTACAGGTACAGTACACAAAGCGATAAGATATTTATACATAATGTGTCAGGAATACAGTCGCTCTGTACAGGTACAGTACACAAAGAGATAAGATATTTATACATAATGTGTCAGGAATAAAGTCGCTCTGCAGGTACAGTACACAAAGATAAGATATTTATACATAATGTGTCAGGAATAAAGTCGCTCTGCAGGTACAGTACACAAAGAGATATGATATTTATACATAATGTGTCAGGAATACAGTCGCTCTGTACAGGTACAGTACACAAAGAGATAAGATATTTATACATAATGTGTCAGGAATGAAGTCGCTCAGTGTAGGTACAGTACACAAAGAGATAAGATATTTATACATAATGTGTCAGGAATGAAGTCGCTCTGCAGGTACAGTACACAAAGCAATGAGATATTTATACATAATGTGTCAGGAATAAAGTCGCTCAGTACAGGTACAGTACACAAAGCGATGAGATATTTATACATAATGTGTCAGGAATACAGTCGCTCTGTACAGGTACAGTACACAAAGAGATAAGATATTTATAGATAATGTGTCAGGATTAAAGTCGCTCAGTACAGGTACAGTACACAAAGCGATAAGATATTTATACATAATGTGTCAGGAATAAAGTCGCTCAGTACAGGTACAGTACACAAAGCGATAAGATATTTATACATAATGTGTCAGGAATAAAGTCACTCAGTGTAGGTACAGTACACAAAGAGATAAGATATTTATACATAATGTGTCAGGACTGAAGTCACTCAGTGTAGGTACAGTACACAAAGCGATAAGATATTTATACATAATGTGTCAGGAATAAAGTCACTCAGTGTAGGTACAGTACACAAAGAGATAAGATATTTATACATAATGTGTCAGGAATGAAGTCACTCTGTACAGGTACAGTACACAAAGCGATGAGATATTTATACATAATGTGTCAGGAATACAGTCGCTCTGTACAGGTACAGTACACAAAGAGAAGATATTTATACATAATGTGTCAGGAATGAAGTCACTCAGTGTAGGTACAGTACACAAAGAGATAAGATATTTATACATAATGTGTCAGGAATGAAGTCACTCTGTACAGGTACAGTACACAAAGCGATGAGATATTTATACATAATGTGTCAGGAATACAGTCGCTCTGTACAGGTACAGTACACAAAGAGATAAGATATTTATACATAATGTGTCAGGAATGAAGTCGCTCTGCAGGTACAGTACACAAAGAGATAAGATATTTATACATAATGTGTCAGGAATAAAGTCGCTCAGTACAGGTACAGTACACAAAGCGATAAGATATTTATACATAATTTGTCAGGAATAAAGTCGCTCAGTACAGGTACAGTACACAAAGAGAAGATATTTATACATTATGTGTCAGGAATGAAGTCACTCAGTGTAGGTACAGTACACAAAGCAATAAGATATTTATACATAATGTGTCAGGAATAAAGTCACTCAGTGTAGGTACAGTAGACAAAGCGATTAGATATTTATACATAATGTGTCAGGAATAAATTCGCTCTGTAGGTACAGTACACAAAGCGTTAAGATATTTATACATAATGTGTCAGGAATAAAGTCGCTCAGTGCAGGTACAGTACACAAAGAGATAAGATATTTATACATAATGTGTCAGGAATAAAGTCGCTCTGTACAGGTACAGTACACAAAGCGATAAGATATTTATACATAATGTGTCAGGAATAAAGTCACTCAGTGTAGGTACAGTACACAAAGCGATAAGATCTTTTTACATAATTTGTCAGGAATAAAGTCACTCTGTGCAGGTACAGTACACAAAGAGATAAGATATTTATACATAATGTGTCAGGAATGAAGTCGCTCTGCAGGTACAGTACACAAAGAGATAAGATATTTATACATAATGTGTCAGGAATAAAGTCGCTCAGTACAGGTACAGTACACAAAGAGATATGATATTTATACATAATGTGTCAGGAATACAGTCGCTCTGTACAGGTACAGTACACAAAGAGATAAGATATTTATACATAATGTGTCAGGAATAAAGTCGCTCTGCAGGTACAGTACACAAAGCGATAAGATATTTATACATAATGTGTCAGGAATAAAGTCGCTCTGTACAGGTACAGTACACAAAGCGATAAGATATTTATAAATAATGTGTCAGGAATAAAGTCGCTCAGTACAGGTACAGTACACAAAGCGATAAGATATTTATACATAATGTGTCAGGAATACAGTCGCTCAGTACAGGTACAGTACACAAAGAGATAAGATATTTATACATAATGTGTCAGGAATACAGTCGCTCAGTGTAGGTACAGTACACAAAGAGATAAGATATTTATACATAATGTGTCAGGAATAAAGTCGCTCTGCAGGTACAGTACACAAAGAGATAAGATATTTATACATAATGTGTCAGGAATAAAGTCGCTCAGTACAGGTACAGTACACAAAGAGATAAGATATTTATACATAATGTGTCAGGAATAAAGTCGCTCAGTACAGGTACAGTACACAAAGAGAAGATATTTATACATAATGTGTCAGGAATAAAGTCGCTCTGCAGGTACAGTACACAAAGAGATAAGATATTTATACATAATGTGTCAGGAATAAAGTCGCTCAGTACAGGTACAGTACACAAAGCGATAAGATATTTATAAATAATGTGTCAGGAATAAAGTCGCTCAGTACAGGTACAGTACACAAAGCGATAAGATATTTATACATAATGTGTCAGGAATACAGTCGCTCAGTACAGGTACAGTACACAAAGAGATAAGATATTTATACATAATGTGTCAGGAATAAAGTCGCTCTGCAGGTACAGTACACAAAGAGATATGATATTTATACATAATGTGTCAGGAATACAGTCGCTCTGTACAGGTACAGTACACAAAGATGAGATATTTATACATAATGTGTCAGGAATGAAGTCGCTCAGTGTAGGTACAGTACACAAAGAGATAAGATATTTATAAATAATGTGTCAGGAATAAAGTCGCTCAGTACAGGTACAGTACACAAAGCGATAAGATATTTATACATAATGTGTCAGGAATACAGTCGCTCTGTACAGGTACAGTACACAAAGAGATAAGATATTTATACATAATGTGTCAGGAATAAAGTCGCTCTGCAGGTACAGTACACAAAGAGATAAGATATTTATACATAATGTGTCAGGAATAAAGTCGCTCTGCAGGTACAGTACACAAAGAGATATGATATTTATACATAATGTGTCAGGAATACAGTCGCTCTGTACAGGTACAGTACACAAAGAGATGAGATATTTATACATAATGTGTCAGGAATGAAGTCGCTCAGTGTAGGTACAGTACACAAAGAGATAAGATATTTATACATAATGTGTCAGGAATGAAGTCGCTCTGCAGGTACAGTACACAAAGATAAGATATTTATACATAATGTGTCAGGAATAAAGTCGCTCAGTACAGGTACAGTACACAAAGAGATATGATATTTATACATAATGTGTCAGGAATACAGTCGCTCTGTACAGGTACAGTACACAAAGAGATAAGATATTTATACATAATGTGTCAGGAATAAAGTCGCTCTGCAGGTACAGTACACAAAGAGATAAGATATTTATACATAATGTGTCAGGAATAAAGTCGCTCAGTACTGGTACAGTATACAAAGAGATAAGATATTTATACATAATGTGTCAGGAATGAAGTCGCTCAGTACAGGTACAGTACACAAAGAGATAAGATATTTATACATAATGTGTCAGGAATAAAGTCGCTCTGCAGGTACAGTACACAAAGAGATAAGATATTTATAAATAATGTGTCAGGAATAAAGTCGCTCTGCAGGTACAGTACACAAAGCAATGAGATATTTATACATAATGTGTCAGGAATAAAGTCGCTCAGTACAGGTACAGTACACAAAGCGATGAGATATTTATACATAATGTGTCAGGAATACAGTCGCTCTGTACAGGTACAGTACACAAAGAGAAGATATTTATACATAATGTGTCAGGATTAAAGTCGCTCAGTACAGGTACAGTACACAAAGCAATGAGATATTTATACATAATGTGTCAGGAATGAAGTCGCTCAGTGCAGGTACAGTACACAAAGCGATAAGATATTTATACATAATGTGTCAAGAATAAAGTCGCTCAGTACAGGTACAGTACACAAAGCGATAAGATATTTATACATAATGTGTCAAGAATAAAGTCGCTCAGTACAGGTACAGTACACAAAGAGATAAGATATTTATAAATAATGTGTCAGGAATAAAGTCGCTCTGCAGGTACAGTACACAAAGCAATGAGATATTTATACATAATGTGTCAGGAATAAAGTCACTCAGTGTAGGTACAGTACACAAAGTGATGAGATATTTATACATAATGTGTCAGGAATGAAGTCGCTCTGCAGGTACAGTACACAAAGAGATAAGATATTTATACATAATGTGTCAGGAATAAAGTCGCTCAGTACAGGTACAGTACACAAAGAGATATGATATTTATACATAATGTGTCAGGAATACAGTCGCTCTGTACAGGTACAGTACACAAAGAGATAAGATATTTATACATAATGTGTCAGGAATAAAGTCGCTCAGTACTGGTACAGTATACAAAGAGATAAGATATTTATACATAATGTGTCAGGAATGAAGTCGCTCAGTACAGGTACAGTACACAAAGAGATAAGATATTTATACATAATGTGTCAGGAATAAAGTCGCTCTGCAGGTACAGTACACAAAGAGATAAGATATTTATAAATAATGTGTCAGGAATAAAGTCGGTCTGCAGGTACAGTACACAAAGCAATGAGATATTTATACATAATGTGTCAGGAATAAAGTCACTCAGTGTAGGTACAGTACACAAAGTGATGAGATATTTATACATAATGTGTCAGGAATACAGTCGCTCTGTACAGGTACAGTACACAAAGAGAAGATATTTATACATAATGTGTCAGGATTAAAGTCGCTCAGTACAGGTACAGTACACAAAGCGATGAGATATTTATACATAATGTGTAAGGAATGAAGTCGCTCAGTGCAGGTACAGTACACAAAGAGATAAGATATTTATACATAATGTGTCAGGAATAAAGTCGCTCTGCAGGTACAGTACACAAAGCAATGAGATATTTATACATAATGTGTCAGGAATAAAGTCACTCAGTGTAGGTACAGTACACAAAGAGATAAGATATTTATACATAATGTGTCAGGAATGAAGTCGCTCAGTACAGGTACAGTACACAAAGAGATATGATATTTATACATAATGTGTCAGGAATAAAGTCGCTCTGCAGGTACAGTACACAAAGAGATAAGATATTTATACATAATGTGTCAGGAATGAAGTCACTCTGTACAGGTACAGTACACAAAGCGATGAGATATTTATACATAATGTGTCAGGAATACAGTCGCTCTGTACAGGTACAGTACACAAAGAGAAGATATTTATACATAATGTGTCAGGAATGAAGTCACTCAGTACAGGTACAGTACACAAAGCGATAAGATATTTATACATAATGTGTCAGGAATAAAGTCGCTCAGTACAGGTACAGTACACAAAGCGATAAGATATTTATACATAATGTGTCAGGAATACAGTCGCTCTGTACAGGTACAGTACACAAAGAGATAAGATATTTATACATAATGTGTCAGGAATAAAGTCACTCAGTGTAGGTACAGTACACAAAGCGATAAGATATTTATACATAATGTGTCAGGAATAAAGTCGCTCTGTACAGGTACAGTACACAAAGAGATAAGATATTTATACATAATGTGTCAGGAATAAAGTCGCTCAGTACAGGTACAGTACACAAAGAGATAAGATATTTATACATAATTTGTCAGGAATAAAGTCGCTCAGTACAGGTACAGTACACAAAGAGAAGATATTTATACATAATGTGTCAGGATTGAAGTCACTCAGTGTAGGTACAGTAGACAAAGCGATTAGATATTTATACATAATGTGTCAGGAATAAAGTCGCTCAGTGCAGGTACAGTACACAAAGAGATAAGATATTTATACATAATGTGTCAGGAATAAAGTCGCTCTGTACAGGTACAGTACACAAAGAGATAAGATATTTATACATAATGTGTCAGGAATAAAGTCGCTCTGCAGGTACAGTACACAAAGAGATAAGATATTTATACATAATGTGTCAGGAATAAAGTCGCTCAGTACAGGTACAGTACACAAAGAGAAGATATTTATACATAATGTGTCAGGAATAAAGTCACTCAGTGTAGGTACAGTACACAAAGAGATAAGATATTTATACATAATGTGTCAGGAATAAAGTCGCTCTGCAGGTACAGTACACAAAGAGATAAGATATTTATACATAATGTGTCAGGAATAAAGTCGCTCAGTACAGGTACAGTACACAAAGAGAAGATATTTATACATAATGTGTCAGGAATAAAGTCACTCAGTGTAGGTACAGTACACAAAGAGATAAGATATTTATAGATAATGTGTCAGGAATGAAGTTGCTCAGTGTAGGTACAGTACACAAAGCGATAAGATATTTATACATAATGTGTCAGGAATAAAGTCGCTCTGCTGGTACAGTACACAAAGAGATAAGATATTTATACATAATGTGTCAGGAATAAAGTCGCTCAGTACAGGTACAGTACACAAAGAGATAAGATATTTATACATAATTTGTCAGGAATGAAGTCGCACTGCAGGTACAGTACACAAAGCGATAAGATATTTATACATAATGTGTCAAGAATAAAGTCGCTCAGTGTAGGTACAGTACACAAAGAGATAAGATATTTATAGATAATGTGTCAGGAATGAAGTTGCTCAGTGTAGGTACAGTACACAAAGCGATAAGATATTTATACATAATGTGTCAGGAATAATGTCGCTCTGTAGCTACAGTACACAAAGAGATAAGATATTTATACATAGTGTCAGTAATAAAGTCACTCAGTGCTGGTACAGTACAGAAAGAGATAAGATATTTATACATAATGTGTCAGAAATAAATTCGCTCAGTACAGGTACAGTACACAAAGCGATAAGATATTTATACATAATGTGTCAGGAATAAAGTCGCTCAGTACAGGTACAGTACACAAAGAGAAGATATTTATACATAATGTGTCAGGACTGAAGTCACTCAGTGTAGGTACAGTACACAAAGCGATAAGATATTTATACATAATGTGTCAGGAATAAAGTCACTCAGTGTAGGTACAGTACACAAAGAGATAAGATATTTATACATAATGTGTCAGGAATGAAGTCACTCTGTACAGGTACAGTACACAAAGCGATGAGATATTTATACATAATGTGTCAGGAATACAGTCGCTCTGTACAGGTACAGTACACAAAGAGAAGATATTTATACATAATGTGTCAGGAATGAAGTCACTCAGTGTAGGTACAGTACACAAAGAGATAAGATATTTATACATAATGTGTCAGGAATGAAGTCACTCTGTACAGGTACAGTACACAAAGCGATGAGATATTTATACATAATGTGTCAGGAATACAGTCGCTCTGTACAGGTACAGTACACAAAGAGAAGATATTTATACATAATGTGTCAGGAATGAAGTCGCTCTGTACAGGTACAGTACACAAAGAGATAAGATATTTATACATAATGTGTCAGGAATGAAGTCGCTCTGCAGGTACAGTACACAAAGAGATAAGATATTTATACATAATGTGTCAGGAATAAAGTCGCTCAGTACAGGTACAGTACACAAAGCGATAAGATATTTATACATAATTTGTCAGGAATAAAGTCGCTCAGTACAGGTACAGTACACAAAGAGAAGATATTTATACATAATGTGTCAGGAATGAAGTCACTCAGTGTAGGTACAGTACACAAAGCAATAAGATATTTATACATAATGTGTCAGGAATAAAGTCACTCAGTGTAGGTACAGTAGACAAAGCGATTAGATATTTATACATAATGTGTCAGGAATAAATTCGCTCTGTAGGTACAGTACACAAAGCGTTAAGATATTTATACATAATGTGTCAGGAATAAAGTCGCTCAGTGCAGGTACAGTACACAAAGAGATAAGATATTTATACATAATGTGTCAGGAATAAAGTCGCTCTGTACAGGTACAGTACACAAAGCGATAAGATATTTATACATAATGTGTCAGGAATAAAGTCACTCAGTGTAGGTACAGTACACAAAGGGATAAGATATTTATAGATAATGTGTCAAGAATAAAGTCACTCAGTGTAGGTACAGTATACAAAGCGATAAGATCTTTTTACATAATTTGTCAGGAATAAAGTCACTCTGTGCAGGTACAGTACACAAAGAGAAAAGATATTTATAGATAATGTGTCAGGAATAAAGTCGCTCTGTGCAGGTACAGTACACAAAGATATTTATACATAATGTGTGAGGAATAAAGTCACTCAGTGTAGGTACAGTACACAAAGCGATAAGATCTTTATACATAATGTGTCAGGAATGAAGTCGCTCTGCAGGTACAGTACACAAAGAGATAAGATATTTATACATAATGTGTCAGGAATACAGTCGCTCTGTACAGGTACAGTACACAAAGAGAAGATATTTATACATAATGTGTCAGGATTAAAGTCACTCAGTACAGGTACAGTACACAAAGAGATATGATATTTATACATAATGTGTCAGGAATAAAGTCACTCAGTACAGGTACAGTACACAAAGAGATAAGATATTTATACATAATGTGTCAGGAATAAAGTCACTCAGTGTAGGTACAGTACACAAAGGGATAAGATATTTATAGATAATGTGTCAAGAATAAAGTCACTCAGTGTAGGTACAGTATACAAAGCGATAAGATCTTTATACATAATTTGTCAGGAATAAAGTCGCTCTGTGCAGGTACAGTACACAAAGAGAAAAGATATTTATAGATAATGTGTCAGGAATAAAGTCGCTCTGTGCAGGTACAGTACACAAAGAGATAAGATATTTATACATAATGTGTCAGGAATACAGTCGCTCTGCAGGTACAGTACACAAAGCGATAAGATATTTATACATAATGTGTCAGGAATAAAGTCGCTCAGTACAGGTACAGTACACAAAGAGATAAGATATTTATACATAATGTGTCAGGAATAAAGTCGCTCAGTACAGGTACAGTACACAAAGCGATAAGATATTTATACATAATGTGTCAGGAATAAAGTCGCTCTGTGCAGGTACAGTACACAAAGAGAAAAGATATTTATAGATAATGTGTCAGGAATAAAGTCGCTCTGTGCAGGTACAGTACACAAAGATATTTATACATAATGTGTCAGGAATAAAGTCGCTCTGTAGGTACAGTACACAAAGAGATAAGATATTTATACATAATGTGTCAGGAATAAAGTCGCTCAGTACAGGTACAGTACACAAAGAGATAAGATATTTATACATAATGTGTCAGGAATAAAGTCGCTCAGTACAGGTACAGTACACATAGAAATAAGATATTTATACATAATGTGTCAGGAATAAGGTCGCTCTGTGCAGGTACAGTACACAAAGAGATAAGATATTTATACATAATGTGTCATGAATAAAGTCGCTCTGTACAGGTACAGTACACAAAGCGATAAGATATTTATACATAATGTGTCAGGAATGAAGTCGCTCTGTACAGGTACAGTACACAAAGCGATAAGATATTTATACATAATGTGTCATGAATAAAATCACTCTGTACATGTACAGTACACAAAGAGATAAGATATTTATACATAATGTGTCAGGAATAAAGTCGCTCAGTACAGGTATAGTACACAAAGCGATAAGATATTTATACATAATGTGTAAGGAATAAAGTCGCTCAGTACAGGTACAGTACACAAAGAGAAAAGATATTTATACATAATGTGTCAGGAATGAAGTCGCTCTGCAGGTACAGTACACAAAGAGATAAGATATTTATACATAATGTGTCAGGAATGAAGTCGCTCCGTACAGGTACAGTACACAAAGAGAAGATATTTATACATAATGTGTCAGGAATAAAGTCGCTCAGTACAGGTACAGTACACAAAGAGATAAGATATTTATACATAATGTGTCAGGAATGAAGTCGCTCCGTACAGGTACAGTACACAAAGAGAAGATATTTATACATAATGTGTCAGGATTAAAGTCGCTCAGTACAGGTACAGTACACAAAGCGATGAGATATTTATACATAATGTGTCAGGAATAAAGTCGCTCAGTACAGGTACAGTACACAAAGAGATAAGATATTTATACATAATGTGTCAGGAATAAAGTCGCTCTGCAGGTACAGTACACAAAGCGATTAGATATTTATACATAATGTGTCAGGAATAATGTCTCTCAGTGCAGGTACAGTACACAAAGAGATAAGATATTTATACATACTGGTACTGTAATTACAAAAATTTATGTACTTTGAGCCTGATTCATATTTTGTTTGATGGTTTGCGTACAACTATGATGTGGGAGGTTCCTGCGTATGCGCAGACCGGATCCTGCATCATCGCACGCAGTAACCCCTAGGCCCAGCCTTATTGATAGGCTGCCGCAGTTTGGGGGCGGGGAGGGGGCTTCCACAAGGTCCGTTTTACAAAACGGGGTGTGACCAGGTTCTCAGTCTTCTGACGCAGATTTTTTGGAACTAGCAGAGGAGTTCTAGCGGCCATTCTGAGTAAGCTTAGGCTTTCCCCGATGGCTGTCCAATGGTGATCCTATGCTGCGTAATCAGATCCAGCACGGCACTTTTTTCTGCAGACGCCTATTGCGGCATTACCATACTTCTGTATCGCTTTGTGACCTGCGAATAACTTTTAATTATTTTTTTGGTACTGTTTTAGCTTAACTAAACAATATGCACTGTAGGACATAGATATACATGATGTAGTTACCTGCTTATAAAGCACTTTGTAACTAACACAGTACAAAGTAAATATTAGTGTATTTAGTGATCATGATTGTTGCAGATTTGTAAGTGTTGCCAAATTTTGGACAACTCCTAAACATACCTGGTTTCCCGACCCCCATATAGTCCCCCAAGCTTCTTTCCCCCACCTATTACCTCCATCGTTCCTGCCCAGTACAGTCATGTGATGAGCGACAGACCATGAGAAGTAATAAATCACCTTTATTGCACCTTTTCCCCAGCCCGGCTCTTGCTTGTGTTTATCATAGATCAGGTAACACATACGGGATGTTCCCCAGAGCTGACACTGCTGCGGATTGGGACAGCTCCTCCATGGGCTCAGCGACAAAACAAAAACAAGTATCGTTGCCCCTGGACACAGGGACGAATTCGTTCAAAGGGGCAAATACATTTATTATATCTGCATGCAGGGTAAATACCAGCTGCTTCTGCATGTAGCCCTCAGATGCTGGACAGCTTTATTCTTACACTGCAACTTAGATTTGGACCAGGGTCACCTACCCTCCTGAAAATAAGGTGCTGCTCCTGCCCCCCCGGAAAGGCAGAGGAGCCTCCCAGAGGCCACCGACCCATCAGCACCCCCCCCATCCCCCCTGCAGTTACACTAGAAACCACTCCCGGAGGAGGAGGGTCCGAATCGCATCATCTTGGCACTGCCCCCTGTGCAAGTGTACCAAGACGAATTGATGCTGTTTTGATTTAGATTTCTCTTCTGTTCATTCACTTTACATTTCGTTAATTGATAAAAATAAACTATTAACACTTCTATGTATGAAAGTATTCTCACTTTGCAGCATTTTATCCTCACCTGCCTAAAACTTGTGCACAGTATTATATATGCTGGAACATGGCATTGGGCAGAAAATTATGTATTTGGTATTGTACATATTCTTAGTTAAAAGGTGCAAATCATAAAAAATCCTCTCCAGGTTGCGCTAATCACGGTAATTCATACTTGTGCCTTCGCTATTTTCTCTCTGTTTTCAGCAGAAGTGACATTTCATTACATTCGTTTAGTGGAGAACTGGCGTAACTAAATAATGATCCTGAAATGTGCATTTAGCTGGGTGAAGGTGTTAATGTGAGTTTTATGTATCTGAGGTCCCAACTTGTTTTCATTTTAATCTTTTAAGCGCAAACTTTGGAGACCACCATGTATTATGCTTGGAAAGTCTCCCAGTGATGTCATTGCTGGTATAATCGCTCTCATTATAGCCATGATGTCACCTGGAAGACGTCCAGTTACGGGAGCACGGTTGTACCATCTGCCGCGATGATGTACATAACATTGATTTAAATACAAGACTCTCTTCCAAGTGAAAGGCAATTCCTTATTTGATACATAAAAACAGCATGGGGCTGGCCGGCAATAGCAACTTCTGCAGGAACATTACATTCTGAGCTTGTGCTGTAATAGTATGGTAAGAGGAAAGCACATCTACAGGGATGTCTCAGTATCACAATATTACTACAGTAACAAGGGGCGTTATAATGAGTATAATGAACCGTGATGTACATACTGTAATATAGAGGCCTGAGACATGCAGCGTGATGTACATACTGTAATATAGAGGCCTGAGACATGCAGCGTGATGCATAAACTGTAATATAGAGGACTGAGACATGCAGCGTGATGTACATAGTGTAATATAGAGGCCTGAGACATGCAGCGTGATGTACATAGTGTAATATAGAGGCCTGAGACATGCAGCGTGATGTACATAGTGTAATATAGAGGCCTGAGACATGCAGCGTGATGTACATAGTGTAATATAGAGGCCTGAGACATGCAGCGTGATGTACATAGTGTAATATAGAGGCCTGAGACATGCAGCGTGATGTACATAGTGTAATATAGAGGCCTGAGACATGCAGCGTGATGTACATACTGTAATATAGAAGCCTGAGACATGCAGCGTGATGTACATACTGTAATATAGAGGCCTGAGACATGCAGCGTGATGTACATAGTGTAATATAGAGGCCTGAGACATGCAGCGTGATGTACATAGTGTAATATAGAGGCCTTAGACATGCAGCGTGATGTACATACTGTAATATAGAAGCCTGAGACATGCAGCGTGATGTACATAGTGTAATATAGAGGCCTGAGACATGCAGCGTGATGTACATACTGTAATATAGAGGCCTGAGACATGCAGCGTGATGTACATAGTGTAATATAGAAGCCTGAGACATGCAGCGTGATGTACATAGTGTAATATAGAGGCCTGAGACATGCAGCGTGATGTACATACTGTAATATAGAGGCCTGAGACATGCAGCGTGATGTACATACTGTAATATAGAAGCCTGAGACATGCAGCGTGATGTACATAGAGTAATATAGAGGCCTGAGACATGCAGCGTGATGTACATACTGTAATATAGAGTCCTGAGACATGCAGCGTGATGTACATACTGTAATATAGAGGCCTGAGACATGCAGCGTGATGTACATACTGTAATATAGAGGCCTGAGACATGCAGCGTGATGTACATACTGTAATATAGAGGCCTGAGACATGCACCGTGATGTACAGAGAGTAATATAGAGGACTGAGACATGCACCGTGATGTACATACTGTAATATAGAGGCCTGAGACATGCAGCGTGATGTACATACTGTAATATAGAGGCCTGAGACATGCAGCGTGATGTACATAGTGTAATATAGAGGCCTGAGACATGCAGCGTGATGTACATAGTGTAATATAGAGGCCTGAGACATGCAGCGTGATGTACATACTGTAATATAGAAGCCTGAGACATGCAGCGTGATGTACATACTGTAATATAGAGGCCTGAGACATGCAGCGTGATGTACATACTGTAATATAGAGGCCTGAGACATGCAGCGTGATGTATATACTGTAATATAGAGTCCTGAGACATGCAGCGTGATGTACATACTGTAATATAGAGGCCTGAGACATGCAGCGTGATGTACATACTGTAATATAGAGGCCTGAGACATGCAGCGTGATGTATATACTGTAATATAGAAGCCTGAGACATGCAGCGTGATGTACATAGTGTACTATAGAGGCCTGAGACATGCAGCGTGATGTACATACTGTAATATAGAGGCCTGAGACATGCAGCGTGATGTACATAGAGTAATATAGAGGCCTGAGACATGCAGCGTGATGTACATACTGTAATATAGAGGCCTGAGACATGCAGCGTGATGTACATACTGTAATATAGAGGCCTGAGACATGCAGCGTGATGTACATACTGTAATATAGAGGCCTGAGACATGCAGCGTGATGTACATACTGTAATATAGAGGCCTGAGACATGCAGCGTGATGTACATACTGTAATATAGAGGCCTGAGACATGCAGCGTGATGTACATAGAGTAATATAGAGGCCTGAGACATGCAGCGTGATGTACATACTGTAATATAGAGGCCTGAGACATGCAGCGTGATGTACATACTGTAATATAGAGGCCTGAGACATGCAGCGTGATGTACATAGTGTAATATAGAGGCCTGAGACATGCAGCGTGATGTACATAGTGTAATATAGAAGCCTGAGACATGCAGCGTGATGTACATAGTGTAATATAGAGGCCTGAGACATGCAGCGTGATGTACATAGTGTAATATAGAGGCCTGAGACATGCAGCGTGATGTACATAGTGTAATATAGAGGCCTGAGACATGCAGCGTGATGTACATACTGTAATATAGAGGGCTGAGACATGCAGCGTGATGTACATAGTGTAATATAGAGGCCTGAGACATGCAGCGTGATGTACATAGTGTAATATAGAAGCCTGAGACATGCAGCGTGATGTATATACTGTAATATAGAGGCCTGAGACATGCAGCGTGATGTACATAGTGTAATATAGAGGCCTGAGACATGCAGCGTGATGTACATAGTGTAATATAGAAGCCTGAGACATGCAGCGTGATGTACATACTGTAATATAGAGGCCTGAGACATGCAGCGTGATGTACATACTGTAATATACAAGCCTGAGACATGCAGCGTGATGTACATACTGTAATATAGAAGCCTGAGACATGCAGCGTGATGTACATAGTGTAATATAGAGGCCTGAGACATGCAGCGTGATGTACATGCTGTAATATAGAGGCCTGAGACATGCAGCGTGATGTACATAGTGTAATATAGAAGCCTGAGACATGCAGCGTGATGTACATACTGTAATATAGAAGCCTGAGACATGCAGCGTGATGTACATAGTGTAATATAGAGGCCTGAGACATGCAGCGTGATGTACATAGTGTAATATAGAGGCCTGAGACATGCAGCGTGATGTACATACTGTAATATAGAGGCCTGAGACATGCAGCGTGATGTACATACTGTAATATAGAGGCCTGAGACATGCAGCGTGATGTACATAGTGTAATATAGAGGCCTGAGACATGCAGCGTGATGTACATACTGTAATATAGAGGCCTTAGACATGCAGCGTGATGTACATAGTGTAATATAGAAGCCTGAGACATGCAGCGTGATGTATATACAGTAATATAGAGGCCTGAGACATGCAGCGTGATGTACATAGTGTAATATAGAGGCCTGAGACATGCAGCGTGATGTACATAGTGTAATATAGAAGCCTGAGACATGCAGCGTGATGTACATACTGTAATATAGAAGCCTGAGACATGCAGCGTGATGTACATAGTGTAATATAGAGACCTGAGACATGCAGCGTGATGTACATAGTGTAATATAGAGGCCTGAGACATGCAGCGTGATGTACATAGTGTAATATAGAGGCCTGAGACATGCAGCGTGATGTATATACTGTAATATAGAAGCCTGAGACATGCAGCGTGATGTACATAGTGTAATATAGAGGCCTGAGACATGCAGCGTGATGTATATACTGTAATATAGAGGCCTGAGACATGCAGCGTGATGTACATAGTGTAATATAGAGGCCTGAGACATGCAGCGTGATGTACATAGTGTAATATAGAAGCCTGAGACATGCAGCGTGATGTACATAGTGTAATATAGAGGCCTGAGACATGCAGCGTGATGTACATACTGTAATATAGAGGCCTGAGACATGCAGCGTGATGTACATACTGTAATATAGAAGCCTGAGACATGCAGCGTGATGTACATAGTGTAATATAGAGGCCTGAGACATGCAGCGTGATGTATATACTGTAATATAGAAGCCTGAGACATGCAGCGTGATGTACATAGTGTAATATAGAGGCCTGAGACATGCAGCGTGATGTATATACTGTAATATAGAGGCCTGAGACATGCAGCGTGATGTACATAGTGTAATATAGAAGCCTGAGACATGCAGCGTGATGTACATACTGTAATATAGAGGCCTGAGACATGCAGCGTGATGTACATAGTGTAATATAGAGGCCTGAGACATGCAGCGTGATGTATATACTGTAATATAGAAGCCTGAGACATGCAGCGTGATGTACATAGTGTAATATAGAGGCCTGAGACATGCAGCGTGATGTACATAGAGTAATATAGAGGCATGAGACATGCAGCGTGATGTATATACTGTAATATAGAAGCCTGAGACATGCAGCGTGATGTACATACTGTAATATAGAGGCCTGAGACATGCAGCGTGATGTATATACTGTAATATAGAGGCCTGAGACATGCAGCATGATGTACATAGTGTAATATAGAGGCCTGAGACATGCAGCGTGATGTACATACTGTAATATAGAGGCCTGAGACATGCAGCGTGATGTACATAGTGTAATATAGAGGCCTGAGACATGCAGCGTGATGTACATACTGTAATATAGAAGCCTGAGACATGCAGCGTGATGTACATACTGTAATATAGAGGCCTGAGACATGCAGCATGATGTACATAGTGTAATATAGAGGCCTGAGACATGCAGCGTGATGTACATACTGTAATATAGAGGCCTGAGACATGCAGCGTGATGTACATAGTGTAATATAGAAGCCTGAGACATGCAGCGTGATGTACATACTGTAATATAGAAGCCTGAGACATGCAGCGTGATGTACATAGTGTAATATAGAGACCTGAGACATGCAGCGTGATGTACATAGTGTAATATAGAGGCCTGAGACATGCAGCGTGATGTACATAGTGTAATATAGAGGCCTGAGACATGCAGCGTGATGTACATACTGTAATATAGAGGCCTGAGACATGCAGCGTGATGTATATACTGTAATATAGAAGCCTGAGACATGCAGCGTGATGTACATACTGTAATATAGAGGCCTGAGACATGCAGCGTGATGTATATACTGTAATATAGAGGCCTGAGACATGCAGCGTGATGTACATAGTGTAATATAGAGGCCTGAGACATGCAGCGTGATGTACATACTGTAATATAGAGGCCTGAGACATGCAGCGTGATGTATATACTGTAATATAGAGGCCTGAGACATGCAGCGTGATGTACATACTGTAATATAGAGGCCTGAGACATGCAGCGTGATGTATATACTGTAATATAGAGGCCTGAGACATGCAGCGTGATGTATATACTGTAATATAGAGGCCTGAGACATGCAGCGTGATGTACATACTGTAATATAGAGGCCTGAGACATGCAGCGTGATGTATATACTGTAATATAGAGGCCTGAGACATGCAGCGTGATGTACATACTGTAATATAGAGGCCTGAGACATGCAGCATGATGTACATAGTGTAATATAGAGGCCTGAGACATGCAGCGTGATGTACATACTGTAATATAGAAGCCTGAGACATGCAGCGTGATGTATATACTGTAATATAGAGGCCTTAGACATGCAGCGTGATGTACATACTGTAATATAGAGGCCTGAGACATGCAGCGTGATGTACATACTGTAATATAGAGGCCTGAGACATGCAGCGTGATGTACATAGTGTAATATAGAGGCCTGAGACATGCAGCGTGATGTACATACTGTAATATAGAGGCCTGAGACATGCAGCGTGATGTACATAGTGTAATATAGAGGCCTGAGACATGCAGCGTGATGTACATACTGTAATATAGAAGCCTGAGACATGCAGCGTGATGTACATAGTGTAATATAGAGGCCTGAGACATGCAGCGTGATGTACATACTGTAATATAGAAGCCTGAGACATGCAGCGTGATGTACATAGTGTAATATAGAGGCCTGAGACATGCAGCGTGATGTACATACTGTAATATAGAAGCCTGAGACATGCAGCGTGATGTACATACTGTAATATAGAGGCCTGAGACATGCAGCGTGATGTACATAGTGTAATATAGAGGCCTGAGACATGCAGCGTGATGTACATAGTGTAATATAGAAGCCTGAGACATGCAGCGTGATGTACATAGAGTAATATAGAGGCCTGAGACATGCAGCGTGATGTACATACTGTAATATAGAGGCCTGAGACATGCAGCGTGATGTACATAGTGTAATATAGAGGCCTGAGACATGCAGCGTGATGTATATACTGTAATATAGAGGCCTGAGACATGCAGCGTGATGTACATAGTGTAATATAGAGGCCTGAGACATGCAGCGTGATGTACATAGTGTAATATAGAGGCCTGAGACATGCAGCGTGATGTACATACTGTAATATAGAAGCCTGAGACATGCAGCGTGATGTACATAGTATAATATAGAGGCTTGAGACATGCAGCGTGATGTACATACTGTAATATAGAGGCCTGAGACATGCAGCGTGATGTATATACTGTAATATAGAGGCCTGAGACATGCACCGTGATGTACATACTGTAATATAGAGGCCTGAGACATGCACCGTGATGTACATACTGTAATATAGAGGCCTTAGACATGCAGCGTGATGTACATACTGTAATATAGAGGCCTGAGACATGCAGCGTGATGTATATACAGTAATATAGAGGCCTGAGACATGCAGCGTGATGTATATACAGTAATATAGAGGCCTGAGACATGCAGCATGATGTACATACTGTAATATAGAGGCCTGAGACATGCAGCGTGATGTATATACAGTAATATAGAGGCCTGAGACATGCAGCGTGATGTATATACAGTAATATAGAGGCCTGAGACATGCAGCGTGATGTATATACTGTAATATAGAGGCCTTAGACATGCAGCGTGATGTATATACTGTAATATAGAGGCCTTAGACATGCAGCGTGATGTACATACTGTAATATAGAGGCCTGAGACATGCAGCGTGATGTACATAGTGTAATATAGAGGCCTGAGACATGCAGCGTGATGTACATAGTGTAATATAGAGGCCTGAGACATGCAGCGTGATGTACATAGTGTAATATAGAGGCCTGAGACATGCAGCGTGATGCATATACAGTAATATAGAGGCCTGAGACATGCAGCGTGATGTATATACAGTAATATAGAGGCCTGAGACATGCAGCGTGATGTACATAGTGTAATATAGAGGCCTGAGACATGCAGCGTGATGTATATACTGTAATATAGAGGCCTTAGACATGCAGCGTGATGTATATACTGTAATATAGAGGCCTTAGACATGCAGCGTGATGTACATACTGTAATATAGAGGCCTGAGACATGCAGCGTGATGTACATAGTGTAATATAGAGGCCTGAGACATGCAGCGTGATGTACATAGTGTAATATAGAGGCCTGAGACATGCAGCGTGATGTACATAGTGTAATATAGAGGCCTGAGACATGCAGCGTGATGTACATACTGTAATATAGAAGCCTGAGACATGCAGCGTGATGTACATAGTATAATATAGAGGCTTGAGACATGCAGCGTGATGTACATACTGTAATATAGAGGCCTGAGACATGCAGCGTGATGTATATACTGTAATATAGAGGCCTGAGACATGCACCGTGATGTACATACTGTAATATAGAGGCCTGAGACATGCACCGTGATGTACATACTGTAATATAGAGGCCTTAGACATGCAGCGTGATGTACATACTGTAATATAGAGGCCTGAGACATGCAGCGTGATGTATATACAGTAATATAGAGGCCTGAGACATGCAGCGTGATGTATATACAGTAATATAGAGGCCTGAGACATGCAGCATGATGTACATACTGTAATATAGAGGCCTGAGACATGCAGCGTGATGTATATACAGTAATATAGAGGCCTGAGACATGCAGCGTGATGTATATACAGTAATATAGAGGCCTGAGACATGCAGCGTGATGTATATACTGTAATATAGAGGCCTTAGACATGCAGCGTGATGTATATACTGTAATATAGAGGCCTTAGACATGCAGCGTGATGTACATACTGTAATATAGAGGCCTGAGACATGCAGCGTGATGTACATAGTGTAATATAGAGGCCTGAGACATGCAGCGTGATGTACATAGTGTAATATAGAGGCCTGAGACATGCAGCGTGATGTACATAGTGTAATATAGAGGCCTGAGACATGCAGCGTGATGCATATACAGTAATATAGAGGCCTGAGACATGCAGCGTGATGTATATACAGTAATATAGAGGCCTGAGACATGCAGCGTGATGTACATAGTGTAATATAGAGGCCTGAGACATGCAGCGTGATGTATATACTGTAATATAGAGGCCTTAGACATGCAGCGTGATGTATATACTGTAATATAGAGGCCTTAGACATGCAGCGTGATGTACATACTGTAATATAGAGGCCTGAGACATGCAGCGTGATGTACATAGTGTAATATAGAGGCCTGAGACATGCAGCGTGATGTACATAGTGTAATATAGAGGCCTGAGACATGCAGCGTGATGTACATAGTGTAATATAGAGGCCTGAGACATGCAGCGTGATGCATATACTGTAATATAGAGGCCTTAGACATGCAGCGTGATGTATATACTGTAATATAGAGGCCTGAGACATGCAGCGTGATGTACATAGTGTAATATAGAGGCCTGAGACATGCAGCGTGATGTACATAGTGTAATATAGAGGCCTGAGACATGCAGCGTGATGCATATACTGTAATATAGAGGCCTTAGACATGCAGTCTTATACCCCTCTCCAGCAGTCTGCACGTTAGTGTTCTACACTGGCAGCCATGAAATGTTGGGAGGTTGTACTGGAACATCAGATACCCTTATTGGAGGTGAACCATCGGATACTCCTACTGGGGCTGGAACATCGAATCCCTCTCTTGCATCAGAAACATTGGATACCCCCATTGGGGTTGGAATATTGGACACCTTGCTTACAGATAGACATCGGATTTCCCTGTTGGGGTCTGAACATCGAATAATCCTTCTTGAGTCTGAGCATTGGATACCCTTGTTGGAATTGAATTATCGGATACCCCCACTGGCACTGAAACATGAAATATCTCAGCTTGGACTGAAGCATCGGATACCCTTGCTGAGGTCTGGACATCGGATACTCCTGCTGGAGTTTGAATATCGGATACTCCTCCCGACACTTCAGGAACAGACTTCCCATTGACTTTGGGAGATTCTAACACGCTCTTTTGATTTCCAAAGCTGGAATTGGGTGCTCTTGTCACAGGACCCCAATCTTGAACTGAAGTTCCTTTTTGGGCAACTTCTTTAGCACTCCTATTTAGAGTAGTGGAAACTGGAACTGAAGGTGACAATCTAGATACTTAGTTGGCATTAATGCTGTGACACTGAGACTTGTCACCCTTCCTTGATTTACAGAAAGAACAGTCTTTTATAAAATGATCAGGACCCCCACAGTAAAGACAAAGTTGAAATTGCCTGCGCCGCTGACGTTCAGCTTCTGACAGCTTGGGCCGTGGAAAACTCTGATATTTCTCCCTTTTCGGTACAGAGGAGGACGACACAGGCCCTGATTCAGAGCCGGACGCTTTTTTTTTTTTTTTTTGCGGCCTCCTGGCCACTCGCTAAGCTGTGGGTAACCACCCAAAGCTTTTGCGAGCGGCCAGGTGATGTGGTAGGGTCTCATCCGTTGCAAGCCCCAGAGAGCTTCCTACTCTAACAAAGTAGGAAGCTCTCCACTGATATCACTGGTGATGTCAGTGGTGCCTCCCACAAACGGCAGGCGTTCCTTCGAGATTTCCTCTGTTTGTGTAGCCACTGCCCCTCCCCGCCTACAAAACGGGGCGAGCTGTCGATCATCATTGACAGCCACCCCTTTTGTAGTGAGTCCCAGAGCGAGAGAATTTCTCTCTCGCTCCGGGGCTTGCGCATGCCCCACCATCAACTCTCTTGCGATCGCTATGCGCTCGCGAGCAGGTCTTAATCATGCTCACAGTCTTTAAGGCTCCTAAATCAGCAAAATCCTTGGCTTTTTTATACTGAGTTGGGGTTTTGTCAGAATCAGAAGTTAATTCTGGTAGAATCAGCATAATGTTGGTTAAAAGCTTTTGCAGCTGCTCTAGCATTTGCAGAAATACTCCAAGCTGTACAGGATTCAATTTACTTGGTAAGTGGGAGGTCTGTGAGCAATTGTGAGTAGTGGTCCCTTTAACTGAGTCATTTAGTTGCAGGTTACCAGCAAAATCTTCAGCGGTGAGTGGAGGTATGCAGGGGTTAACTGTATCTGAGACTGGGAAGCCATGGTAAAACTATCAGCCAAGTATTGTAGTATACCTGCTCGTGTAATCCCAAATCTCTTCACCACATTCATAAGGCCCAGACTGGGGTCTGCCATTTGAGTCTGACCAGCAGCATCCCTATTTTTTACGGCCAGAGCAATCTGTCACAGCTCTCGGATAGCAAATGGAAGCAACCCTTAATTGGGGATTGGCCTGACCTATTCCTGAGGCTAATGTGCCGGCGGTGTTCACCAGGGACTCTCACAAGAGGGTATGGGCTTGGCTGTGTCTGACACACAGGTCGCGGCCCTCTGAATAGGTTCCCCTATAAAGGTGCTGGGTAAATCTGGATGAAGCGGAGAAGATTCTCAGCGTAGTCAACAGGCCGGGTCAGAACCAAATGGACAAAAAGGTACCAGGGAGTAGAAGTATGCAGGTCACAGAGGGTAGCCAAGGTCAGAACCAGATAACCAAATGCAGTACCAGTAATTAGACAGAAGCAGGTCAGGAACAGACTTACAGGCTGATTGCAGGAATCCTCTTGTCAGTACAGCTGGTGATTGCACTGAGCTGGATAATAGACTGCAACTGATGTTTGCTGAGTAAAGGCCCCCATACATCAGCAATTGATTGCAGCAATCGTGCAATTTGCAATCAATTGTGTATAAAAATCTTTCTCTTTTTCAATCAATTGTGGCAATCTGCAATCGAGTGAAAAAGGGAAAGATTTTTATACACGATTGCAAATTGCACGATTGCTGCAATCAATTGCTGATGTATGGGGGACTTAAGTTCATTGGAACAGTTTGTGATTCCTAAGCTGGAATACAGCAGCACTTAAATCAGGACACAGGAACTGTAGATATAGAGCCAGGTAGCAGTGATGGCTTTCTGCACAAAGGAGCCACAGGATAGACCTTACCACTAGGAAGTAACTCTTTGCTCTGGCACCAGTGGGAGTTCTCACAGGGGGATAAGAATCTGCTGCAAGTCCAGGATAGGCTGCTGAGGTCAGCTGAGGCAGGAGCACTCCCACTGGAAGAATTCTATCAGCTGACATAGTGCATGATGGTGATGTCAGTGATTTGTTCTCAAACAAGGTCAGGAAGAAATCCTGACCTGCAGCAAATGGCAAGGTAAGTCACACAATATGAGCAGAGTGTGACAGATGCCAATGATGATAATACCCCATTCAACGAAGCACATGAGGTCACCCAATGGTTTGTACATATGCCAGGTGCAGCCATTACTATGCTCATCATTATATAATGATACCAATGATGATAATACCCCATCCACAGAGCACATGTGATAACCCAATGGTTTGTACCTCTGCCAGGTGCAGCCAATTATCATGCAGATCATTATATAATGATGCCAATGATGATAATACCCCATCCACAGGGCACATGTGGTCACCCAATGGTTTGTACATCTGCCAGGTGCAGCCATTACCATGCTCATCATTATATAATGATGCCAATGATGATAATACCCCATCCACAGAGCCCATATGGTCACCCAATGGTTTGTACATCTGCCAGGTGCAGCCATTACCATGCTCATCATTATATAATGATGCCAATGATGATAATACCCCATCCACAGAGCACATGTGGTCACCCAATTTTTTGTACATCTACCAGGAGCAGCCATTACCATGCTCATCATTATATAATGATGCCAATGATGATAATACCCCATCCACAGAGCACATGTGGTCATCCAATGGTTTGTACATCTGCCAGAAGCAGTCATTACCATGCTCATCATTATATAATTATGCCAATGATGATAAAACCCCATCCACAGAGCACATGTGGTCACCCAATGGTTTGTGCATCTGCCAGGTGCAGCCATGACCATGCTCATCATTATATAATGATGCCAGTGATGATAACACCCCATCCACAGGGCTCATGTGGTCACCCAATGGTTTGTACATCAGCCAGGTGCAGCCATTATAATGATGCCAATGATGATAATACCCCATCCACAGAGCACATGTGGTCATCCAATGGTTTGTACATCTGCCAGTTGCAGCCATTACCATGCTCATCATTATATAATGATGCCAAAGATGATAATACCCCATTCACAGATCACATGTGGTCACCCAATGGATTGTACATCTGCCAGGTGCAGCCATTACCATGCTCATCTTATAATTATGCCAATGATGATAATACCCCATACACAGAGCACTTGTGATCACCCAATGGTTTGTACATTTGCCAGGTGCAGTCATTACCACACTCATTGTTATATAATGATGCCAATGATGATAATACCCCATCCACAGAGCACATGTGGTCACCCAATGTTTTGTACAACAGCCAGGTACAGCCATTACCATGCTCATCATTATATAATGATGCCAATGATGATAATACACCATCCACAGAGCACATGTGGTCATCCAATGGTTTGTACATCTGCCAGTTGCAGCCATTACCATGCTCATCATTATATAATGATGCCAATGATGATAATACCCCATCCACAGAGCACATGAGGTCACCCAATGGTTTGTACATCTGCCAGGTGCAGCCATTACCATGCTCATCATTATATAATGATGCCAATGATGATAATACCCCATCCACAGAGCACATCTGGTCACCCAATGGTTTGTACATCTGCCAGGTGCAGCCATTACCATGCTCCTCATTATATAATGATGCCAAAGATGATAATACCCTATCCACAGAGCATATATGGTCACCCAATGGTTTATACTGTACATCTGCCAGGTGCAGCCATTACCATGCTCATCATTATATAATTATGCCAATGATGATAATACCCCATACACAGAGCACTTGTGATCACCCAATGGTTTGTACATCTGACAGGTGCAGTCATTACCACACTCCTTGTTATATAATGATGCCAATGATGATAATACCCCATCCACAGGGCACATTTGGTCACCCAATGGTTTATACATCTGCCAGGTGCAGCCATTACCATGCTCATCATTATATAATGATGCCAATGATGATAATACCCCATCCACAGAGCACATGTGGTCACCCAATGGTTTGTACCTCTGCCAGGTGCAGCCATTACCATGCTCATCATATAATGATGCCAATGATGATAATACCCCATCCACATAGCCCATGTGGTCACTCAATGGATTGTACATATGCCAGGTGCAGTTATTACCATGCTCATAATTATATAATGATACCAATGATGATAATACCCCATCCACAGAGCCCATATGGTCACCCAATGGTTTGTAAATATGTCAGGTGCAGCCATTACTGTTATAACAATGTCTTTGCTCAATGTGAATTAATGATTGTAATGTAGAACGAGTACATTAGAGGTGTGTTCCTACTATTGTGAACTAACAGAGACTAAGATAAATGTTTTTAGTTTCCTGGAGTAATTAAGGGGCATATGCTGCTATTGCTGACAGTGATCCATTGTTAGTTAGTTGGCACTTGCATATGGTCACAATTGCAACTACGTTAGTCAATGATTTGGGGCGCACTTCTGGACGGCTTTCCATCCGGGCCCTGATGTCTTCTTTGGGGCATCTTTATATTTGTCCTGCAGAGAGGCATTAGGCAAACTTTCAGCACCTAACCCCTCACCTTGCCACCAGAAAGAGCACAGCTAGAACATTGAATGTACGTGGCCAACAGCTCAGCCATTCCCGTAACCCACAAACTCAGTAACACTGTGGCATAAGGCTGCACTCCAGCCTGTAATATCCCTTCCCTGTCAGCCCCACATTCTCAGCCCAGCACTGACACTGAGTAACAGCAGGGCCAAGAGTTTCATCCATCTGCTCTACAAAATAAGAAGCTGCTACTATAGGCCGGGGAGAGGAGGCCAGGGCATAAAGCAATTAAATAAATATGTACAATACCTGTTTCCATTGTCAGCCAGTGAGGTAGGGTATTATACTGTATGTAACATAGATCTCAGGGGTGGTCGGATCTCAGAAGACTGCAGAGATAATAAAACACTAAATGACATTCTGCCCTTTATTTAGGGATCTATTTTAAGACCCTTTTAAAATGTTAACCAATAACATAAACAATTACCATGGCGAAAAGCGATTAAATATTGCAGCGATTTACCATTAGTTATATACTGTACTATTACAGATGTTCCGATAAGCAGCTGCCACTGTGAATGGTAAAATCTATATGTTCCAGCCCATCGCATCTGTCCCAGCTACGCAGCCTTACGTTACCCACACGCACAAAGGAGTAAGAGGGAGCAGAATAACCAGAAGAGTTACACTCCTGTAGCTCTGTCCATAGGAATGCTGGGCATTTACAGCTTGATAAAATAGACAAGACCTCATTCCCCACAGAGAATTATTATTATTATTATTATCCTGTATTTATATGGCTCCACATGGGGTGTGCAGCGCCTTACAAAGTATATAAACAGTATGAACAAAAGAAGAAAAAAGTGACTTACAGTAGAGAACATTACAGGACATGGACAAGATTTATTACCATCGCTGCAGCAGCCGTCATAGTACCCCTATAAGCAGCAGCCGTCATAGTACCCCTATAAGGAGCAGCTGTCATAGTACCCCTATAAGATGCAGCCGTCATAGTACCCCTATAAGCAGCAGCCGTCATAGTACCCCTATAAGCAGCAGCTGTCATAGTACCCCTATAAGGAGCAGCTGTCATAGTACCCCTATAAGATGCAGCCGTCATAGTACCCCTATAAGCAGCAGCCGTCATAGTACCCCTATAAGCAGCAGCCGTCATAGTACCCCTATAAGCAGCACCTTTCATAGTTCCCCTATAAGCAGCAGCCGTCATAGTACCCCAATAAGCAGCACCCGTCATAGTACCCCTATAAGCCGCAGCTGTCATAGTACCCCTATAAGCAGCACCTTTCATAGTTCCCCTATAAGCAGCAGCCGTCATGGTACCCCTATAAGCAGCAGCTGTCATGGTACCCCTATAAGCAGCAGCCGTCATAGTACCCCTATAAGCAGCAGCCGTCATGGTACCCCTATAAGCAGCAGCCATCATTGTACCCCTATAGGCAGCACCTTTCATAGTTCCCCTATAAGCAGCAGCCGTCATGGTACCCCTATAAGCAGCAGCTGTCATGGTACCCCTATAAGCAGCAGCCGTCATAGTACCCCTATAAGCAGCAGCCGTCATGGTACCCCTATAAGCAGCAGCCGTCATAGTACCCCTATAAGCAGCAGCCGTCATTGTACCCCTATAAGCAGCAGCCGTCATGGTACCCCTATAAGCAGCAGCCGTCATGGTACCCCTATAAGCAGCAGCCGTCATAGTACCCAAATAAGCAGCAGCCATCATAGTACCCCTATAAGCAGCAGCCGTCGTAGTATCCCCTATGAGCAGCAGCCGTCACAGTACCCCTATAAGCAGCAGCCGTCATAGTACCCCTATAAGCAGCAGCTGTCATAGTACCCCTACAAGCAGCATTATTATTATTATTATTATTATTAGCATTTATTTATATGGTGCCACAAGTGTTCCGCAGCGCCTTACAAAGTACAAAAACAAATTGTATACAAGTGACTTACAGAACAATACAGTACAGGACATGGATAATGTATATTGCTACATTAGTGACCATATCACCCAGATAAGCAACAGAGCATAAGCAACCAAGTGTTAGGTGCCCTAGTGGTGAGTAAGAAGTAAATGACACTATAGTAAGGAGAAGCACAAGAGGGTAGATGGCCCTGCTTGTGAGAGCTTACATTCTAAAAAGGTGGGGGAAGACAAACTGGGTTGACACAGATGGGGTAGATGGGGACGAATGAGCATGTAGCAAGGAGTTAGAATGATAGCTGGAAGGCTTTGATGAAGTAGTGGGACTTGAGAGCCCGTTTGAAGGATTGCAAACAGGTGGAGAGTCTGATGCGGAGTGGGAGAGAGTTCCAGAGGTGGGGAGCAGTGCGGGCAAAATCTTGGAGGCGTGAGTCGGAGGAAGTAATCAGCTGGCATGAAAGGCGGCGTGCATTAGTTGAGCGAAGAGGGCAGAGAGGAGCGTGAAGGGAGATGAGATCAGAGATGTATATGGGAGAAGATTGGGTGAGGGCTTTGTGAGCGAGCGTGAGAACCTTAAATTGGACTCTGAAAGGGAAGGGGAGCCAGTGTAGGGCTTGTAGGAGAGGGGAGGCAGATACAGAATGTTTGGAGAGGAAGATAAGCCGTGCAGCAGCATTGAGGACAGACTGGAGAGGAGAGAGATGGGATTTGGGGAGGCCAGATAGGAGGAGGTTACAATAGTCCAATCTGGAGATGACCAGTGAGTGTATGAGGGTTTTAGTAGCATTCTGGGTGAGATAGGGTCTGATCTTAGAAATATTTTTGAGATGGAAACGACAGGACTGTGAAAGGTTCTGGATATGTGGTTTGAAGGAGAGGGATGAGTCCAGGATAACTCCAAGACAGCGCACCTTGGGACTAGATGAGATAGTTATTCCATTAATTGATAAAGAAATAGTGGGAAGTGAGGTGATGTGGGAGGGTGGGAAGATGATTAGCTCTGTCTTAGACATATTAAGTTTAAGAAATCGCTGGGACATCCAGGAAGAGACAGCAGAGAGACAGTTGGAGATACGAGTCAGAAGAGAGGGGGAGAGATCAGGGGAGGAAAGGTAGATTTGAGTATCATCAGCATAGAGATGATAATGGAGGTCAAAAGAGCTGATGAGTTCACCTAGAGAGGAAGTATAGAGGGAGAATAGGAGAGGACCAAGAACAGAACCTTGGGGAACACCTACTGTAAGAGGCTGTGGAGGGGAAGAGGAGTCGTGAGCGGAAACTGAAAAAGATCGGACAGAGAGGTAGGATGACAGCCAGGAGAGGGCAGTTTCACGTAGACCAAGGGAGTGAAGGATATTCAGCAGGAGAGGGTGGTCCACAGTGTCAAAAGCAGCAGAGACATCAAGGAGAATGAGAAGAGAGTAGTGGCCTTGGGATTTGGCAGCAAGGAGGTCATTGCTGACTTTTGTGAGGGCAGTTTCAGTGGAGTGGAGAGAACGGAAGCCAGACTGAAAAGGGTCAAGGAGGGAGTGGGAGGAAAGAAAAGTGGTAAGGCGGTTGTAGACAATCCGCTCAAGGAGTTTGGAGGCAAAGGGGAGGAGAGAGATGGGACGGTAGTTAGAAAGAAGGTTAGGATCAAGGGTAGGTTTTTTAAGAATGGGGGAGACAAGGGCATGTTTGAATGCAGAAGGAACAGTGCCTGATGAGAGGGAGAGGTTAATGAGGTGGGCAAGATGGGAGCAGGCTGAGAGAGAGAGGAAGCGGAGGAGGCGGGAGGGGATGGGATCAAGGGGGGAGGTGGAAGGGGGGGAGGACCGGATGAGGGCCATGACTTCCTCTCCAGATACAGGGGAGAAGGATGTTAGAGTTGGTAAAGTTGATGGGGAGGGGTGACTAGGGAAAGGAGGAGGTGGAGAGCTGGGGGACTGATTGGATATGATGTCCTGACGTATGGAATCAATTTTAGATGTAAAGTAGGTAGCAAAGTCAAGGGCAGTGAGCAAGGAGGGGAGACGAGGAGGGGATGGGCGAAGGAGGGATTTGAAAGTAGTGAAGAGACGCTGGGGATTAGAGGACTGAGAGGAGATGAGGTTCTTAAAGTATGACTGTTTAGAGAGGGAGAGCGCAGCACTATAGGATGAGAGCATAAATTTGAAATGGAGAAAATCTGCCTTAGAGCGTGATCTTCTCCACTGTCGCTCAGCAGTTCGAGAACACTTTTGCAGGTATCTGGTGCATTTGGAATGCCAGGGTTGAGGAGTAGATCTGCGAGTGTGAATAGTGATCGCTGGGGCACCAGAGTCCAGAGCAGAAGTAAGGGAGGCATTGTATAGGGAGGCGGCTTGTTCAGGGCAGGAGAGAGAGAGGATGGGGGAGAGAAGTGAGTCAAGCAGGGAAGAAAAGGAACCTGTGTCGATAGTGTCAATGTTACGCTTAGTAATGGAGGCTTTTGGAGGTAGAGGAGGGGAAGGAGAGAGGGACAGGTTAAAAGAGAGAAGGTGATGGTCAGAAAGAGGGAATGGGGAATTGAGGTGGTCAGAAATATCACAACGGTGTGTGAATACCAGATCAAGCACATGGCCACTCACATGGGAGGGTGAGGAGGTCCATTGGGAGAGACCAAGTGACGATGTGAGGGAGAGGAGTTTGGAGGCAGAGGATTCTGTGGGGATATCAATTGGAATATTGAAGTCACCTAGGATAATGGAGGGAAGGTCTGAGGAGAGAAAGTGAGGGAGCCAGGAAGCAAAGTTGTCAAGGAACTTGGAGGGAGGGCCAGGGGGACGGTAAATGACAGCTACTTGGAGGTGTACTGGGTGGAAGAGGCGTATAGCATGGACTTCAAATGAAGAGAATGTGAGGGATGGTTCAGAGGGAATGGGTTGGTATGAGTAACCAGGGGATAGAAGGACCCCAACACCACCACCATGGCGACCCCCAGGTCGTGGGGTGTGGGAAAAGGTGAGGCCCCCAGAGGAGAGAGCTGCAGCAGAAGCGGTGTCAGAGGGTGAAATCCAGGTTTCAGTAATAGCTAGGAGATTCAGGGAGTTGGAGATGAAAAGGTCATGGGTTGGGACCAGTTTATTACAGACTGACCTGGCATTCCAGAGGGCACAGGATAGAGGGACAGAGTTTGTTGGAGAGATTTGAATGAGATTATCAGGGTTGCTATAGCGTGGGGGTGAGATTAATTTGGGGGACCGAGCTGAATAGAGTGTAGCGATGGTGCGGACTCCAGTGCTAGAAGGGGAGCCAGTAGAAGGTGGGCAGGAAGGGAAATTAATGATGTGTGGATGGATGTGGGGTAAAGTGACATGGAGAGGGGAGTGGGAGGAGGGATTAGCAGTGAGGTTGTAGGACCCCTGTGGAGTATAAGAGAATGAAAGTGGAGTAATGGGAGAAGATGGGGAGAAGGTAAACAGAGGAGAGGAGATAAGGGGAAGAGGAAGTGGAGGAGACAAGGGGGAAAGGATAAAGGTGGAAGCAAGGGGCAGAACAAAAGATTCGGTAGACACTGAGTGAAGGTGGGATTTGAAGAAAACATGGTAATAGTAAGGATGATGTAAATAGGGGAAGAAAACTTAAAAGTAGGAATGAAGACAGAATGTAGGAGAGAGCAGATTTCCAGAAACTCAAGTAATAGTGCAGTGAGGGAAAAGAGTCTGTACTGCAAAAGTTTATTATTGAGTATAAAAAAGTGGAGATCTGTCATAGTACCCCTATAAGCAGCAGCCGTCATAGTACCCCTATAAGCAGCAGCTGTCATAGTACCCCTATAAGCAGCAGCTGTCATAGTACCCCTATAAGCAGCATCTGTCATAGTACCCCTATAAGCAGCATCTGTCATGGTACCCCTATAAGCAGCATCTGTCATAGTACCCCTATAAGCCGCAGCTGTCATAGTATCCCTATAAGCAGCATCTGTCATGGTACCCCTATAAGCAGCATCTGTCATAGTACCCCTATAAGAAGCAGCTGTCATAGTACCCCTATAAGAAGCAGCTGTCATAGTACCCCTATAAGCAGCAGCTGTCATAGTACCCCTATAAGCAGCAGCCGACATAGAACCCCTATAAGCAGCAGCTGTCATAGTACCCCTATAAGCAGCAGCCGTCATAGTACCCCTATAAGCAGCAGCCGACATAGAACCCCTATAAGCAGCAGCTGTCATGGTACCCCTATAAGCCGCAGCTGTCATAGTACCCCTATAAGCAGAAGCAGTCATAGAACCCCTATAAGAAGCAGCCGTCATAGAACCCCTATAAGCAGCAGCCGTCATGGTACCCCTATAAGCAGCAGCCGTCATAGTACCCCTATAAGCAGCAGCTGTCATGGTACCCCTGTAAGCAGCAGCCGTCATTGTACCCCTATAAGCAGCAGCCGTCACAGTACCCCTATAAGCAGCAGCCGTCACAGTACCCCTATAAGCAGCAGCCGTCACAGTACCCCTATAAGCAGCAGCCGACATAGTACCCCTATAAGCCGCAGCTGTCATAGTACCCCTATAAGCCACAGCTGTCATAGTACCCCTATAAGCAGCATCTGTCATAGTACCCCTATAAGCAGCAGCTGTCACAGTACCCCTATAAGCAGCAGCCGACATAGAACCCCTATAAGCAGCAGCCGTCATAGTACCCCTATAAGCCGCAGCTGTCATAGTACCCCTATAAGCAGCAGCTGTCATAGTACCCCTATAAGCAGCAGCCGACATAGAACCCCTATAAGCAGCAGCTGTCATAGTACCCCTATAAGCAGCAGCCGTCATAGTACCCCTATAAGCAGCAGCCGACATAGAACCCCTATAAGCAGCAGCTGTCATAGTACCCCTATAAGCAGCAGCCGTCATAGTACCCCTATAAGCAGCAGCTGTCATAGAACCCCTATAAGAAGCAGCCGTCATAGTACCCCTATAAGCAGCAGCTGTCATAGTAGCCCTATAAGCAGCAGCTGTCATAGTACCCCTATAAGCAGCAGCTGTCATAGTAGCCCTATAAGCAGCAGCTGTCATAGTACCCCTATAAGCAGCAGCCGTCATAGTACCCCTATAAGCAGCAGCTGTCATAGTATCCCCTATAAGCAGCATCTGTCATAGTACCCCTATAAGCAGCAGCTGTCATATTACCCCTATAAGCAGCAGCTGTCATAGTACCCCTATAAGCAGCAGCTGTCATAGTACCCCTATAAGCAGCAGCCGTCATATTACCCAAATAAGCAGCAGCCGTCATAGTACCCCTATAAGCAGCAGCCGTCATAGTACCCCTATATGCAGCAGCCGTCATAGTACCCCTATAAGCAGCAGCTGTCATAGTACCCCTATAAGCAGCAGTTGTCATAGTACCCCTATAAGCAGCAGCTGTCATAGTACCCCTATAAGCAGCAGCTGTCATAGTACCCCTATAAGCAGCAGCTGTCATAGTACCCCTATAAGCAGCAGCTGTCATAGTACCCCTATAAGCAGCAGCTGTCATAGTACCCCTATAAGCCGCAGCTGTCATAGTACCCCTATAAGCAGCATCTGTCATAGTACCCCTATAAGCAGCAGCTGTCACAGTACCCCTATAAGCAGCAGCCGACATAGAACCCCTATAAGCAGCAGCCGCCATAGTACCCCTATAAGCCGCAGCTGTCATAGTACCCCTATAAGCAGCAGCCGACATAGAACCCCTATAAGCAGCAGCTGTCATAGTACCCCTATAAGCAGCAGCCGTCATAGTACCCCTATAAGCAGCAGCTGTCATAGTAGCCCTATAAGCAGCAGCTGTCATAGTACCCCTATAAGCAGCAGCTGTCATAGTACCCCTATAAGCAGCAGCTGTCATAGTACCCCTATAAGCAGCAGCTGTCATAGTACCCCTATAAGCAGCAGCTGTCATAGTACCCCTATAAGCAGCAGCTGTCATAGTACCCCTATAAGCAGCAGCCGTCATAGTACCCCTATAAGCAGCAGGGCGGCAGATCTTAGAGGGTTGATGAGACCGTAGACATTCGGGAGGAGAAGGTGGGTATGTGAGGGAAGGAGAAGTATAGGAGGGCCCTGCTCATGAGAGCTTACAATTTAAGAAGTATGGTGGAATTTAGCTGCATTTGTCCTTGATCTCCTGTGTTAGACACTTGATAATTACCAATGAAACCTAAATATGGGATATTCATGGAGAAAGGACTTTAATAGGCTCCTCAGGCTTTTAGACACACTGAATACTTGGTGCTCCTGGGTGCCGTTTGGTTCCCCATATTCCTGGGTACGGTGCTCATCCTGGTAAAGAAGTGGTACTGTGGCTGAAAAGCGAAGGACTTTAGAGGACCATGATAGCAGATCTTGGTACATAGCCCAATAGGTGGCACACTGTAGAGAGAAATGGGATATGCAGTCACCACGTTCCTGGGGTTTCCAGGACGATGCGAGCTGGCACCGAGTACAAACAGCCAATGTTTCCTTTCACCTCTATCCCTCATAAATGATTCCGTCTGCTCATATGTCATCCTCGCTGATTGCTGGAGACGTTTCTACTTCAGGGTGGCATTCTGCATAGGCATTTTCACACCTCACGCTAATTACCCACCGTCTTGTCATTAGTGCTTAAGACACATTACTTTTCCAGTGAGCAGCAAACATGACAACATTTAGCACTTTAAAACCTCCTAGTTGTTGGCTTCTTAAATAAATAGGTAATAAATATCCAGTTACTGAGCCCAGCGCTGTGAGGGCAGGAGGATGGAAATATATACTAATGCAGATATAGAACAGACGCAGTGCTGTATGTGCTCGTAGCATGGGATGAGACACTCTTCCTACATGTACAACATGTGCCTGAGTCATACCACTCACTCCAAGTCACTTATTTACTCTCTGCGCACATTAAGGGCCTGATTAAAAGGTGCTCGCAAACGTGGCCGCGGCCGTAACTGTGTCTGGTGCAACTAATTTTGAACCTACTGAGACGCCCCCTGCAAGCGTCACTATTCCATGTGGTTGCGTGTTTAGATGCACCTGTGACAGGTACAATTCTGCCATCTGAACATGGAGCCCTGAGTCATTGCTGCGCCGTCTTTAGACACAGAAGCTGCTGGCGACACGCCCGCGCCTGGCTAGCCACCCAAATGTTACCTCCCAGCAGTGGCAGATCTGGACTTTTTATTTAGGGGGGGTGGGGGCGGTTTAATGATTATAACTGTTACTCCTCCTCTTTTATCCTGGCTCCACCCCTTTCCAGTTTTTAAAGTGTGATGGTCACAGGGATTATTCCAATTTCTATATTTCATATTCCTCTCTTGTTCCCTGCTGGGAAGTCGATATATATGTTAATGTATTCAAGTGACACAATGATATATATATATATACAGTATACTTAAGAGTGTGTGTGCAGGGACTGGCACATTTTATGGATCGCTATGAACAGTACATTAAAGCCTTGATTGCCACTTTTGGGAGCCCCTATGTATAAAAGCTCTTTGGCATGAATTCCCATTTACCTCATTACATAGATTATTCATATATCACACACTACAATGGATGACAGCGTTTGCTTGGAAATCACATACAAATGTGTGTGTTTGTGCCCCCCATGCTGCCCCCTCAGTTAGCGACACCAGCAGTACAATGGTGACTGCGAGGTGTGTCTCATTCTGTGCCTCACACACATAGCCAGACCTCAGCCCCTCCACAGTGTACTACGGGGGGCAAACACAGGATTTGTAGGAGGTGGTTTCCTTGCACATGTGTCGGGGCAAAGCTGCTATTGTTAGACATGAAGATGTCACATGCTGGTAAGTGTGACTGTGTCTGCTATAAGCTCCAAGACGGCTTATGTATGTATTTTAAAATGTGGGTGATGGATCTTCCCTAGTTCTTGGGACTATGGAGCATGGTATGCATTATATATATATATATATATATATATATATAATATATATATATATATATATAGAATTCACAGGGGCTCTGCACTCACCATAATAGCTAATAATAAACATAATAAACAGTGGGGTTTTGGTTCATGAATTGATCAATGCATTTAAGCTTGCAGCCCTCATCACGGGACCCCACTTTACTGCAAGTCCCTACTCTATTGCTCAGAATTATAACATGGACAAAGCCATCACATTAGTGTTAAGCTGGCCACACATCTAAACATTATCTGTCCAACCAGCCAACTAGTTGATTGGTTGGAATGAGAATCTGGTAGCTGACAATCAGCAATTTGCTCCAAAACGCTGGAAAATGGACAAAAACTGTTGTTTGAACAAATAGTTTAGATCAAACATTTAGCAAACTTGTCTGACGCCATTTTCATCTGTTTTCTGGCATTTAGGAGCAAATTGCTGATCATCAGTTACTCCCATACGTTACCAGATTTTCACTCCAACCAATTAACAAGTTGGCTGGTTGGATGTATGTTGGACTAGTGTGTGGCCAGCTTTACACTCAGGGTATGCTATCAAGGTTTAAAGCTCACAGCAACTTTGCTTTTAAATGTGAGACAGTCACCAAGCACACCTGTTACAAAACACCTAGGAAAACACCTGACACAAGTTAGATAATTAGTTAAGAGGGGTGCATGATATTTAAACAATGTAGTCACATACCATGTTGCACCCCAAATCTAGGAATGGTGAGTTCCGTGGATTAGTGCTTTTTGTTTATTAATATAACGGAGGTTAGGAATAGAGCCGACGGCACATAAACTTCTAGTCAGGGATAGAGGGGTTAATAAAGTTAAAAATGTTTGTTTACAGTTATAGGCAGATGCGATAGGACGTTAGGTTAGGGGCGGAGTTAGTGAGAGGGTGTAGTGATAGGACGTTGGGTTAGGGGCGGAGTTAGTGAGAGGGTGTAGTGATAGGACGTTGGGTTAGGGGCGGAGTTAGTGAGAGGGGGTAGTGATAGGACGTTGGGTTAGGGGCGGGGTGAGTGAGAGGGTGTAGTGATAGGACGTTGGGTTAGGGGCGGGGTGAGTGAGAGGGTGTGGTGATAGGACGTTAGGTTAGGGGCGGAGTTAGGGAGAGGGGTAGAGAATCTACTGTGGTAAAATCTGCCTCTTTTGAATTGATCTGCGACCAGGGAAGTACAGTTCCTTTATTAGCAGATCTGTCTGTTGGGATAAACGTGTTTTATTCTTCCCTACTTTCTCTTTCCCTACTTTATATCTTTCCCTACTCTCTTCTCCATACTTTCCCTATATCTACACTCTTTTTTCTTATCTAACTTTTCTTTCTCTTTCTTTGCTCTACCTATCTTGCTTAACCTGCATTAGCACTATGAGCCGCCCCCAGCGCGCGCGCTCGGTACCCGCCCGTCTGTCAGACGGTGTCGGGCCCGGCGCGCTTTATTCCCCTCAGGTCCTGCCCTCCTGGCGTTCGGGAGGGTCAGGTACAGCGGGCCCCTTATCAGGCAACGCTGCGGTCCCGTGCACGCGGCCACGGCGGTCCCGCGAGGCGCCACAGTTGCTGCCTCCGCCTGCCCCTGGTTCCCCGCTGGTCGCCAATACTAGTGCGACTGGGGACCAGGGCAGGTGGGGATCGGGGGCGGCCAGGCATAATACAGCGCCCGTGCGAGTAGCGGGTGCGCGCTCCGGCCGTTCACGCGGCCAGCAGCGGACAGTTACACCGCCCGTCCCTTCTCCCCTAATAGCCGCTCAGAGTGAGCCGGCTGAAGTTGATAGCATACCCTGAGTGTAACACTAATGTGATGGCTTTGTCCATGTTATAATTCTGAGCAATAGAGTAGGGACTTGCAGTAAAGTGGGGTCCCGTGATGAGGGCTGCAAGCTTAAATGCATTGATCAATTCATGAACCAAAACCCCACTGTTTATTATATATATATATTGGGTAAACCTGATGACGATTGATTAAAATCGAAACGTTGGTGATATTTACCTGCTGTGAGGTCCTTTATTGTTCGAGTGTCGCTGCTGATCATTTTGTATTACCTGGGACTCCGGTGTGGAGTGCCCTGCGGAAGGCACCGCCAACGATATTTCTTTTCAACAAGTGTGCCGCCCATCAGGTTTGTATATAATATATATATATATATATATATATCCCAAAAGTAGAGGCGGCACTCAGACGACTTGGTACAATAATAACCACAGGAGCCTGTAATAGGTCAAAGTTTCAGAGCTTTATGTTCTCTCGTCAGGATAAATTACAAACATACAGAGCATTCTTTATATCTGCAGTAATTTGCGGGACCTCTGATCCAAACTAGGACCTGATCAATAATACGGTAACCTAGCAACCGGTTGGTCACTCTGGTTCTTGGAGAGAGCCATCCTAATTGTGCTGTGAAGCATCGCTGCTCTCTCGTTGAAGCTGTGCTCAGTTTGGCCTATATACTGTAATTCCTGCTAGATGGGCAGGTGATCATATACATTACAAATGTAGAGTTGGACGTCAAGTAAAACATTATTGGAATAGATTTACCTGGAATAGATTTACCTGGAATAGATGTACCTGTCAGCGAATGTCTAAATGAATTGCCATTGACCATATAGTTGCATGTAGTTCTATTCCAGCACTTAAAACAACCTTTTTTGTTAGTTTGCAAAAAACACATGTTTCATATTTTTCCCAGTAACGTCGGTCTTAACAAGCAGGGTCCCTGAGATCTTTACCCCCTGTATAAATAACAAGACGTAATAAACTGCTCAGGTTATGGTCACTGGAGACAATAGGCCAGTATTGATTAGTACGTTTCTGAACACTCTCACTGATGTATTAAAGTGTTTAACCCTCGGCAGGGCAACAAAAAGTCTTGTTACGGCTCTAACCCACGGGATCACCTTCATTTTTCCTTTGTCCCTTCTAGGAATAAGAGCTTGTTCTCTAGGTAGCTGAAGTGCTTTATCTCTTTGTGCTCCCAATAAACAGATAGCCTCTACGCCGGACTATTTCTACCATTTTATCTAATTGTATCTTCACTGCATTGTGGTCACTGATGATTCGCCGTACACGCCAATAGTCCCCAAACTATAAAAAACACTATCCTATCATAAATAGATCTCTTATACTATTACATGGCTAGCCCTAACCTCACCATTATCGCATAGCCTAGGTACCCCCCCACCACATTATACAAAGAGTCCTCCATCCCCCCACCCTTCAATTATCTGCTACCCTCCCTCAATCTCCCCCTGCCCTGGTTCTGTCCAATGACAGCAGCAACAAGATGTGTGAAGTCTTATTAGAACAGATAAAACCATATAGCAGAATACAATGATAACCCTATATATAATATATAATTATATAATGATAACCAGCATAATTGGGCAGATCATACCTTCAATCACTCTCACAGGCAGGACCATGCGGAGGGCGGTGCACCCATTGCTGTCACCCAATCTGCCAGCTCCCCTGTATCGTCCCCTTCTCCGAGTCCTGTGTAGTACAACATACAGGGAAATGACAACAGAAGATGCCGGCAAGTGGGTAAGAAGGGGCACAGAAACCATAAATATATATATAAGGGAAGGGGTGACACGGGGTGAGGAGCGGAGGGACAGTACTGCTGGGAGACGTGTGTGGTGATGACAGATTCATGGTCATATATGTGATGTACAGGGATCCACCTAAGTATGTGGATCAAGGGCAGTGGCGGGCTGGGCCGGGGGCAGGGTGCAATGTTCCCCCCGGGCTGCAGTGTCATGCGGGCCGCGGACAGTCTGTGTCACTGTGACACAGACTGCACCGCGTGTGTAGCGCTGACCGGACGGCAGGGCCGGATTTACCATTAGCAAACCTAGGCGCCTGCCTAGGGCCCGTCGGGTTCTATGGGGCCCGTGGCCCAGCCCTCCCAAAATCTGGAGATAACCTTCTGCGCTATGATAGAACTGCTCCTGCTGACATCGGCGGGAAGATGACACACACAGAGGCAGTATAGCAGCAGCACAGGCTGTGCCTTGCCTCTGCTATGCGGGGGGAGGAAGACTCAGAGGCAGAGTTGCAGCCAGGGCCCGGGGAACCACTGTCATCACTGCGGCGCGGCTCCAGTCCACTTCCTGCTCCTCACCTCCAATCAACCCGGCAGTCAGTGAGTTCAGCCAGAGACAGTCTCCTCCTCCCAAACCCCCTCTCCCTGCCCGGAGTGAGTGTAGACAGACCCCTCCTCCCCGCAGGATGAACCGATCTAATCAGCCCACTCCAACCAAACCCCCCCTTCCCCGCACCCTGCGCTGCTGTAGTCAGCCTTCTCCATTGCAGCCCCCCAGCATTGTAGTCAGGCCGTCCTCCCCGCAGCATGATCTTGTCAGCCCACTCCAACAGCCCCTGCAGTCACATTGAGTGCTGGTAAGCCTCCTCCGTTGCAGCGCCCCGCCCAGTGTAGCCATCCTCCGACGAACAACCACCCCTGTGCGTTGGTTGCAATTAGCATCCAACTCTACCTCCCCTCTGATGTTGGAACCCCATGGGAGACTTCCACTCCCTTGACTCATTCCACCCCCCTGTGAGATCAATGGGGGTTTACACTGGATCTGCCTATGATATCAGGAACAGCAAAATAACCAGCACAGACAGAGATGGCAGTCTGGGTAAGTTTAACTTACTTAAGGATGTTCTTCTTACTTATAGTGTTAAATACAGCTTTCTCTCTCCCTTTCTGTATGCATATATATATTTAGATTTATATATGTCACTCTCTGTTCTTCCCCTTTCCTCCCATCTCTCTGTTTGTCCCACTCTCCTCCAGTCCATCTGTTTGTCTCCCCTTCCTCTCCTGTCCAACTCTGTTCGTCCCCCTTTCCTCCTGTCATGCCTATCCACATTTACTGTACATATACACACACATTATATAAAATATACACACCCCCTCCATACATACACATATTTAATACAGGATGGTATATATATATATATATATATATATATATATATATATTAGTGATCCAGTAACACTTTAATTATAACTGTGCATATATTACAGTAGGTGCCGCTGGAGCAAGATACACACATCATTATATATATATATATTTAATGACGTGTATATAATATGACATGTGTATCTTGTTCCAGCTACACCTACTGTAATTTATGCACAGGATTGTTTGAGGGAGGGGGGCCCCAAACCAGTATCTTGCCTAGGGCCCCATGACGTCTAAATCCGGCTCTGCCGGACGGAGTTCGGCCAGCGCTACACAGCACAAGCACACAGCCGCCGGAGCCGGCAGCTGTGTGTTTGCTGTAATCAGCAGCCGCTGAGAGTCTGTCAGACTCTCAGCGGCTGCTGCTGCTCCCACTGCGGGAGCCATCTTCCGGCTCCCGCAGTGGGTAATGGGAGAGACATCGTCATGACAACATCTCTTCCATAATGCAAAGCGGCCAGAGGAGCCGGTAGAAGCGTCGGGACCAGGAGCGGGAGTTTCAGGTAAGTGTTTTTTTATTTTTTTATTAAGTCTCTCTCTACTGGGGAGGATTACTATGGGGGCACTACCAGGGGGGGATTACTACTGGGGGCACTACCAGGGGGGTGGATTACTACTGGGGGCACTACAAGGGGGACTACTACTACTGGGGGCACTACAAGGTGGGGCTACTACTGGGGGCACTACAAGGTGGGGCTACTACTGGGGGCACTACAAGGGGGGGCTACTACTATTACTGGGGACACTACAAAGGGGGGACTACTACTACTGGGGGCACTACAAGGGGGGGACTACTACTACTGGGGGCACTACAAGGGGGGGACTACTACTACTGGAGGCACTACAAGGGGGGGGGGCTACTACTGGGGGCACTACAAGTGTGTACTACTACTACTGGGGGCACTACAAGGGGGGGACTACTACTAGGGGCACTACATAGGGGAGGGGACTACCACTGGGGGCACTGCATCAAGGGACCACTGCTGGGGGCTCTATATAAAGGGCAATACTGGAGGTACTGCATAGGGGGGAGACTACAACTGGGGCCAATATTTAAGGGGCATTGCATAAGGGTTAACACTATTGGGGGCACTGCATGGGGGGTGGACTGCTACTGGGGACACTATATAAGGGGCACTGCATAGGGGGTACCACTATTGGGGGCACTATATAAGGGGCTTACTACTGGAGGCACAAGGGGCACTGCTCAGGGGGGACCACTACTGGGGGCACAAGGGGCACTGCATAGGGGGGGATCACTACTGGGGGCACTACTGGAGGCCTGCATAAGGGTGTTCTCTCCTGTGGCACATGGGGGCACTGCATATGGGCACTACGACAGGGGGCTGCCCCTAATCTTTATTTTTACCTTACATTAATCCCATATGGACCCGCCTCCTCCCTGAAACACTTGAGGGGGGGTGGCGCCGTAGGACGCACATTCTTCGGGGACCCTGGCTACACACTACTCCTCTGCCAGGGCCGCCTGCATGCATTTGCCCCCCAAGCTAAAAGTTACCAGCCAGCCCCTGATCAAGGGCCTGATTCAGAGTTGGGAATAGAGCGAGATCTCTCTCACCTGATCATCTTGGTGACACCAGGCTGCACTGCAGGGGGTCAGATGTAACATGTGCAGGGGGATTTAGATTTGGGAGGGAGGTGTCCAAACTGATGTCTAAATTGTAGATTAATAATAAAGCTGTGCTGTATTTGTGGGGTACATGTAAAAGCAGCCAGTATTTACCCCACATGCAAAATAAAAATGATGTATTTACACCCCTTGCATTGCAGTATGGTTTGACCAGGTACTCAGCTAAGTGCTATCTCTCTCTCTATTCCCAACTCTGAATGAGGCCCCATGTTCCTTAAGACCTTCATCAATGTATTAGACATACAAAAAGGTTTCACTCTTAAACAAGTTGTACAGTTTGGTAAATCTGCATAACAGGTGTCACCGCACCACAAAATATAGATCAGGGAGGGGTAAGAGAAAAACACATTTATTACACATAATAGAATGGCCTATACTGTATATCCCCAGCTTGTTCAGCTCCTTATGCGCATTGTGCTTGTCACTTGTGCTCGGCATTTGGCATATCACATGCTCCTCAGACCTCAACATGTGCCACTTTTATGCCATAAGACCCATCCAAATGTTCCTTCTGTGTTATCAAACCCCTCCATATGACCCTTATGTGCCATCACACCCCTGCACCTGACCCTTATGTGCCATCACACCCCTCCACATGGCCCTTATGTGCCATCAAACCCCTGCACCTGACCCTTATGTGCCATCACACCCCTCCACATGGCCCTTATGTGCCATCACACCCCTACACCTGACCCTTATGTGCCATCACACCCCTCTACATGCCCCTTAGGTGCCATCAGAACTCTCCACATGAACCTTATGTACCATCAGACCCCTCCACATGCCCCTTATGTGCCATCACACCCCTGCACATGCCCCTTATGTGCCATCAGAGCCCTCCACATGCCCCATATGTGCCATCAGAGCCCTGCACATGTCCCTTATGTGCCATCACACCCCTGCACCTGACCCTTATGTGCCATCACACCCCTCCACATGGCCCTTATGTGCCATCACACCCATGCACCTGACCCTTATGTGCCATCACACCCCTCTACATGCCCCTTATGTGCCATCAGAACCCTCCAATTGAACCTTATATACCATCAGACCCCTCCACATGCCCCTTATGTGCCATCACACCCCTGCACATGCCCCTTATGTGCCATCACACCCCTGCGCCTGACCCTTATGTGCCATCACACCCCTTTACATGCCCCTTATGTGCCATCAGATCCATCCTCATGCCCCTTATGTGTCATCAGACTGTTCCACATTCTGCAAATGTGCCATCTGACTCCTCCACATGCCCCTTATGTGCAATCACACCCCTCCACATGGCCATAATGTGCCATCACACCCCTCCACATGACCCTTATGTACCATCAGACCCCTGCACCTGACCCTTATGTGCCATCACACCCGTCTACATGCCCGTTATGTGCCATCAGAACCCTCCACATGACCCTTATGTACCATCAGACCCCTGCACATGCCCCTTATGTGCCATCACACACCTGCACATGCCCCTTATGTGCCATCACACCCCTGCACCTTACCCTTATGTGACATCACACCCCTCTACATGCCCCTTATGTGCCATCAGATCCATCCTCATGTCCCTTATGTGTCATCAGACTGCTCCACATGCTGGAAATGTGCCATCTGACCCCTACTCATGTCCATTATGTGTCATTAGACCCCTTCACATGCCTTCATGTACCATAGTGCCCTTCATATGCTTTTTCATAAGCAGCTTCCCTTGAATAACATACCCTGGAGAGTAATATTATCCTAGTATGGGTATCAGTCTGAGCATTACAGTAGCGCAGACTATACAGAGAGTATTTATCCTTCCATGAAGTTCATCTTGGAAGAAGAAATAAACACATTACCTGATCTGTCTCAGTGAAGAGAAGGGTAGTAACTTAGAATCTATTTTTATAAATAATGTTCACAATATGGGGTGCTGGTGCTCTCTTACCCAGGGCACTACAATGTCCAGCTTGTGTTCAGAAAGCACCAGTGGTGGATTACATAGCAGTGGGTCCTGGGCTGGAAGCTAGGATTGGGAAATGGGTGACTCCTCACTTATTTTATGCCTGTTACGATGAGTATACACTCACGGTATAGCCAGAGTACTAAATGAACCAAAATCTGCACATACTGTAACATAGTACAGACAGTCACACTGCACCCAGCATAAACCTCATAAACCTACACAGGATCCCTTATTGTTTCCAGGATCTCCTAGATTTAAAATGATGGATTTTAAGGAATTCAACTCACAGTGTAAACAGCCTTTTGCAGCCCACCATCTTTTACCTCACATTCCCCTTTGCCCAGTAGCATTTCCTTCACATGCCACACCCTACCCATCATCTTTTCTCTCTCACATTCCCCTTGCTGCCCAACAGCTTTCCCTTACATGTCCCTCTGTCCATCATCTTATCTCTCATATATGCCCCTCTACTGACCAATGTTTCCCTTAGTGCTTTCTGCTGCCCATCATATTTTTTCTCATCTGCCCCAGTTCCCACCAGCTTTTCACTCACATGTCAGGTTTTGAATATTAACTTTTGCTGGAGATGTTACTTTAGACTGTGCTGGTCAGTGCCACAAACTAGAGTTTAATCTCTTTCAAATTCAGAATGTGTGATAATAAAATGTGAACAATGGCCGTCATTCAGAGTGGTACGCTCTGAGCAGAGCGCACGCTCTGAATGAGGGCCGCCCTCCATAAAAATGGAGCGTTCTCCTGGACGCTCGTATAGCTGTGGGTCACCACCCACAGCCTATATGAGCGTGCAGTTTGATGGCCGCGATGGTCTTGACCATCGCGACCATCGAAACTGCGAGCTGGAGCCTGCGATTGAGGTTTTCAACCGCAAGCTCCGGAGTGATTTTGGCTCTATCAGAGCCAAAATCACTCCCACTGACATCACTAGTGATGTCAGTGGGCCGGCTTCTGACGGGAGGCGTTCCCGTGGGAACGCCCCTGTCAGGGAGGCACGCCCCCGGCACGCCCACCAAAGGGGGCGTGCTGTCAATCAACATCGACAGCACGCCCCCTTTGTTCAGACACAACGAGCGAAGGACTTTCCTTCGCTCGTCACGTCTGGCGCATGCGCACGGCGGAGCTCCCTCCGTCGTGCGCATGCTCCGTGCAGAACATCGACCCACTTGCGAGCGGACAGCCACTCGCGAGTGGGTCTGAATCAGGGTCTATGTTTTGAGCACTAAATACTAACACTATAAATTATTTTACATACTGCTGTTATCATGTTTTCAGACGATAGATAATTTAAGCAATAAGGTTATTTGAAATTTGAACAATGTGATTTCCGTGAACTAGGGATCTGATTCATCATTGGATGTAAGTGCAATGCTGAGTGCAAATTCCAGATTATAGGGAATCCATGCATTCACAGGACATCTGCCAATGTGTAGAACAGGTCCTGTGTGATAGTGCGCAGCCCCTGCTATGCCTCTGCCTGATTGACGGCCAGTGTTCCTAGAAACAGGGGCATGTCAGCCCCGTTTTCCAGGAGTGGCAAAACCAGGGGCTATGTCCACAGACACAGTTTCCTGGCCCACAAGTGGCCAACCTGCGTAAAGGTGAGTCTTACGGTGAGCCTCGGTCGCAGTGCTGGGATCACAAATGCAGCAGGGGTGTCAGACATTTGCATATTTCCAAGGATGGAATTGCAAAGCTGCTTGTGTGTGATGTTACAATCCTGTCCTCTGCTGAATCAGTCCCATAGATACAGCAAAACTGTGAAAATACAATTCATTAACATTTTGTAGTCTAGATATGTACAGTGACATTTATAGATATGTACAGTGACATAGATATGTACAGTGACATTTATAGATATGTATAGTGACATTTATAGATATGTATAGTGACATTTATAGATATGTACAGTGACATTTATAGATATGTACAGTGACATTTATAGATATGTACAGTGACATTTATAGATATGTATAGTGACATATATAGATATGTATAGTGACATTTATAGATATGTACAGTGACATTTATAGATATGTACAGTGACATTTATAGATATGTACAGTGACATTTATAGATATGTATAGTGACATTTATAGATATGTACAGTGACATTTATAGATATGTACAGTGACATTTATAGATATGTATAGTGACATTTAGAGATATGTACAGTGACATTTATAGATATGTACAGTGACATAAATAGATATGTACAGTGACATTTATAGATATGTATAGTGACAGATATGTATAGTGACATTTATAGATATGTACAGTGACATTTATAGATATGTACAGTGACATTTATAGATATGTACAGTGACATTTATAGATATGTACAGTGACATTTATAGATATGTATAGTGACATTTATAGATATGTATAGTGACATTTATAGATATGTATAGTGACATAGATATGTACAGTGACATTTATAGATATGTATAGTGACATTTAGAGATATGTACAGTGACATTTATAGATATGTACAGTGACATTTATAGATATGTACAGTGACATTTATAGATATGTATAGTGACATATATAGATATGTATAGTGACATTTATAGATATGTACAGTGACATTTATAGATATGTACAGTGACATTTATAGATATGTATAGTGACATTTATAGATATGTACAGTGACATTTATAGATATGTACAGTGACATAGATATGTATAGTGACATTTATAGATATGTACAGTGACATTTATAGATATGTACAGTGACATAGATATGTACAGTGACATTTATAGATATGTACAGTGACATTTATAGATATGTACAGTGACATTTATAGATATGTATAGTGACATTTAGAGATATGTACAGTGACATTTATAGATATGTACAGTGACATAAATAGATATGTACAGTGACATTTATAGATATGTATAGTGACAGATATGTATAGTGACATTTATAGATATGTATAGTGACATTTATAGATATGTACAGTGACATTTATAGATATGTATAGTGACATTTAGAGATATGTACAGTGACATTTATAGATATGTACAGTGACATAAATAGATATGTACAGTGACATTTATAGATATGTATAGTGACAGATATGTATAGTGACATTTATAGATATGTATAGTGACATTTATAGATATGTACAGTGACATTTATAGATATGTACAGTGACATTTATAGATATGTACAGTGACATTTATAGATATGTACAGTGACATTTATAGATATGTATAGTGACATTTATAGATATGTATAGTGACATAGATATGTACAGTGACATTTATAGATATGTATAGTGACATTTAGAGATATGTACAGTGACATTTATAGATATGTACAGTGACATTTATAGATATGTATAGTGACATTTATAGATATGTATAGTGACATTTAGAGATATGTATAGTGACAGATATGTATAGTGACATTTATAGATATGTATAGTGACATTTAGAGATATGTACAGTGACATTTATAGATATGTATAGTGACAGATATGTATAGTGACATTTATAGATATGTATAGTGACATTTAGAGATATGTATAGTGACATTTATAGATATGTACAGTGACATTTATAGATATGTATAGTGACATTTATAGATATGTACAGTGACATTTAGAGATATGTACAGTGACATTTATAGATATGTATAGTGACAGATATGTATAGTGACATTTATAGATATGTATAGTGACATTTATAGATATGTATAGTGACATTTATAGATATGTACAGTGACATTTAGAGATATGTACAGTGACATTTATAGATATGTATAGTGACATTTATAGATATGTATAGTGACATTTATAGATATGTACAGTGACATTTAGAGATATGTATAGTGACATTTATAGATATGTATAGTGACATTTATAGATATGTACAGTGACATAGATATGTACAGTGACATTTATAGATATGTACAGTGACATTTATAGATATGTATAGTGACATTTATAGATATGTACAGTGACATTTATAGATATGTACAGTGACATAGATATGTACAGTGACATTTATAGATATGTACAGTGACATTTATAGATATGTACAGTGACATTTATAGATATGTACAGTGACATTTATAGATATGTATAGTGACATTTATAGATATGTACAGTGACATTTATAGATATGTACAGTGACATTTATAGATATGTATAGTGACATTTATAGATATGTACAGTGACATTTATAGATATGTATAGTGACATAGATATGTACAGTGACATAGATATGTACAGTGACATTTATAGATATGTATAGTGACATTTATAGATATGTACAGTGACATTTATAGATATGTATAGTGACATTTATAGATATGTACAGTGACATTTATAGATATGTATAGTGACATAGATATGTACAGTGACATAGATATGTACAGTGACATTTATAGATATGTATAGTGACATTTATAGATATGTACAGTGACATTTATAGATATGTATAGTGACATTTATAGATATGTACAGTGACATTTATAGATATGTATAGTGACATTTATAGATATGTACAGTGACATTTATAGATATGTATAGTGACATTTATAGATATGTACAGTGACATTTATAGATATGTATAGTGACATTTATAGATATGTACAGTGACATTTATAGATATGTATAGTGACATTTATAGATATGTACAGTGACATTTATAGATATGTATAGTGACATAGATATGTACAGTGACATAGATATGTACAGTGACATTTATAGATATGTATAGTGACATTTATAGATATGTACAGTGACATTTATAGATATGTATAGTGACATTTATAGATATGTACAGTGACATAGATATGTACAGTGACATAGATATGTACAGTGACATTTATAGATATGTATAGTGACATTTATAGATATGTACAGTGACATTTATAGATATGTACAGTGACATTTATAGATATGTACAGTGACATTTATAGATATGTATAGTGACATTTATAGATATGTACAGTGACATTTATAGATATGTATAGTGACATTTATAGATATGTACAGTGACATTTATAGATATGTACAGTGACATTTATAGATATGTACAGTGACATTTATAGATATGTATAGTGACATAGATATGTACAGTGACATTTATAGATATGTACAGTGACATTTATAGATATGTACAGTGACATTTAGAGATATGTACAGTGACATTTATAGATATGTATAGTGACATTTATAGATATGTATAGTGACATTTATAGATATGTATAGTGACATAGATATGTACAGTGACATTTATAGATATGTACAGTGACATTTATAGATATGTACAGTGACATTTATAGATATGTATAGTGACAAAGATATGTACAGTGACATTTATAGATATGTACAGTGACATTTATAGATATGTACAGTGACATTTATAGATATGTATAGTGACATTTATAGATATGTATAGTGACATTTATAGATATGTACAGTGACATTTATAGATATGTACAGTGACATTTAGAGATATGTATAGTGACATTTATAGATATGTATAGTGACATTTATAGATATGTACAGTGACATTTATAGATATGTACAGTGACATATATAGATATGTATAGTGACATTTATAGATATGTATAGTGACATTTATAGATATGTACAGTGACATTTATAGATATGTATAGTGACATTTATATATATGTACAGTGACATTTATAGATATGTACAGTGACATTTATAGATATGTATAGTGACATTTATAGATATGTACAGTGACATTTATAGATATGTATAGTGACATTTATAGATATGTACAGTAACATTTAGAGATATGTATAGTGACATTTATAGATATGTACAGTGACATAGATATGTACAGTGACATTTAGAGATATGTACAGTGACATTTATAGATATGTACAGTGACATTTATAGATATGTACAGTGACATTTATAGATATGTACAGTGACATAGATATGTACAGTGACATTTATAGATATGTACAGTGACATTTATAGATATGTACAGTGACATAGATATGTACAGTGACATTTATAGATATGTACAGTGACATTTATAGATATGTACAGTGACATAGATATGTACAGTGACATTTATAGATATGTACAGTGACATTTATAGATATGTACAGTGACATAGATATGTACAGTGACATTTATAGATATGTATAGTGACATTTATAGATATGTATAGTGCATTTATAGATATGTATAGTGACATTTATAGATATGTACAGTGACATTTAGAGATATGTACAGTGACATTTATAGATATGTACAGTGACATTTATAGATATGTACAGTGACATTTATAGATATGTATAGTGACATTTATAGATATGTACAGTGACATTTATAGATATGTACAGTGACATTTATAGATATGTACAGTGACATTTAGAGATATGTACAGTGACATTTATAGATATGTATAGTGACATTTATAGATATGTATAGTGACATTTATAGATATGTACAGTGACATTTAGAGATATGTACAGTGACATTTATAGATATGTATAGTGACATTTATAGATATGTACAGTGACATTTATAGATATGTATAGTGACATTTATAGATATATATAGTGACATTTATAGATATGTACAGTGACATTTAGAGATATGTACAGTGACATTTATAGATATGTACAGTGACATATATAGATATGTATAGTGACATATATAGATATGTACAGTGACATTTATAGATATGTACAGTGACATTTAGAGATATGTACAGTGACATTTATAGATATGTACAGTGACATATATAGATATGTATAGTGACATTTATAGATATGTACAGTGACATAGATATGTACAGTGACATTTAGAGATATGTATAGTGACATTTATAGATATGTACAGTGACATTTATAGATATGTACAGTGACATTTATAGATATGTACAGTGACATATATAGATATGTATAGTGACATTTATAGATATGTATAGTGACATTTATAGATATGTACAGTGACATTTATAGATATGTATAGTGACATTTATAGATATGTACAGTGACAGATATGTATAGTGACATTTATAGATATGTACAGTGACATTTATAGATATGTACAGTGACATTTATAGATATGTACAGTGACATTTATAGATATGTATAGTGACATTTATAGATATGTACAGTGACATTTATAGATATGTACAGTGACATTTATAGATATGTATAGTGACATTTATAGATATGTACAGTAACATTTAGAGATATGTATAGTGACATAGATATGTACAGTGACATTTAGAGATATGTACAGTGACATTTATAGATATGTACAGTGACATTTATAGATATGTACAGTGACATAGATATGTATAGTGACATTTATAGATATGTACAGTGACATTTATAGATATGTACAGTGACATTTATAGATATGTACAGTGACATAGATATGTACATTGACATTTATAGATATGTACAGTGACATTTATAGATATGTACAGTGACATAGATATGTACAGTGACATTTATAGATATGTACAGTGACATTTATAGATATGTACAGTGACATAGATATGTACAGTGACATTTATAGATATGTACAGTGACATTTATAGATATGTACAGTGACATAGATATGTACAGTGACATTTATAGATATGTACAGTGACATTTATAGATATGTACAGTGACATAGATATGTACAGTGACATTTATAGATATGTACAGTGACATAGATATGTACAGTGACATTTATAGATATGTATAGTGACATTTATAGATATGTATAGTGACATTTATAGATATGTACAGTGACATTTATAGATATGTACAGTGACATTTATAGATATGTATAGTGACATTTATAGATATGTACAGTGACATATATAGATATGTACAGTGACATTTATAGATATGTACAGTGACATTTAGAGATATGTACAGTGACATTTATAGATATGTATAGTGACATTTATAGATATGTATAGTGACATTTATAGATATGTACAGTGACATTTAGAGATATGTACAGTGACATTTATAGATATGTATAGTGACATTTATAGATATGTACAGTGACATTTATAGATATGTATAGTGACATTTATAGATATGTATAGTGACATTTATAGATATGTACAGTGACATTTATAGATATGTATAGTGACATTTATAGATATGTATAGTGACATTTATAGATATGTACAGTGACATTTATAGATATGTATAGTGACATTTATAGATATGTACAGTGACATTTATAGATATGTACAGTGACATATATAGATATGTACAGTGACATTTATAGATATGTACAGTGACATTTAGAGATATGTATAGTGACATTTATAGATATGTACAGTGACATTTCTAGATATGTACAGTGACATTTATAGATATGTATAGTGACATATATAGATATGTACAGTGACATTTGTAGATATGTATAGTGACATATATAGATATGTACAGTGACATTTATAGATATGTATAGTGACATTTATAGATATGTATAGTGACATTTAGAGATATGTACAGTGACATAGATATGTACAGTGACATTTATAGATATGTATAGTGACATTTATAGATATGTACAGTGACATTTATAGATATGTACAGTGACATTTATAGATATGTATAGTGACATTTATAGATATGTACAGTGACATTTATAGATATGTACAGTGACATTTATAGATATGTACAGTGACATTTAGAGATATGTACAGTGACATTTATAGATATGTATAGTGACATTTATAGATATGTATAGTGACATTTATAGATATGTACAGTGACATTTATAGATATGTATAGTGACATAGATATGTACAGTGACATTTATAGATATGTACAGTGACATTTAGAGATATGTACAGTGACATTTATAGATATGTATAGTGACATTTATAGATATGTACAGTGACAGATATGTATAGTGACATTTATAGATATGTACAGTGACATTTATAGATATGTATAGTGACATTTATAGATATGTATAGTGACATTTATAGATATGTACAGTGACATTTATAGATATGTATAGTGACATTTATAGATATGTATAGTGACATAGATATGTACAGTGACATTTATAGATATGTATAGTGACATTTATAGATATGTATAGTGACATTTATAGATATGTACAGTGACATTTATAGATATGTACAGTGACATTTATAGATATGTATAGTGACATTTATAGATATGTATAGTGACATAGATATGTACAGTGACATTTATAGATATGTACAGTGACATTTAGAGATATGTACAGTGACATTTATAGATATGTACAGTGACATTTAGAGATATGTACAGTGACATTTATAGATATGTATAGTGACATTTATAGATATGTATAGTGACATTTATAGATATGTATACTTGTATAGTGACATATATAGATATGTACAGTGACATTTATAGATATGTATAGTGACATAGATATGTACAGTGACATTTATAGATATGTACAGTGACATTTATAGATATGTACAGTGACATTTAGAGATATGTACAGTGACATTTATAGATATGTACAGTGACATTTAGAGATATGTATAGTGACATTTATAGATATGTACAGTGACATTTATAGATATGTATAGTGACATAGATATGTATAGTGACATATATAGATATGTACAGTGACATTTATAGATATGTACAGTGACATAGATATGTATAGTGACATATATAGATATGTACAGTGACATTTAGAGATATGTACAGTGACATTTAGAGATATGTACAGTGACATTTAGAGATATGTACAGTGACATAGATATGTACAGTGACATTTATAGATATGTATAGTGACATTTATAGATATGTACAGTGACAGATATGTATAGTGACATTTATAGATATGTACAGTGACATTTATAGATATGTACAGTGACATTTATAGATATGTATAGTGACATTTATAGATATGTATAGTGACATTTATAGATATGTATAGTGACATTTATAGATATGTACAGTGACATTTATAGATATGTATAGTGACATAGATACGTACAGTGACATTTATAGATATGTATAGTGACATTTATAGATATGTATAGTGACATTTATAGATATGTACAGTGACATTTATAGATATGTATAGTGACAGATATGTACAGTGACATTTATAGATATGTACAGTGACATTTATAGATATGTATAGTGACATTTATAGATATGTATAGTGACATTTATAGATATGTATAGTGACATAGATATGTACAGTGACATTTATAGATATGTACAGTGACATTTATAGATATGTACAGTGACATTTAGAGATATGTACAGTGACATTTATAGATATGTACAGTGACATTTAGAGATATGTACAGTGACATTTATAGATATGTATAGTGACATATATAGATATGTATAGTGACATTTATAGATATGTACAGTGACATAGATATGTATAGTGACATTTATAGATATGTACAGTGACATATATAGATATGTATAGTGACATAGATATGTACAGTGACATTTATAGATATGTACAGTGACATTTATAGATATGTACAGTGACATTTAGAGATATGTATAGTGACATTTATAGATATGTATAGTGACATTTATAGATATGTACAGTGACATTTATAGATATGTATAGTGACATAGATATGTATAGTGACATTTATAGATATGTATAGTGACATTTATAGATATGTATAGTGACATTTAGAGATATGTACAGTGACATTTAGAGATATGTATAGTGACATTTATAGATATGTACAGTGACATTTATAGATATGTATAGTGACATTTATAGATATGTATAGTGACATTTATAGATATGTACAGTGACATTTATAGATATGTACTGTGACAGATATGTATAGTGACATTTATAGATATGTACAGTGACATTTATAGATATGTATAGTGACATTTATAGATATGTACAGTGACATTTATAGATATGTACAGTGACATTTATAGATATGTATAGTGACATTTATAGATATGTACAGTGACATTTATAGATATGTACAGTGACATTTATAGATATGTACAGTGACATAGATATGTATAGTGACATTTATAGATATGTACAGTGACATTTATAGATATGTATAGTGACATTTATAGATATGTATAGTGACATTTATAGATATGTACAGTGATATAGATATGTATAGTGACATTTATAGATATGTACAGTGACATTTATAGATATGTATAGTGACATTTAGAGATATGTACAGTGACATAGATATGTATAGTGACATTTAGAGATATGTATAGTGACATAGATATGTACAGTGACATTTAGAGATATGTACAGTGACATTTATAGATATGTATAGTGACATTTAGAGATATGTATAGTGACATTTATAGATATGTACAGTGACATTTATAGATATGTATAGTGACATTTATAGATATGTACAGTGACATTTATAGATATGTACAGTGACATTTAGAGATATGTATAGTGACATAGATATGTACAGTGACATTTATAGATATGTATAGTGACATTTATAGATATGTACAGTGACATTTATAGATATGTATAGTGACATTTATAGATATGTACAGTGACATTTAGAGATATGTACAGTGACATTTATAGATATGTACAGTGACATTTAGAGATATGTATAGTGACATTTATAGATATGTACAGTGACATTTATAGATATGTACAGTGACATTTAGAGATATGTACAGTGACATTTATAGATATGTATAGTGACATTTATAGATATGTACAGTGACATTTAGAGATATGTATAGTGACATAGATATGTATAGTGACATTTATAGATATGTACAGTGACATTTAGAGATATGTACAGTGACATTTAGAGATATGTACAGTGACATAGATATGTACAGTGACATTTAGAGATATGTACAGTGACATATATATCTACAGTGACATTTATAGATATGTACAGTGACATTTATAGATATGTACAGTGACATTTATAGATATGTACAGTGACATTTATAGATATGTATAGTGACATTTATAGATATGTACAGTGACATTTATAGATATGTACAGTGACATTTATAGATATGTATAGTGACATTTAGAGATATGTACAGTGAAATTTATAGATATGTACAGTGACATTTAGAGATATGTATAGTGACATTTATAGATATGTACAGTGACATTTATAGATATGTATAGTGACATTTATAGATATGTATAGTGACATTTATAGATATGTACAGTGACATTTATAGATATGTATAGTGACATAGATATGTACAGTGACATTTATAGATATGTACAGTGACATTTATAGATATGTACAGTGACATTTATAGATATGTACAGTGACATTTATAGATATGTATAGTGACATAGATATGTACAGTGACATTTAGAGATATGTATAGTGACATTTATAGATATGTATAGTGACATAGATATGTACAGTGACATTTATAGATATGTACAGTGACATAGATATGTACAGTGACATTTATAGATATGTATAGTGACATTTATAGATATGTACAGTGACATTTAGAGATATGTATAGTGACATTTATAGATATGTATAGTGACATTTATAGATATGTACAGTGACATTTATAGATATGTATAGTGACATTTATAGATATGTATAGTGACATAGATATGGACAGTGACATATATAGATATGTATAGTGACATTTATAGATATGTATAGTGACATTTATAGATATGGACAGTGACATTTATAGATATGTACAGTGACATTTATAGATATGTACAGTGACATTTATAGATATGTACAGTGACATTTAGAGATATGTATAGTGACATTTATAGATATGTATAGTGACATAGATATGTACAGTGACATTTATAGATATGTACAGTGACATTTATAGATATGTACAGTGACATTTATAGATATGTACAGTGACATTTATAGATATGTACAGTGACATAGATATGTACAGTGACATTTAGAGATATGTATAGTGACATTTATAGATATGTATAGTGACATAGATATGTACAGTGACATTTATAGATATGTACAGTGACATAGATATGTACAGTGACATTTATAGATATGTATAGTGACATTTATAGATATGTACAGTGACATTTAGAGATATGTATAGTGACATTTATAGATATGTATAGTGACATTTATAGATATGTACAGTGACATTTATAGATATGTATAGTGACATTTATAGATATGTATAGTGACATAGATATGTACAGTGACATTTATAGATATGTACAGTGACATTTATAGATATGTACAGTGACATAGATATGTACAGTGACATTTAGAGATATGTATAGTGACATTTATAGATATGTATAGTGACATAGATATGTACAGTGACATTTATAGATATGTACAGTGACATAGATATGTACAGTGACATTTATAGATATGTATAGTGACATTTATAGATATGTACAGTGACATTTAGAGATATGTATAGTGACATTTATAGATATGTATAGTGACATTTATAGATATGTACAGTGACATTTATAGATATGTATAGTGACATTTATAGATATGTATAGTGACATAGATATGTACAGTGACATATATAGATATGTATAGTGACATTTATAGATATGTACAGTGACATAGATATGTACAGTGACATTTATAGATATGTACAGTGACATTTAGAGATATGTATAGTGACATTTATAGATATGTACAGTGACATTTATACAGTAGATATATACAGTGACATTTATAGATATGTATAGTGACAGATATGTATAGTGACATTTATAGATATGTATAGTGACATTTATAGATATGTATAGTGACATTTAGAGATATGTATAGTGACATTTATAGATATGTACAGTGACATTTAGAGATATGTATAGTGACATAGATATGTACAGTGACAGATATGTATAGTGACATTTATAGATATGTACAGTGAAATAGATATATACAGTGACATTTATAGATATGTATAGTGACAGATATGTATAGTGACATTTATAGATATGTATAGTGACATTTATAGATATGTACAGTGACATTTATAGATATGTATAGTGACATTTAGAGATATGTATAGTGACATTTATAGATATGTACAGTGACATTTAGAGATATGTATAGTGACATAGATATGTACAGTGACAGATATGTATAGTGACATTTATAGATATGTACAGTGAAATAGATATGTATAGTGACATAGATATGTACTGTGACAGATATGTATAGTGACATTTATAGATATGTACAGTGACATAGATATGTATAGTGACATTTATAGATATGTATAGTGACATTTAGAGATATGTATAGTGACATTTATAGATATGTATAGTGACATTTATAGATATGTACAGTGACATTTATAGATATGTACAGTGACATTTATAGATATGTGTAGTGTCATTTATAGATATGTATAGTGACATAGATATGTACAGTGACAGATATGTATAGTGACATTTATAGATATGTACAGTGAAATAGATATGTACAGTGACATTTATACAGTAGATATGTACAGTGACATTTATAGATATGTACAGTAGGGGTGAGCGGGTTCGGATTTCTGAAATCCGAACCCCCCCGAGCCCCCCCGATCCGAGTCCGATCCGAGTCAGGCTCGACTTTTCCCGCCTGACTCGGATCTGAAATCGAGGCAAAACGTCATCATCCCGCCTTCCGAGTCTCGCGGGTTTTGGATCCTATATAAGGTACCCGCGTCGGCGCCATTTTCTCACTCGGCTGTGGACAGTGAAGAGGGAGGGTGGGAGTTAGGGCTGTGTAGTGTAGTGTAGTGTAGTGCTGCTGTTGTCCACTACTTCAAAGTCCATAGGGGCTGGCTGTGTTGTGCTGCTGTTGTTAATAGGGGCTGTGTCCACTACTTCAAAGTCCATAGGGGCTGGCTGGACTGTGTTGTGCAGTCAGTTCTCCATAGGGGCTGTGTCCACTCCAAAGTCCTGTGCAGTGTCCCAGTCCTAAAGGAGTGCTGTAGTGTTGTCCAGGGGGTGCTCTGTCCATCAGGGGTGCTCCCCCCAAGTGCTAAAAAAATAATATATTTTCTGTGTTTGTGAATTGTGTGCGCAGTAGCCGCACGTGCATCAACAAAGTAGTGCCAAGCGTGCACCTGTGTCATAAGTAAAGGGCCGGCTGGCTTGACCATTAAGGGTGCTGTAACCCCCGAAAGTACACTCCAGTCCAAACCAAAAAAAAAATTATTTTCTGTGTTTGTGAATTGTGTGCGCAGTAGCCGCACGTGCATCAACAAAGTAGTGCCAAGCGTGCGCCTGTGTCATAAATAAAGGGCCGGCTGGCTGGACCGTTAAAGGGTGCTGTAACCCCCGAAAGTACACTCCAGTCCAAACCAAAAAAAAATTATTTTCTGTGTTTGTGAATTGTGTGCGCAGTAGCCGCACGTGCATCAACAAAGTAGTGCCAAGCGTGCGCCTGTGTCATAAGTAAAGGGCCGGCTGGCTTGACCGTTAAGGGTGCTGTAACCCCCGAAAGTACACTCCAGTCCAAACCAAAAAAAAAATTATTTTCTGTGTTTGTGAATTGTGTGCGCAGTAGCCGCACGTGCATCAACAAAGTAGTGCCAAGCGTGCGCCTGTGTCATAAGTAAAGGGCCGGCTGGCTTGACCATTAAAGGGTGCTGTAACCCCCAAAGTACACTCCAGTCCAAACCAAAAAAAAAATTATTTTCTGTGTTTGTGAATTGTGTGCGCAGTAGCCGCACGTGCATCAACAAAGTAGTGCCAAGCGTGCGCCTGTGTCATAAGTAAAGGGCCGGCTGGCTTGACCGTTAAAGGGTGCTGTAACCCCCGAAAGTACACTCCAGTCCAAACCAAAAAAAAATTATTTTCTGTGTTTGTGAATTGTGTGCGCAGTAGCCGCACGTGCATCAACAAAGTAGTGCCAAGCGTGCGCCTGTGTCATAAGTAAAGGGCCGGCTGGCTTGACCGTTAAAGGGTGCTGTAACCCCCGAAAGTACACTCCAGTCCAAACCAAAAAAAAATTATTTTCTGTGTTTGTGAATTGTGTGCGCAGTAGCCGCACGTGCATCAACAAAGTAGTGCCAAGCGTGCGCCTGTGTCATAAGTAAAGGGCCGGCTGGCTTGACCGTTAAAGGGTGCTGTAACCCCCGAAAGTACACTCCAGTCCAAACCCAAAAAAAATTATTTTCTGTGTTTGTGAATTGTGTGCGCAGTAGCCGCACGTGCATCAACAAAGTAGTGCCAAGCGTGCGCCTGTGTCATAAGTAAAGGGCCGGCTGGCTTGACCGTTAAAGGGTGCTGTAACCCCCTAAGTACACTCCAGTCCAAACCAAAAAAAAAATTATTTTCTGTGTTTGTGAATTGTGTGCGCAGTAGCCGCACGTGCATCAACAAAGTAGTGCCAAGCGTGCGCCTGTGTCATAAGTAAAGGGCCGGCTGGCTTGACCGTTAAAGGGTGCTGTAACCCCCGAAAGTACACTCCAGTCCAAACCAAAAAAAAATTATTTTCTGTGTTTGTGAATTGTGTGCGCAGTAGCCGCACGTGCATCAACAAAGTAGTGCCAAGCGTGCGCCTGTGTCATAAGTAAAGGGCCGGCTGGCTTGACCGTTAAAGGGTGCTGTAACCCCCGAAAGTACACTCCAGTCCAAACCAAAAAAAAATTATTTTCTGTGTTTGTGAATTGTGTGCGCAGTAGCCGCACGTGCATCAACAAAGTAGTGCCAAGCGTGCGCCCGTGTCATAAGTAAAGGGCCGGCTGGCTTGACCGTTAAAGGGTGCTGTAACCCCCGAAAGTACACTCCAGTCCAAACCAAAAAAAAATTATTTTCTGTGTTTGTGAATTGTGTGCGCAGTAGCCGCACGTGCATCAACAAAGTAGTGCCAAGCGTGCGCCTGTGTCATAAGTAAAGGGCCGGCTGGCTTGACCGTTAAAGGGTGCTGTAACCCCCGAAAGTACACTCCAGTCCAAACCAAAAAAAAATTATTTTCTGTGTTTGTGAATTGTGTGCGCAGTAGCCGCACGTGCATCAACAAAGTAGTGCCAAGCGTGCGCCCGTGTCATAAGTAAAGGGCCGGCTGGCTTGACCGTTAAAGGGTGCTGTAACCCCCGAAAGTACACTCCAGTCCAAACCAAAAAAAAATTATTTTCTGTGTTTGTGAATTGTGTGCGCAGTAGCCGCACGTGCATCAACAAAGTAGTGCCAAGCGTGCGCCTGTGTCATAAGTAAAGGGCCGGCTGGCTTGACCGTTAAAGGGTGCTGTAACCCCCGAAAGTACACTCCAGTCCAAACCAAAAAAAAATTATTTTCTGTGTTTGTGAATTGTGTGCGCAGTAGCCGCACGTGCATCAACAAAGTAGTGCCAAGAGTGCGCCTGTGTCATAAGTAAAGGGCCGGCTGGCTTGACCGTTAAAGGGTGCTGTAACCCAAAAAGTACACTCCAGTCCAAACCAAAAAAAAAATTATTTTCTGTGTTTAGCCGCACGTATATATCAAATCGATATAACATAAATGGAGGACCAAACTTTCTCCGATAAAAATAAAATAGAGAAAGATCAAGAACCACTTCCTCCTAGTGCTGAAGCTGCTGCCACTAGTCATGACATAGACGATAACATGCCATCAACGTCGTCTGCCAAGGCCGATGCCCAATGTCATAGTAGAGGGCACATACAATCCCAAATGGCAAAGTTCAGGAAAATGACCTTGAAAAAGACATTTAAATCAGCTGAAGAGAAACGTAAACTTGCCAATATGCCATTTACGACACGGAGTGGCAAGGAACGGCTAAGGTCGATCCCTAGTATGTTCATGACTAGTGGTTCAGCTTCACATGACGATGGAAGCCCTCCTCCCACTAAAAAAATCAAAAGAGTTAAGCTGGCAAAAGCACAGCGAAGAACTGTGCTTTCTAAGAAGATATCACAAATCCCCAAGGAGAGTCCAAGTGTGGTGGTGGTTGCGATGCCTGACCTTCCCAGCACTGGACGGGAAGAGGTGGCTCTTTCCACCATTTGCACGCCCCCTGCAAGTGCTGAAAGGAGCACCCACAGTCCACTTGCTGATATGCAAATTGAAGATGTCACTGTTGAAGTACAACAGGATGAGGATACTGGTGTAGCTGGCGCTGAGGAGGAAGTTGGCGAGGAGGATTCTGATGGTGATGTGGTTTGTTTAAATCAGGCTCCGGGGGAGACAGTTGTTGTCCGTGGGATGAAAAAGCCCATCACGGTCATGCCTGGGCAGAAGACCAAACATTCCACCTCTTTGGTCTGGCAATATTTCTATCCAAATCCGGACAACAACTGTCTTGCCATATGTACCATATGTAAAGGTGAAATAAGTAGGGGTAGGGACGTCAACCACCTAGGAACATCCTCCCTTATACGGCACCTGCAGCGCGTTCATAAAAAGTTACTGTCAAGTTCAGAAACTTTGGCTAAGACCGTAAGCAGTCCAGGGACACCTAAATCCCGTTGTCCTGTTGTATCCAAGCGCCTGCAAACCACACCATCAACTCCCTCCTCGTCAATTTCCTCGTTAGTCAGGATCGGAAGTAGTCCTGCAGGCCATGTCACTGGCATGACTGACTCTCCTATCCGGGATTCCTCTGGAGGATCCTGCATTGCTACGCCTACTGCTGCCGCTGCTGCTGTTGCTGCTGCTGGGAGTCGTTCATCATCCCAGAGAGGAAGTAGGAACACCACTACTTTTACTAAACAATTGACCCTCCAACAGTCCTTAGCGAGGAGGATGAAGTACGACAGCAGTCATCCTGAAGCAAAACGTATAACTGAGGCCTTGACTGCTATGTTGGTGTTAGACGTGCGTCCGGTATCCGCCATTAGTGCAGTGGGATTTAGACAATTGATGGAGGTAGTGTGTCCCCGGTTCCAAATCCCGTCTAGATTCCACTTCACTAGGCAGGCGATACCGAGACTGTACAGAAACGTCAGAAAAAGTGTCCTCAGTGTCCTGAAAAATGCCGTTGTACACAATGTCCACTTAACCACGGACATGTGGACAAGTGGAACAGGGCAGACTAAGGACTATATGACTGTGACAGCCCACTGGGTAGATGTATCACCTTACGCAGCAACAGCAGCAGCGTCACCAGTAGCAGCATCTCAGAAACGCCAGCTCGTTACAAGGCAGGCTACGCTGTGTATCACCGGTTTCAGTAAGAGGCACACCGCCGACAACCTCTTAGAGAAACTGAGGGAAATCATCGCCCAGTGGCTTACCCCACTTAGACTCTCCTGGGGATTTGTGATATCTGACAACGCCACCAATATTGTGCGGGCATTACATCTGGGCAAATTCCAGCACGTCCCATGTTTTGCTCACACAATAAACTTGGTGGTGCAGAATTTTCTGAAAAGCGACAGGGGCGTGCAGGAGACGCTTTGGGTGGCCCGAAAAATTTCTGGCCACTTTCGCCATTCAGCGACTGCGTGCCGAAGACTGGAGCGCCAGCAAACACTCTTGAACCTGCCCCGCCATCACCTGAAGCAAGAGGTTGTGACGCGGTGGAACTCAACCCTCTATATGCTTCAGAGGATGGAGGAGCAGCAAAAGGCCATACAAGCCTATACATCCACCTATGACATAGGCAAAGGAGGGGGTATGCACCTGACTCAAGCGCAGTGGAGAATGATTTCCGTGTTGTGCAAGGTTCTCCAGCCCTTCGAACTTGCCACACGTGAAGTCAGTTCAGACACAGCCAGCTTGAGTCAGGTCATTCCCCTCATCAGGCTTTTGCAGAAGCAGCTGGAGAAAGTGAAGGAGGAGCTAAGACGGAGCGATTCCGCTCGGCATGTGGGACTTGTGGATGAAGCCCTTCATTCGCTTTGCCAGGATTCCAGGGTGGTCAATCTGTTGAAATCAGACCACTACATTTTGGCCACCGTGCTTGATCCTAGGTTTAAAGCCTATGTGGTGTCTCTCTTTCCGGCCGACACAAGCCTGCAGAGGTGCAAAGACCTGCTGGTAAACACACTGTCAGCTGAAGCGGAACGTGACACGTCAACGGCTCCTTCTTCATTTTCTCCCGCAACTGGGGCTGCCAGGAAAAAACTTAGGTATCCTAAGCAACCCGCTGGCGGTGATGCAGGGCAGGCAGGACCAAGTTTGGACATCTGGTCTGGACTGAAGGACCTGGCAACAATTTCTGACATGTCTACTGTCACTGCATATGATACTGTCACCATTGACAGAATGGTGGAGGATTACATCGGTGACAGCATCCAAGTAGGCATGTCAGACAGTCCATACCTGTACTGGCAGGAAAAAGAGGCAATTTGGAGGCCCCTGTACAAGCTGGCTCTATTTTACCTGAGTTGCCCCCCCTCCAGTGTGTACTCCGAAAGAGTGTTTAGTGCAGCCGGGAACCTTGTCAGCGAAAGGCGTAGGAGGTTGCTTCCACAGAATGTGGAGAAGATGATGTTCATCAAAATGAATTATCAGCTCTTCCAGGGAGACCAGCCTCCAGAAGGTACAGAGGGACCTGTGGTGGTGGATTCAAGTGGGGACGAGTTAATACTTTGTGAGGATGAGGATGTACACACTGAAGAGGGTGAGGAATCGGTGGATGAGGAGGATGAGGATGACATCTTGCCTCCGTAGAGCCAGTTTGTGCAGGGACACATTAATTTCCAGCTTGTTTTGTGGGGGCCCAAACGAACCAATCATTTCAGCCACAGTTGTGTGGCAGACCCTGGCGCTGAAATGATTGATTTGTTAAAGTGTGCATGTCCTGTTTATACAACATAAGGGTGGGTGGGAGGGCCCAAGGACAATTCCATCTTGCACTTCTTTTTTTTCTTTGCATTATGTACAGTTTGGGGCCTAGTTTTTCTAACTGCCATCCTGTCTGCCACTGCAGTGTCACTCCTAGATGGGTCACGTGTTTGTGCCGCCCACTCGTGTCGCTTAGCATAGTCATCCAGCTACCTCGGTGCAACCTTTTGGACATGAAAACACTATTGTGAGGTGTGAGGTGTTCAGAATAGACTGGAAATGAGTGGAAATTAAGGTTATTGAGGTTAATAATAGCATAGGAGCAGAGAAACCAACAAATTCTGTGATTTTAGCTGTTTTTATGCTTTTTAAAAAAAAAATACAGATCCAAAACACAAAACCCAGAACCCAAAACACGGAAGGGTGGTTTTGGCAAAACCAATCCAGATCCAAAACACGAAGAAAGATCCAGATCCAAAACCAAAACACAAAACACGAAAAGTGGCCGGTGCACACCCCTAATGTACAGTGACATTTATAGATATGTACAGTGACATAGATATGTATAGTGACAGATATATATATATTGACATTTATACAGTAGATATGTACAGTGACATTTATAGATATGTACAGTGACATTTCTAGATATGTACAGTGACATTTATACAGTAGATATGTACAGTGACATTTATAGATGTGTACAGTTACATAGATATGTACAGTGACATTTCTAGATATGTACAGTGACATAGATATGTACAATGACATGTATAGATATGTACAGGAACATAGATATGTACAGTGACATTTATACAGTAGATATGTACAGTGACATTTATACAGTAGATATGTACAGTGACATTTATAGATATGTACAGTGACATAGATATGTACAGTGACATTTCTAGATTTGTACAGTGACATTTATACAGTAGATATATACAGTGACATTTCTAGATATGTACAGTGACATAGATATGTACAGTGACATTTATACAGTAGATATGAACAGTGACATAGATATGTACAGTGACATAGATATGTACAGTGACATTTCTAGGTATGTACAGCGACATAGATATGTACAGTGACATTTATACAGTAGATATGAACAGTGGCATTTACAGATATGTACAGTGATATTTTTAGATTTGTACAGTGACATAGATATGTACCGTGACATTTATACAGTAGATATGTACAGTGACATTTATAGATATGTACAGTGACATAGATATGTATAATGACATAGATATGTACAGTGACATTTATATAGTAGATATGTACAGTGACATTTATACAGTAGATATGTACAGTGACATTTATAGATTTGTACAGTGACATAGATATGTACAGTGACATTTATACAGTAGATATGTACAGTGACATTTATAGATATGTACGGTGACATAGATATTTACAGTGACATAGATATGTACAGTGACATTTATAGAGTAGATATGTACAGTGACATTTATAGATATGTACAGTGACATAGATATTTACAGTGACATAGATATGTACAGTAACATTTGTACAGTAGATATATACAGTGACATTTATAGATATGTACAGTGACATAGATATGTACAGTGACATTTATACAGTAGATATGTACAGTGACATTTATACAGTAGATATGTACAGTGACATAGATATGTACAGTGACATTTATACAGTAGATATGTACAGTGACATTTATACTGTTGATATGTACAGTGACATTTATAGATATGTACAGTAACATTTATACAGTATATATATAGTGACATTTAAAGATATGTACAGTGACATAGATATGTACAGTGACATTTATAGATATGTACAGTGACATAGATATGTACAGTGACATTTATAGATATGTACAGTGACATTTATACATTAGATATATACAGTGACATTTATATATATATGTACAGTGACAGATATGTACAGCGACATTTATACAGTAGATATATACAGTGACATTTATAGATATGTACAGTGACATAGATATGTACAGTGACATTTATTGATATGTACAGTGACATAGATATGTACAATGACATGTATAGATATGTACAGGAACATAGATATGTACAGTGACATTTATACAGTAGATATATACAGTGACATTTATAGATATGTACAGTGACAGATATGTACAGCAACATTTATACAGTAGATATATACAGTGACATTTATTGATATGTACAGTGACATAGATATGTACAGTGACATATATAGATATGTACAGTGACATAGATATGTACAGTGACATTTATAGATATGTACAGTAACATTTATACAGTAGATATATACAGTGACATAGATATGTACAATGACATTTATAGATATGTACAGTGACATTTATAGATCTGTGTTGATCACAGAACTTTTCTTAATTTCTGAAAACTATGTGAGGTAAAATATCCCAATGACGTAGCCACCGGGATTGGTACTGAGACGCCCACCTGCAGCTTTGCAAATCCAAGTGACTGCATACTACGGATGAGTGGGTTTGGATTTCTGAATTCTGAACCCCCCGATCCGAGTCGGGAACCGAGTCCGGCTCGGGTTTTCCCACCAGACTCGGAACTGAAATCGAGGCAAAACATCATCATCCCGCCTTCCGGATCTCACAGGTTTTGGATTCTATAAAAGGTCCCCGCGTCGGCACCATTTCTCACTCCATTTGTGGACAGTGAAGATGGAGGGTTGGAGCTAGGGCTGGCTGGGCTGTGTTGTGCTGCTGTTGTCCACAGGGGCTGGCTGGGCTGTTTTGTGCAGTCAGTTGTCCATAGGGGCTGTGTCCACCCAAAAAGTCTATAGGGGCTGGCTGGGCTGTGTTGTGCAGTGTACCATAAAGGCTGTAGTCCTAAAGGGGTGCTGTAGTGTTGTCCAGGTGGTGATCTGTCCATCAGGGGAGCTCCCCCCAAGTGCAAAAAAAAATGTATTTCTGTGTTTGTGAATTGTGTGCACTGTAGCTGCACGTGCATCAACAAAAGAGCAGCGATAAGCGTGCGCCTTTGTCATAAGTAAAGGGCCGGCTGGCTCATCTCTTAAAGGGTTGTGTAACCCCCAAAGTGCACTTCAAAAAAAATAAAAAATTCTTATTTTCTGTGTGGTGAATTGTGTGCGCTGTAGCCGCACATGCATCAATAAAGGAGCAGCACCAAATGTGCGCCTGTGTCATAAGTCTGTTAAAGGGTGGTGTAACCCCTAAAGTGCACTAAAAAAAAAAATTATTCTTCTCTGTGTTATGAATTGTGGGCCTGATTCAGAGTCGCTTACTCTGAATCAGGGCCGGGCTTTTTTTTTTTTGGATTGGCCTCTTGGCCATTCGCATAGCTGTGGGTGACCACCCACAGCTATTATGAGCGGCCATGATGATAGTAGCGATGGTCAAGACCATCGCGACCATCGAGCTTGCGACGAGACACTTGTGGTAGGGTCTCATGGCCGCAAGCCCCAGAGAGATTTCAGCTCTAACAGAGCCGGAATCTCTCCACTGACATCATTCGTGAGGTCAGTGGGGCCGCCCCAAATGGCAGGCATTCTCATGGGAACGACTCCGTTTGGGCAGCCACCCCCCCCTGGCCTGCCCACCAAAGGGGGCGAGCTGTCATTAAACATCGACAGCTCGCTTGGTGCGAGACCCGGAGCGAGGAATTGCTCATCACTAGCCGGGTCTCGCACATGCACACGACGGAGCTGGCTCCATCGTGCACATGCGCTGTGGGCCATCATCGACCCGGTTGCGAGTGCTCAGTGCTTGCGACTGGGTCTGAATCAGGCCCTGTGTGCGCTGTAGCAGCACGTTTATTAACAAAGGAGCAGCGCCAAGCATGCGCCTGTGTCCTAAGTCTGTTAAAGGGTGGTGTAACCCCCAAAGTGCACTCCACAAAAAATAAACAATGATTCTTTTTTTTCTATGTTTGTGTGTGAAATGTATGCGCAGTAGCCGCATGTGCATCAACAAAGGAGCAGCGCCAAGCGTGCGCCTGTGTCATAAGTAAAGGGCCGGCTGGCTCGACTGTTAAAGAGTGGTGTAACCCCCAAAGTGCACTCCAAAAAAATTTAAAATTCTTCTTTTCTGTGTTTGCGTGCATCTTAGCCACACATTAATATATCATTATAACATAAATAGAGGACAAAACTTTGTCCGATAAAAATAAATTGGGAAAGATCAAGAACCACTTCCTCCTAGTGCTGAAGCTGCTGCCACTAGTCATAACATAGATGATAACATGCCATCAACGTCGTCTACCAAGGCCGATGCCCAATGTCATAGTAGAGGGCACATACAATCCCAAATAACAAAGTTCAGGAAAATTACCTTAAAAGAAAACATTTAAATCATCTGAGGAGAAACGTAAAATTGCCAATATGCCATTTATGACACGAGTGGCAAGGAACGGCTAAGGTCTTTCCCTAGTATGTTCATGACTAGTGGTTCAGCTTCACATGACAATGGAAGCCCTCCTCCCACTACAAAAATCAAATGAGTTAAGCTGGCAAAAGCACAGCAAAGAACTGTGCATTCTAAGAAGATATCACAAATCCCCAAGGAGAGTCCAAGTGTGGTGGCGGTTGCGATGCCTGACCTTCCCAGCACTGGACGGGAAGAGGTGGCTCTTTCCACCATTTGCACGCCCTCTGCAAGTGCTGAAAGGAGCACCCACAGTCCACTTGCTGATATGCAAATTGAAGATGTCACTGTAGAAGCACAACAGGATGAGGATACTGGTGTAGCTGGCGCTGAGGAGGAAGTTGGCAAGAAGGATTCTGATGGTGATGTGGTTTGTTTAAATCAGGCTCCGGCGGAGACAGTTGTTGTCCGTGGGATGAAAAAGCCCATCACGGTCATGCCTGGGTAGAAGACCAAACATTACACCTCTTTGGTTTGGCAATATTTCTATCCAAATCCGGACAACAACTGTCTTGCCATATGTACCATATGTAAAGGTGAAATAAGTAGGGGTAGGGACGTTAACCACCTAGGAACATCCTCCCTTATATGTCACCTGCAGCGCGTTCATAAAAAGTTACTGTCAAGTTCAGAAACTTTGGCTAAGACCGTAAGCAGTCCAGAGACACCTAAATCCCTTTGTCCTGTTGAATCAAAGCCTGCAAACCACACCGTCAACTCCCTCCTCGTCAATTTCCTCGTTAGTCAGGATCGGAAGTAGTCCTGCAGGCCATGTCACTGGCATGACTGACTCTCCTATCCGGGATTCCTCTGGAGGATCCTGCATTGCTACGCCTACTGCTGCCGCTGCTGCTGTTGCTGCTGGGAGTCGTGCATCATCCCAGAGAGGAAGTAGGAACACCACTACTTTTACTAAACAATTGACCCTCCAACAGTCCTTAGCGAGGAGGATGAAGTACGATAGCAGTCATCCTGAAGCACAATGGATAACTGAGGCCTTGACTGCTATGTTGGTGTTAGATGTGCGTCTGGTATCCGCCATTAGTGCAGTGGTATTTAGACAATAGATTCCACTTCACTAGGCAGGCAATACCGAGACTGTACAGAAACATCATAAAAGTGTCCTCAGTGTCCTAAAAAATGCGGTTGTACCCAATGTCCACTTAACAATGGACATGTGGACAAGTGGAACAGGGCAGACTAAGGACTATATGACTGTGACAGCCTACTGGGTAGATGTATCACCTTACACAGCAACAACAGCAGCGTCACCAGTAGCAGCATCTCAGAAATGCCAGCTCATTCCAAGGCAGGCTACGCTGTGTATCACCGGTTTCAGTAAGAGGCACACCGCCGACAACCTCTTAGAGAAACTGAGGGAAATCATTGCCCAGTGGCTTACCCCACTTAGACTCTCCTGGGGATTTGTGATATCTGACAATGCCACCAATATTGTGCGGGCATTACATCTGGGCAAATTCCAGCACGTCCCATATTTTGCTCACACAATAAATTTGGAGGTGCAGAATTTTCTGAAAAACGACAGGGGCGTGCAGGAGACGCTTTGGGTGGCCCGAAAAATTTCTGCCCACTTTCACCATTCAGAGACTGCGTGCCGAAGACTGGAGTGCCAGCAAACACTCTTGAACCTGCCCCGCCATCACCTGAAGCAAGAGGTTGTAACGCAGTTGAACTCAACCCTCCATATGCTTCAGAGGATGGAGGAGCAGCAAGAGGCCATTCAAGCCTATACATCCACCTATGACATAGGCAAAGGAGGAGTTATGCACCTGACTCAAGCGCAATGGAGAATGATTTCCATGTTGTGCAAGGTTCTCCAGCTCTTCGAACTTGCCACACGTGAAGTCAGTTCAGACACTGCCAGCTTGAGTCAGGTCATTCCCCTCATCAGGCTTTTGCAGCAGCAGCTAGAGAAAGTGAAGGAGGAGCTAAGATGGAGCAATTCCGCTCGGCGTGTGGGACTTGTGGATGAAGCCCTTCATTCACTTTGCCAGGATTCCAGGGTGGTCAATCGGTTGAAATCAGACCACTACATTTTGGCCACCATGCTCGATCCTAGGTTTAAAGCCTATGTGGTGTCTCTCTTTCCGACCGACACAAGCCTGCAGAGGTGCAAAGACCTGCTAGTGAAAACACTGTCAGCTGAAGCGGAACACGTCACACGACAACAGCTCCTTCTTCAATTTGTCCCGCAACTGGGGCTGCCAGGAAACAGCTTAGGTATCCTAAGCAACCCGCTGGCGGTGATGCAGTGTAGGCAGGACCAAGTTTGGACATATGGTACGGACTGAAGGACCTGGCAACAATTTCTGACATGTCTACTGTCACTGCATATGATACTGTCACCATTGACAGAATGGTGGAGGATTACATCGGTGACAGCATCCAAGGAGGCATGTCAGACAGTCCGTACCTGTACTGGCAGGAAAAAGAGGCAATTTGGAGGCCCCTGTACAAACTGGCTCTATTTTACCTGAGTTGCCCCCCCTCCAGTGTGTACTCCGAAAGAGTGTTTAGTACAGCCGGGAACCTTGTCAGCGAAAGGCGTAGGAGGTTGCTTACACAAAATGTGTAGAAGATGATGTTCATAAAAATGAATTATCAACTCTTCCAGGGAGACCAGCCTCCAGAACGTACAGAGGGCTGCGGTGGTGGATTCCAGCAGGGACAAGTTAATACTGTGTGAGGATGAGGATGTACACAACACTGAAGAGGGTGAAGAATCGGTGGATGAGGAGGATGAGGACGACATCTTGCCTCTGTAGAGCCAGTTTGTGCAGGGACAGATTAATTGCCAGCTTGTTTTCTGGGGGCCCAAACGAACCAATCATTTCAGCCACAGTCGTGTGGCAGACCCTGGCGCTGAAATGATTGGTTTGTTAAAGTGTGCATGTCCTATTTATACAACATAAGGGTGGGTGAGAGGGCCCAAGGACAATTCCATCTTGCACCTCTTTTTTTTCTTTGCATTATGTACTGATTGGGGCCTAGTTTTTCAAACTGCCATCCTGTCTGCCACTGCAGTGTCACTCCTAGATGGGGCACGTGTTTGTGCCGCCCACTCGTATCGCTTAGCATAGTCATCCAGCTACCATGGTGCAATCTTTTGGACACTATTGTGAGGTGTGAGGTGTTCAGAATAGGCTGGAAATGAGTGGAAATTAAGGTTATTGAGGTTAATAATAGCATAGGAGCAGAAAAACCTACAAATTATGTGATTTTAGCTGTTTTTATGCTTTTTTCAAAGAAATACAGATCCAAAACACAAAACCCAGAACCCAAAACACGGAAGGGTGGTTTTGGCAAAACCAATCCAGATCCAAAACACGAAGAAAGATCCAGATCCAAAACTAAAACATGAAAAGTGACTGCGAGCGACTACCCGGTCTCCCGCCTGGCCAGTATAATAATGGCAGCATGCCAGTGTGTGGGTAACGGCCTTGCAGGGGCGCTCTGCAGCATGCCAGTGTATGAGTACCGGCCTTGCAGGGGCGCTCTGCAGCATGCCAGTGTGTGAGTACCGGCCTCGCAGGTGCGCTCAGCAGCATGCCAGTGTGTGAGTACCGGCCTCGCAGGTGCGCTCTGCAGCATGCCAGTGTGTGGGTAACAGCCTTGCAGGGGCGCTCTGCAGCATGCCAGTGTGTGAGTACCGGCCTCGCAGGGGCGCCCTGCAGCATGCCAGTGTGTGAGTACCAGCCTCGCAGGAGCGCCCTGCAGAATGCAATGTGTGGATTAGTGGATCCAGATACAAGGCCAAAGTCAGAACCTCGGTGGGATTGTGTCGGTGGTGTACCAGTAATATACAACATAGAGTAACACTAAGCAACGTACTTACAGACATGTTTTATATATAAACTTTTTTTTATGGTGGTTTTGCAGACCTTTAAAAAACTCAAAATAAAACATATATATATTAGGATGACAATATCAATGTTATTATCCACAGTGAAATCTCAAATGTTATTTCATTACTAAAATTGTGTAATATTATATTTAAATATTGTAATATTATTACCAGTTATTTATATGGCGCACACAAATTCCACAGCGCCTTACAGAGAATATTTTGCCATTCACATCAGTTCCTGCCCTAGTGGAGCTTACACTCTTTGGCCCTCATTCAGAGCCGCTTGTTAACAGCAGTACGCTCGTTGCGTTCCGATGTTGCCTATACACGCATGCGTCGGTATTACACTGCGCATGTGCATACGGCAGATTGCGAGCTTTTTTTGTCTCGTTCGTCAAATAGCGTACAGGAAGTGACATGTCAAATGTGATTGACAGAACAGGGCGTTTTTGGGTGTTGACGGGGGAGGAGATGGAAAAATGCAGGCGTGGCGAGGCGTTTTTTGGGCGTACATACATTACCAAATGCGAACGTCAAATGTGTTCGTACCAACTCATACGTCACTGGATGATCCTCTTTCCCTTCAAAATGCTCGCACAGCTTAGGGTCTGGATAACTCGACCACAGTGGCGATGGCCTTCTCCTCCGTCCCGGCACTCTACGATGTAACATCGATTAATCACGGCTTGTCAGAAAATCAATTAGTGTTGGATTGAAAACCGGCTTGGTATGTGTTTGGAAAGCAGTTTTTTTGGATAGCACAAAACCGAACGCAGGTGGAAATCAGAGCTGCTAATGTCTGGATTACACAATCAATTAGCGTACATTTGTGGGGGTGTATTTTGGCTGCAATGTGTTCTTTTTGGACTATTGTAACAATAATGTCATCATGTTTAGGTTTGGTGCCTCATTTTGTGTTTGCCAGGTGAATTTGCATCCTTAGGTAATGTTTTCAACGTTCCTTAACGAGCCCTTTTTTTCCAATGTGTAATTTTTTAGTTTGAACGTTGTTGGCTTTTGGGCCCGGATTAAATGTAACCCATTTTTACAATAATGTCAGAATACAAAGTCGTACATTTGTTGAAAATTTATTGGTATCCCACAAAAAATAAATGCACATATTTAACTAAAACATTTTTGGCAGTGTTCATTCCACAATATTTATTAATTGTGCAAACAATAATTTTTGGGTAAACGTAAATGCAAAATTTAAAAACAATTCACAAGAAAGGAGAGGGAAGTTTTGGCCAGAAAGGAATATGAGGCAAGCACAGAAGGAGTGTGGGAAAAGTCGCCAATGGTGTCACCGTTTTTTCGGCCGTTTGGCTGGGGGAGGGAGGGCGCCAGACTGGGTCCGGGATGTCATCGGGCTGGCCTGTCCAGAGGCAGATGTTGTGGCCTCTGGACTAGGCACAGGGCTAGGCACATTTGGAGGATTGGCTGATGTTGTGCCAGAGGTGGAGGATCCTGATGTTCCGGCAGGAAGGGAGGTCGGCTCCACCATGTGCTGGCGAACGAGCTGCTCCAGGGCAGTGGCGATGCGGATGTTGGCCCTGGTATTTTCTGCCAGGGCCTGACGAATGGTCACGTTGGCCACAGCATTTTGCTCCAGGGCCTCAGCCACCCATACCAGACTGGCATCCATCCTCTGCAGAATCTCCGTATGGAAATCCGATTTAAAATTGAGTTCTGTGAGGAGGGACACTGCCTGCGAGGGGGATTGCCCTGGACTGGCTTCTGCAGGGTCCTCAGCCGGATGTACTGGTTCCTCCCCTGCAGAGCCAGCAGAAATTCTGCTGCCAAGGCTCCCCTCTGGAGCAGACTCATCCGCCTGTGTCTCTGTTGGAAAAATGAGAAAAGACTCACATTAGAATCTACATATTGGCACAATAACATTTCAGAGTTGGTGACATCACAACATTTACCTGGGACAACATGAGGAGCCGCAAAGTCTGGCATGTCCGTATCCATGTTGGACACACCAAACACCTCCACAGGCTGCACACACCCCTGTGCCAGCTCTTCTAAATCAGTCAACTCCAATGACACAGGGGTGGGACCCCCACCTGTCCCCCTTGCATGCCTTGCCCTGTCCACCAGTTTTTGCTTCAGGCGATATTTGAAGTCGGCCCATCTGTGGGATCAAATTGGAACCATTATCCTTTTGTTTAAAATGGGTTTTGGTTTTAGGGGGGGCAAGTGTTTACTTACCGCCGTTTGACATCCCGGGCTAGACGGACATAATCACCCACCCTATTGACATCCACGGCTACCTCTTCCCACATTCTCCACTTCTGGCTTACACAATAACATTCCTGTCTGCCTGTGGCAGGATGTCCACACACTTCTGAATCAAAACCTCCATCTCCTTTCTTGTGAATTGTGGCTGCCTTTTCTTTTTGGCAGCTTTGCCCGGAATACTGGGCCCAGCAGCCTCTTCCATGTCATCCTCCTCACCTATTTGTGTAATTTTGGAGAACTGTCAACTTCACAACTTGCACAATATTATGTTTCTAATTAATCATTGTGTCAAAATGCCTAAAATACTTACCGCCAGACTGTTGTCCATTGTTTCCCTGGTCTGTAGCCATGTGTGAGCTCCAAACAAGAAATACACCAGAATGTTTGTTTTGGCTCGTGACGTATTTATACATGCGTCCTTATTTTTCGTCCGCATCATTGATTGTGCGTTCCTATGATCCCTCCTTAATTTGTGCGGGAAACTAAACACTATTTATGGCTTGGTGCGTCTCGAGTCGAGGTGGCGTTTTTTGAATGTTAGAGGTTACGTTGGTTTGAGTTGATTGTTGGCTGGTGTAGGAGTTTTCGTGTTTGGAAGGTTTTTTTTTGGATATCTTCGTTTTTTTAGTTCCGTTCGCTTTTTTTAGTTTCTCCTTTTTTTGGCGGTTTCCAGTTTGGGTAAGTTTTGGGAAGTAAAACTTTGGTTCAATTTGTGTCTCCTTCTGTTTATGATTTTTCTAAATTTGTTTTGGCGTCATTTCATCTCTGCCCCAAAGACCTTTTGATCCGGATTCTTATATATTATCTCTTGGTAAGTTCATTTGTTAAATTGTTTTGTAAATGTTCTTTTTTGTCTTTACGCAACTTTGGTTGGCCTTACACATGTAACCTTTGATTTTCAAAATCCGAAGTTTTTTTTTTTGGTTTTAGTTTTTATGTGCGTTTTTCTAACTTGTATTTGCGAACTAATTAGCGCATTTTTACTACTTACTATTGTGACTTGTATTTGCAAACTAATTAGCGCATTTTTACTACTTACTATTGTGACTTGTATTTGTGAACTAATTAGCGCATTTTTACTACTTACTATTGTGACTTGTATTTGCAAACTAGTTAGTGCATTTTTACTACTTACTATTGTGACTTGTATTTGCAAACTAATTAGCGCTTTGTGAAATGCTTATTCATCCCTTAAAATTGTTTGTGTTTTCCCGGTAGCATTTGTTGTTTACATTTGGCCTCAATTTGACATAGTGTGTGCAACGTCATTTTGCTCTTTGCCCAAATGTGTGTGTGTCCCCTTTTATGTTTTGTCTTGCTTAAATTTTTGAAACAGACATGGCCAGCATAAAATGATGTATATTTATGTTGTGATTATTTCCAGTTTCAACATATCATGACAATACCCCGGCATGTAAGCATCAATGGATGGTATCTTCAAGCTAAGTAAAAATGTTTATTTTTGGGTGGGGTAAAAAGCCTGACATTCCAATCTTGCCATTTCAGGTTGATATGGGTCGGATTGTTCTGGCCCTGCTCCCGGAAGCCGACCAACCTCAATCTCGTCCCAGGCGTAGGCATCGTAGGCATGCAAGGGCCCTGATATTTCGAACTCGTGTCACCCTTTTTGGAATGCCCGATGATGAGGTTTTAAGACGCTACCATCTTCCTCCAAAAATCATCATAGACACTCTCCCATTAATAGAGAGTGATCTTGAGCGGCAAATTGACAGTCCTACAGCAATACCACCACTTACGCAATTTATGGCGGTGTTACATTTCTGTGCCTCAGGATCGTTCCAAACAATGGTGGGAATAGTGGCGGGCATCTCACAATCCTCCTTTTCCCGAATCCTGAGGGCAGTGATGGAGGCACTTTTCAAGCACCTCCATCATTTTATTCAAATGCCTTTGGATATGGGTGCCCTTAGTGTGGCCAAGGCCAATTTTTACCAAATAGCTGGCTTCCCACACATCATAGGGGTTGTGGATGGTACTCACATACCACTTCAGCCTCCAGCACGGCTGGAGGCAATATTTAGAAACCGGAAATACTATCACTCCCTCAATGTAATGGTGGTATGTGATGCCTCCCTCCAGATCCTGTCCCTGAATGCAAAATTACCAGGAAGTGCACATGACTCCTTCGTCATCCGGCAATCAGGGATATGGCACAAATTAGACAACCTACATGCTGGTGATGCGTGGCTTCTGGGTAAGTGGAGACCTTTAGTACATAACAATGTTAAGCTTCATACAGAGTGAGCCTGATGTTGTCTATTCTTTTTCACAGGAGACAGTGGCTACCCTTGCACGCCCTGGCTGCTCACTCCTTATTTGGCTCCCACACCAGGGCCACAAAGTGAGTATAATTCCGCACTTACAGCCACCAGGCAAGTGGTGGAGCGCTGTATCGGCCTTTTAAAAGGCCGATTCAGATGCCTCCACCGCTCTGGTGGCGAGCTCATGTATTTGCCAGATATGGTTTCGAAAATTGTGGTCCTGTGTGGGATATTTCACAACATCGCCATAAGGAGTGGTGTCCCAATGCAGCCAGAGGATGGCTTACCTGAGGATGGCCCCCCCGAGGTTGGTCGGAGGTCAGTATGTGGGGGGGCCATACGTGATGATGTGGTGGCCAGATTTTTTAGGTAATTATTGACAAAACAACAGTGTTTATACCTAATGTGGTCAGGTTTGTTTGAGAACATCTAATTATTTAATTTTATTTTCTCCATCTTCTGTTTTTCACATAATCTTTGGCACTCCAACGATGACTACTTCCTGCTACCCTTACAAAACCTGTATGTGGACATTTTGGGGATATATTCTGGAACCCATATTGCAACGCCATATTTGTGGAATCATGTTGGCATGTTCCTTCGTCAACCAGTTCTTGATTTGTTGTTTTTTTATTTGTTTTTGTTGGTATGTGTTGTATTTGTGATTATCACTGTGTGTTTTGTTTGTGAGTGACCACTTTGATTTTTCAGTTATGTTGTGAATAAATGTTTTGAGAGTGAAATGTTGTACCTTTTTTGGAAGATTACAAGCAAGTGTAACCAGGTTCACACACGTTACATTTGACTAAGGGGTAATCCAGTACTGACGCCAGTTGAGCTAAAATGTAATCTGTTTTCTGGGTCCAAACCAATACCCAAAGGAAGCCTGTACAATCATTTGGCTTCGTAAGATTGGCCTAAGCAGCTTGCACACCAACTAGGAACCTGTAAAATGTAGAAATATCTAATTGTGACTACACCAAAAAAGGGAAATGAGATTGTTACTGTTAGGTGTTTCTTGTGGCTGTTTTACATAAAAATACAACACACAATCTTAGTGTCAAAAAATGGAAATCCTTGCAGGAACAGTCTACTTATGTCAGGGTAAACAATCTGTGATTTTGAAAAAACGAATGAGCCAGAACGTTACTTTGAAAATAACACTTTATTTTGATAATGGGCCAAAAAAAAAAAAAAACTAATCCCTAAGGAGGACCGACTTCTGGTCAAGGACCACCAGCACCCCGATTATATTGTGGCACATTCGGGCCACACAGGCGGATAATTCTGCCCGAGACCTCTGTTCCTCTGTGGGTGAGAAAAGTGTGGGGATTAATACAACAATACTGAATCCACATTAAAAAACAAGCCAAAACCAAACCCCAACAAACAAAAAAAAACAACAAAAAAAACATAAATACAGCATTAAAACACATCAAACTAAAATGGTGTAGGCCAAAAATACAAGGCCAATGTACAAATTCCGACAGATGTGATATGTGTATGTTGAAATCAGCAGTAACAGGTAAAGGCAATCGCCCAAATCCCCAAAAGTGTAGCCAAAATCCCCCAAAAAAGGAACCACACATGATTACATACAAACAGTTTGTGTCGATAAAAAAACGCAAAGAAAAACATACCGGAAGATCCAACGCCAGCTCCGGAAGGCCCTCCATCGTCCTCCTCGGAGGTGCCTCCATTCCCCAAAGATCGGGGCGGGGTAATGACTGACTCCGGGGAGGGGGTAATTCTAAGAGGGGTGGTTGGAGGAGAGGTGGAATTGGGACGGAGGGGAAGGAGGCCCGAAATTTCAGCCTGAGGGTCTAGGAAGGCTGGGGAGGAGTGGGGAATAGGGGAATTACTGTTGTTGGAGTGTTGGCTGGGGGTTGGGGAGAGTGGCCGTGAGAACCGTCTGGCCGGACGATGACGGCATAGTCTTCGCTGGGCCCCTAAAAGATGTGAAACAAATTGTGGTTAGTTTCAACACAAATCCGCGCAAAAAAACATTTTCGAAACCCCCCCAAAAAAACGAAACATGCAGATATGAGTACAATGAATAAATATGAAATACAGGGAAAACATGGCCATGCAGATATGAGGACAATGAATAAATATGAAATACAGAGAAAATATGGCCATGCAGATATGAGGACAATGAATAAATATGAAATACAGGGAAAACATGGGCATGCAGATATGAGGACAATGAATAAATATGAAATACAGGGAAAACATGGCCATGCAGATATGAGGACAATGAATAAATATGAAATACAGGGAAAACATGGCCATGCAGATATGAGGACAATGAATAAATATGAAATACAGGGAAAACATGGCCATGCAGATATGAGGACAATGAATAAATATGAAATACAGGGAAAACATGGCCATGCAGATATGAGGACAATGAATAAATATGAAATACAGGGAAAACATGGCCACGCAGTTAGGGCCACAAAGACAAACATGAAAACCACAATCCATAAAAATTACTTTCTGCGATCTGCATGCGAAAGCATGCCAGCAAGCGGGGCATCCGCCGTTGCAGGTCCGACCACCTGCGCTCCAGCTGCCCGATCTGGCGGCATGAGCCGAAGGAGCGCAGGCGGGCCCGTACCTCCGTATATGAGGAACGCTTCTCGTGGTTGGTGATGGGTGGAGGCTGGCTGGTGATCCGCCTATCCATCACCTCCGTAAGCACCAGCAGCTTGCGTCTGGTGAATGCGGAGGCTCTCATGATGGCAATGGTGTTTTTATTAAAAATCATTTTTGATAAAGTGCACCAAAATTTTATGATTGACTAATGTATTTGGGAAATTAACAGGAGCAATTCTATTGGTTAGTGTATGAGTCATGTGTTCGACAGGGCCAGAAATCTCTGGAGAGTTATGATAGGCTTGATGCAGTGACATGCGTAAGCAAATTTAAATAAAGAAATGAACCCCGGGAAATATGCGGGGATCCACAGCAATAGAACAATTGTTTCATTGTGGTTCACATGTTTTTTGAACAATAAAAGCGAATGTTTCATCCGTACGTATTCTGCGGGTAAACACAAACACGGACAAGAGTAAAGTTTCTTGCATTGTGTTGAAAAAAAAAAACAATTAAGCTAATTGATACATTGATTGGCATGATACGATTGATGGAGGTAGGCAGAATAAATGAGCAGTTAATCGAAATCTGACAAGGCCACTTCCGGTTTCACTTGTGCGTGCGTTCCCTTCAAGCCATTTCGGGGATGTACGCTCGCTATTTGGCACGCTCGTTAGTTAGAGGAGGGGTCGCTTGAGGTTGGGGAGGATGTTTGTCTGCGTGCGAAAATAAGAGCGTGTGCTTGAATTTAAATATTTTTTTACGTACGCCGAACGTACGAACGGTCATTGTGTCCGGGTCTGAATGAGGGCCTATGTTCCCTATCACATGGTCACACACATACACACTAGGGGTCACATCACTCCCTGCCCCAGTGCTTACAATCTATATTCCCCATCACATGGTCACACACATACACACTAGGGGTCACATCACTCCCTGCCCCAGTGCTTATACTCTATATTCCCCATCACATGGACACACACATACACACTAGGGATCACATCACGCCCTGCCCCAGTGCTTACACTCTATATTCCCCATCACATGGACACACACATACACACTAGGGATCACATCACGCCCTGCCCCAGTGCTTACACTCTATATTCCCCATCACATGGACACACACATACACACTAGGGATCACATCACGCCCTGCCCCAGTGCTTACACTCTATATTCCCCATCACATGGTCACACACATACACACTAGGGGTCACATCACTCCCTGCCCCAGTGCTTACACTCTATATTCCCCATCACATGGTCACACACATACACACTAGGGGTCACATCACTCCCTGCCGCAGTGCTTACACTCTATATTCCCCATCACATGCTCACACACATACACACTAGGGGTCACATCACTCCCTGCCCCAGTGCAGCTTACACTCTATATTCCCCATCACATGGTCACACACATACACACTAGGGATCACATCACTCCCTGCCCCAGTGCTTACACTCTATATTCCCCATCACATGGTCACACACATACACACTCGGGGTCACACCACTCCCTTCCCCAGTGCTTACACTCTATATTCCCCATCACATGGTCACACACATACACACTAGGGATCACATCACTCCCTGCCCCAGTGCTTACACTCTATATTCCCCATCACATGGTCACACACATACACACTAGGGATCACATCACTCCCTGCCCCAGTGCTTACACTCTCTATTCCCCATCACATGCTCACACACATACACTCTAGGGGTCACATCACTCCCTGCCCCAGTGCAGCTTACACTCTATATTCCCCATCACATGGTCACACACATACACACTAGGGGTAACATCACTCCCTGCCCCAGTGCAGCTTACACTCTATATTCCCCATCACATGGTCACACACATACACACTAGGGGTCACATCACTCCCTGCCCCAGTGCTTACACTCTATATTCCCCATCACATGCTCTCACACATACACACTAGGGGTCACATCACTCCCTGCCCCAGTGCAGCTTACACTCTATATTCCCCATCACATGGTCACACACATACACACTAGGGGTAACATCACTCCCTGCCCCAGTGCAGCTTACTATCTGTATTCCCCATCACATGGTCACACACATACACACTAGGGGTCACATCACTCCCTGCCCCAGTGCAGCTTACACTATATTCCCCAACACATGGTAACACACATACACACTAGGGGTCACATCACTCCCTGCCCCAGTGCTTACACTCTATATTCCCCATCACATGGTCACACACATACACACTAGGAGCCACAGCACTCCCTGCCCCAGTGCTTACACTCTATATTCCCCATCACATGGTCACACACATACACACTAGGGGTCACATCACTCCCTGCCCCAGTGCTTACACTCTATATTCCCCATCACATGGTCACACACATACACACTAGGGATCACATCACTCCCTGCCCCAGTGCTTACACTCTATATTCCCCATCACATGGTCACACACATACACACTAGGGGTCACATCACTCCCTGCCTCAGTGCTTACACTCTATATTCCCCATCACATGGTCACACACATACACACTAGAAGTCACATCACTCCCTGCCCCAGTGCTTACACTCTGTATTCCCCATCACATGCTCACACACATACCACATACACACTAGGGGTCACATCACTCCCTGCCCCAGTGCTTACACTCTATATTCCCCATCACATGGTCACACATATACACACTAGGGGTCACATCACTCCCTGCCCCAGTGCTTACACTCTATATTTCCCATCACATGCTCACACACATACACACTAGGGGTCACATCACTCCCTGCCCCAGTGCTTACACTCTATATTCCCCATCACATGCTCACACACATACACACTAGGGGTCACATCACTCCCTGCCCCAGTGCTTACACTCTATATTCCCCATCACATGGTCACACACATACACACTAGGGGTCACATCACTCCCTTCCCCAGTGCTTACACTCTATATTCCCCATCACAAGGTCACACACATACACACTAGGGATCACATCACTCCCTGCCCCAGTGCTTACACTCTATATTCCCCATCACATGGTCACACACATACACACTAGGGATCACATCACTCCCTGCCCCAGTGCTTACACTCTCTATTCCCCATCACATGCTCACACACATACACTCTAGGGGTCACATCACTCCCTGCCCCAGTGCTTACACTCTATATTCCCCATCACATGGTCACACACATACACACTAGAGGTCACATCACTCCCTGCCCCAGTGCTTACACTCTATATTCCCCATCACATGCTCACACACATACTCACTAGGGGTCACATCACTCCCTGCCCCAGTGCTTACACTCTATATTCCCCATCACATGGTCACACACATACACACTAGGGATCACATCACTCCCTGCCCCAGTGCTTACACTCTCTATTCCCCATCACATGCTCACACACATACACACTAGGGATCACATCACTCCCTGCCCCAGTGCTTACACTCTATATTCCCCATCACATGGTCACACACATACACACTAGGGATCACATCACTCCCTGCCCCAGTGCTTACACTCTATATTCCCCATCACATGCTCACACACATACACACTAGGGGTCACATCACTCCATGCCCCAGTGCAGCTTACACTCTATATTCCCCATCACATGGTCACACTCATACACACTAGGGATCACATCACTCCCTGCCCCAGTGCTTACACTCTATATTCCCATTCACATGGTCACACACATACACACTAGGGATCACATCACTCCCTGCCCCAGTGCTTACACTATATTCCCCATCACATGGTCACACACATACACACTAGGGGTCACATCACTCCCTTCCCCAGTGCTTACACTCTATATTCCCCATCACAAGGTGACACACATACACACTAGGGGTCACATCACTCCCTGCCCCAGTGCTTACACTCTATATTCCCCATCACATGGTCACACACATACACACTAGGGATCACATCACTCCCTGCCCCAGTGCTTACACTCTATATTCCCCATCACATGGTCACACACATACACACTAGGGGTCACATCACTCCCTGCCCCAGTGCTTACACTCTATATTCCCCATCACATGGTCACACACATACACACTAGGGATCACATCACTCCCTGCCCCAGTGCTTACACTCTATATTCCCCATCACATGGTCACACACACACACACTAGGGGTCACATCACTCCCTGCCCCAGTGCTTACACTCTATATTCCCCATCACATGGTCACACACATACACACTAGGGGTCACATCACTCCCTGCCCCAGTGCTTACACTCTATATTCCCCATCACATGGACACACACATACACACTAGGGGACACATCACTCCCTGCCCCAGTGCTTACACTCTCTATTCCCCATCACATGCTCACACACATACACACTAGAGGTCACATCACTCCCTGCCCCAGTGCTTACACTCTATATTCCCCATCACATGCTCACACACATACACACAAGGGGTCACATCACTCCCGGCCCCAGTGCAGCTTACACTCTATATTCCCCATCACATGGTCACACACATACACTCTAGGGGTCACATCACTCCCTGCCCCAGTGCAGCTTACACTATATTCCCCAACACATGGAAACACACATACACACAAGGGGTTACATCACTCCCTGCCCCAGTGCTATACTCTATACTCCCCATCACATGGTCACACACATACACACTAGGGGCCACATCACTCCCTGCCCCAGTGCAGCTTACACTCTATATTCCCCATCACATGGTCACACACATACACACTAGGGGTCACATCACTCCCTGCCCCAGTGCTTACACTCTCTATTCCCCATCACATGCTCACACACATACACACTAGAGGTCATATCACTCCCTGCCCCAGTGCTTACACTCTATATTCCCCATCACATGCTCACACACATACACACTAGGGGTCACATCACTCCCTGCCTCAGTGCTTACACTCTATATTCCCCATCACATGGTCACACACATACACACTAGGAATCACATCACGCCCTGCCCCAGTGCTGCTTACACTCTATATTCCCCATCACATGGACACACACATACACACTAAGGGTCACATCACTCCATGCCCCAGTGCAGCTTACACTCTATAATCCCAATCACATGGTAACACACATACACTCTAGGGATCACATCCCTCCCTGCCCCAGTGCTAACACTCTATATTCCCCATCACATGGTCACACACATACACACATACTGGTCACATTACTCCCTGCCCCAGTGCATACACTCTATATTTCCCATCACATGGTCACACACATACACACTAGGGGTCAAATCAGTCCCTGCCCCAGTGCTGCTTACTTTCTATCTTCCCTATCACATGGTCACACACATAGACACTAGGGATCACATCACTCTCTGCCCCAGTGCTTACACTCTATATTCCCCATCACATGCTCACACACATACACACTAGGGGTCACATCACTCCCTGCCTCAGTGCATACACTCTATATTTCCCATCACATGGTCACACACATACACACTAGGGGTCACATCACTCCCTGCCCAGGTGCTTACACTCTATATTCCCCATCACATGGTCACACACATACACACTAGGAGTCACATCACTCCCTGCCCCAGTGCTTACACTCTATATTCAACATCACATGTTCACACACATACACACTAGGGATCACATCACTCCCTGCCCCAGTGCTTACACTCTATATTCCCCATCACATGGTCACATACATACACACTAGGGGTCACATCACTCCCTGCCCCAGTGCTTACACTCTATATTCCCCATCACATGGTCACACACATACACACTAGGGGTCACATCACTCCCTGCCCCAGTGCTTACACTCTATATTCCCCATCACATGGTCACACTCATACACACTAGGGATCACATCACTCCCTGCCCCAGTGCTTACACTCTATATTCCCCATCACATGGTCACACACATACACACTAGGGGTCACATCACTCCCTGCCCCAGTGCTTACACTCTATATTTCCCATCACATGGTCACACACATACACACTAGGGGTCACATCACTCCCTGCCCCAGTGCTTACACTCTATATTCAACATCACATGGTCACACACATACACACAAGGGATCACATCACGCCCTGCCCCAGTGCTGCTTACATTCTATATTCCCCATCACTTGGACACACACATACACACTAATGGTCACATCACTGCATGCCCCAGTGCAGCTTACACTCTATAATCCCCATCACATGGTCACACACATACACACTAGGGGTCACATCACTCCCTGCCCCAGTGCATACACTCTAAATTTCCCATCATATGGTCAAACACATACACACTAGGGGTCACATCACTCCCTGCCCCAGTGCTTACACTCTATATTTCCCATCACATGGTCACACACATACACACTAGGGATCACATCACTCCCTGCCCCAGTGCAGCTTACACTCTCTATTCCCCATCACATGGTCACACACATACACACTAGGGATCACATCACTCCCTGCCCAAGTGCTTACACTCTATATATTCCCCATCACATGGTCACACACATTCACACTAGGGGTCACATCACTCCCTGCCCCAGTGCTTACACTCTATATTCCCCATCACATGATCACACACATACACACTAGGGGTCACATCACTCCCTGCCCCAGTGCTTACACTCTATATTCCCCATCACATGCTCACCACATACACACTAGGGGTCACATCACTCCCTGCCCCAGTGATTACACTCTTTATTCCCCATCACATGATCACACACATATACACACTGGGGGTAACATCACTCCCTGCCCCAGTGCTTAAACTCTTTATTCCCTATCACATGGTCACACACATACACACTAGGGGTCACATCACTACCTGCCCCAGTGCAGCTTATACTCTATATTCCCCATCACATGGTCACACACATACACACTAGGGGTCACATCACTCCCTGCCCCAGTGCTTACACTCTATATGCCCATCACATGGTCACACACATACACACTAGGGATCACATTACTCCCTTCCCCAGTGCTTACACTCTATATTCTCCATCATATGGTCACACACATACACACTAGGGATCACATCACTCCCTGCCCCAGTGCTTACACTATATATTCCCTATCACATGGTCACACACATAGACACTAGGGATCACATCACTCCCTGCCCCAGTGCTTACAGTCTATATTCCCCATCACATTGTCACACATACACACTAGGGGTCTCATCACTCCCTGCCCCAGTGCTTACACTCTATATTCCCCATCACATGGTCACACACATACACACTAGGGAACACATCACTCCCTGCCCCAGTGCTTACAGTCTATATTCCCCATCACATTGTCACACATACACACTAGGGGTCTCATCACTCCCTGCCCCAGTGCTTACACTCTATATTCCCCATCACTTGGTCACACACATACACACTAGGGATCACATCACTCCCTGCCCCAGTGCTTACACTCTATATTCCCCATCACATGGTCACACACATACACACTAGGGGTCACATCACTCCCTGCCCCAGTGCTTACACTCTATATTCCCACCACATGGTCACACACATACACACTAGGGATCACATCACTCCCTGCCCAAGTGCTTACACTCTATATTCCCCATCACATGCTCACACACATACACACTATGGGTCACATCACTCCATGCCCCAGTACAGCTTACACTATATTCCCCATCACATGGTAACACACATACACACTAGGGGTCACATCACTCCCTGCCCCAGTGCAGCTTACACTCTGTATTCCCCATCACATGGTCACACACATACACACTAGGGGTCACATCACTCCCTGCCCCAGTGCTTACACTCTATATTCCCCATCACATGGTCACACACATACACACTAGGAGTCACATCACTCCTTGCCCCAGTGCTTACACTCTATATTCCCCTTCACATGGTCACACACATACACACTAGGGGTCACATCACTCCCTGCCCCAGTGCTTACACTCTATATTCAACATCACATGGTCACACACATACACACTAGGGATCACATCACGCCCTGCCCCAGTGCTGCTTACATTCTATATTCCCCATCACATGGACACACACATACACACTAAGGGTCACATCACTCCATGCCCCAGTGCAGCTTACACTCTATAATCCCAATCACATGGTAACACACATACACTCTAGGGATCACATCCCTCCCTGCCCCAGTGCTAACACTCTATATTCCCCATCACATGGTCACACACATACACACTAGGGGTCACATCACCCCCTGCCCCAGTGCTTACACTCTCTATTCCCCATCACATGGTCACACACATACACACATACTGGTCACATTACTCCCTGCCCCAGTGCATACACTCTATATTTCCCATCACATGGTCACACACATACACACTAGGGGTCAAATCAGTCCCTGCCCCAGTGCTGCTTACTTTCTATCTTCCCTATCACATGGTCACACACATAGACACTAGGGATCACATCACTCTCTGCCCCAGTGCTTACACTCTATATTCCCCATCACATGCTCACACACATACACACTAGGGGTCACATCACTCCCTGCCTCAGTGCATACACTCTATATTTCCCATCACATGGTCACACACATACACACTAGGGGTCACATCACTCCCTGCCCAGGTGCTTACACTCTATATTCCCCATCACATGGTCACACACATACACACTAGGAGTCACATCACTCCCTGCCCCAGTGCTTACACTCTATATTCAACATCACATGTTCACACACATACACACTAGGGATCACATCACTCCCTGCCCCAGTGCTTACACTCTATATTCCCCATCACATGGTCACATACATACACACTAGGGGTCACATCACTCCCTGCCCCAGTGCTTACACTCTATATTCCCCATCACATGGTCACACACATACACACTAGGGGTCACATCACTCCCTGCCCCAGTGCTTACACTCTATATTCAACATCACATGGTCACACACATACACACTAGGGATCACATCACGCCCTGCCCCAGTGCTGCTTACATTCTATATTCCCCATCACTTGGACACACACATACACACTAATGGTCACATCACTGCATGCCCCAGTGCAGCTTACACTCTATAATCCCCATCACATGGTCACACACATACACACTAGGGGTCACATCACTCCCTGCCCCAGTGCATACACTCTAAATTTCCCATCATATGGTCAAACACATACACACTAGGGGTCACATCACTCCCTGCCCCAGTGCTTACACTCTATATTTCCCATCACATGGTCACACACATACACACTAGGGATCACATCACTCCCTGCCCAAGTGCTTACACTCTATATATTCCCCATCACATGGTCACACACATACACACTAGGGATCACATCACTCCCTGCCCCAGTGCTTACACTCTATATTCCCCATCACATGCTCACCACATACACACTAGGGGTCACATCACTCCCTGCCCCAGTGATTACACTCTTTATTCCCCATCACATGATCACACACATATACACACTGGGGGTAACATCACTCCCTGCCCCAGTGCTTACACTCTATATTCCCCATCACATGGTCACACACATACACACTATGGGTCACATCACTCCCTGCCCCAGTGCTTACACTCTATATTCCCCATCACTTCGTCACACACATACACACTAGGGGTCACATCACTCCCTGCCCCAGTGCTTACACTCTATATTCCCCATCACATCGCCACACACATACACACTATGGGTCACATCACTCCCTGCCCCAGTGCTTACACTCTATATTCCCCATCACTTCGTCACACACATACACACTAGGGGTCACATCACTCCCTGCCCCAGTGCTTACACTCTATATTCCCCATCACATGGTCACACACATACACACTAGGGGTCACATCACTTCCTGCCCCAGTGCTTACATTCTGTATTCCCTATCACATGGTCACACACATACACACTAGTGGTCACATCACTTCCTGCCCCAGTGCTTAAACTCTTTATTCCCTATCACATGGTCACACACATACACACTAGGGGTCACATCACTACCTGCCCCAGTGCAGCTTATACTCTATATTCCCCATCACATGGTCACACACATACACACTAGGGGTCACATCACTCCCTGCCCCAGTTCTTACACTCTATATGCCCATCACATGGTCACACACATACACACTAGGGATCACATCCCTCCCTGCCCCAGTGCTTACACTATATATTCCCTATCACATGGTCACACACATACACACTAGGGGTCTCATCACTCCCTGCCCCAGTGCTTACACTCTATATTCCCCATCACATGGTCACACACATACACACTAGGGAACACATCACTCCCTGCCCCAGTGCTTACAGTCTATATTCCCCATCACATTGTCACACATACACACTAGGGGTCTCATCACTCCCTGCCCCAGTGCTTACACTCTATATTCCCCATCACTTGGTCACACACATACACACTAGGGATCACATCACTCCCTGCCCCAGTGCTTACACTCTATATTCCCCATCACATGGTCACACACATACACACTAGGGGTCACATCACTCCCTGCCCCAGTGCTTACACTCTATATTCCCACCACATGGTCACACACATACACACTAGGGATCACATCACTCCCTGCCCAAGTGCTTACACTCTATATTCCCCATCACATGCTCACACACATACACACTATGGGTCACATCACTCCATGCCCCAGTACAGCTTACACTATATTCCCCATCACATGGTAACACACATACACACTAGGGGTCACATCACTCCCTGCCCCAGTGCAGCTTACACTCTGTATTCCCCATCACATGGTCACACACATACACACTAGGGGTCACATCACTCCCTGCCCCAGTGCTTACACTCTATATTCCCCATCACATGGTCACACACATACACACTAGGAGTCACATCACTCCTTGCCCCAGTGCTTACACTCTATATTCCCCTTCACATGGTCACACACATACACACTAGGGGTCACATCACTCCCTGCCCCAGTGCTTACACTCTATATTCAACATCACATGGTCACACACATACACACTAGGGATCACATCACGCCCTGCCCCAGTGCTGCTTACATTCTATATTCCCCATCACATGGACACACACATACACACTAAGGGTCACATCACGCCCTGCCCCAGTGCAGCTTACACTCTATAATCCCCATCACATGGTCACACACAAACACACTAGGGATCACATCACTCCCTGCCCCAGTGCATACACTCTATATTTCCCATCACATGGTCATACACATACACACTAGGTGTCTCATCACTCCCTGCCCCAGTGCTTACACTCTATATTCCCCATCACATGGTCACACACATACACACTAGGGATCACATCACTCCCTGCCCCAGTGCAGCTTACACTGTATTCCCCATCACATGGTCACACACATACACACACTAGGGATCACATCACTCCCTGCCCCAGTGCTTACACTCTATATTCCCCATCACATGGTCACACATACACACTAGGGGTCTCATCACTCCCTGCCCCAGTGCTTACACTCTATATTCCCCATCACATGGTCACACACATGCACACTAGGGATCACATCACTCCCTGCCCCAAGTGCTTACACTCTATATTCCCCATCACATGGTCACACACATACACACTAGGGGTCACACCACTCCCTGCCCCTGTGCTTACACTCTATATTCCCCATCACATGGTCACACACATACACACTAGGGGTCACATCACTCCCTGCCCCAGTGCAGCTTACACTCTGTATTCCCCATCACATGGTCACACACATACACACACTAGGGATCACATCACTCCCTGTCCCAGTGCTTACAGTCTATATTCCCCAACACATGGTCACACATACAAACTAGGGGTCTCATCACTCCCTGCCCCAGTGCTTCCACTCTATATTCCCAATCACATGGTCACATACACACTAGGGATCACATCACGCCCTGCCCCAGTGCGGCTTACATTCTATATTCCCCATCACATGGACACACACATACACACTAAGGGTCACATCACTCCATGCCCCAGTGCAGCTTACACTCTATAATCCCCATCAAATGGTAACACACATACACACTAGGGATCACATCACTCCCTGCCCCAGTGCTTACACTCTGTATTCCCCATCACATGCACACACACATACACACTAGGGGTCACATCACTCCCTGCCCCAGTGCATACACTCTATATTTCCTATCACATGGTCACACACATACACTAGGGGTCACATCACTCCCTGCCCCAGTGCTTACACTCTATATTTCCCATCATATGGTCACACACATACACACTAGGGGTCACATCACTCCCTGCCCCACTTCTTACACTCTATATTCCCAATCACATGGTCACACACATACACACACTAGGGATCACATCACTCCCTGCCCCAGTGCTTACAGTCTATATTCCCCATCACATTGTCACACATACACACTAGGTGTCTCATCACTCCCTGCCCCAGTGCTTACACTCTATATTCCCCATCACATGGTCACACACATACACACTAGGGATCACATCACTCCCTGCCCCAGTGCTTACACTCTATATTCCCCATCACATGGTCACACACATACACACTAGGGATCACATCACTCCCTGCCCCAGTGCTTACACTCTATATTCCCCATCACATGGTCACACACATACACACTAGGGATCACATCACTCCCTGCCCCAGTGCTTACAGTCTATATTCCCCATCACATTGTCACACATACACACTAGGTGTCTCATCACTCCCTGCCCCAGTGCTTACACTCTATATTCCCCATCACATGGTCACACACATACACACTAGTGATCACATCACTCCCTGCCCCAGTGCTTACACTCTATATTCCCCATCACATGGTCACACACATACACACACTAGGGATCACATCACTCCCTGCCCCAGGGCTTACACTCTATATTCCCCATCACATGGTCACACACATACACACTAGGGGTCTCATCACTCCCTGCCCCAGTGCAGCTTACACTCTGTATTCCCCATCACATGCTCACACACATACCACATACACACTAGGGGTCACATCACTCCCTGCCCCAGTGCTTACACTCTATATTCCCCATCACATGGTCACACATATACACACTAGGGGTCACATCACTCCCTGCCCCAGTGCTTACACTCTATATTCCCCATCACATGGTCACACATATACACACTAGGGGTCACATCACTCCCTGCCCCAGTGCTTACACTCTATATTTCCCATCACATGCTCACACACATACACACTAGGGATCACATCACGCCCTGCCCCAGTGCTGCTTACACTCTATATTCCCCATCACATGGACACACACATACACACTAAGGGTCACATCACTCCATGCCCCAGTGCAGCTTACACTCTATAATCCCAATCACATGGTAACACACATACACACTAGGGATCACATCCCTCCCTGCCCCAGTGCTAACACTCTATATTCCCCATCACATGGTCACACACATACACACTAGGGGTCACATCACCCCCTGCCCCAGTGCTTACACTCTATATTTCCCATCACATGGTCACACACATACACACTAGGGGTCAAATCAGTCCCTGCCCCAGTGCTGCTTACTTTCTATCTTCCCTATCACATGGTCACACACATACACACTAGGGATCACATCACTCCCTGCCCCAGTGCTTACACTCTATATTCCCCATCACATGCTCACACACATACACACTAGGGGTCACATCACTCCCTGCCTCAGTGCATACACTCTATATTTCCCATCACATGGTCACACACATACACACTAGGGGTCACATCACTCCCTGCCCAGGTGCTTACACTCTATATTCCCCATCACATGGTCACACACATACACACTAGGAGTCACATCACTCCCTGCCCCAGTGCTTACACTCTATATTCAACATCACATGTTCACACACATACACACTAGGGATCACATCACTCCCTGCCCCAGTGCTTACACTCTATATTCCCCATCACATGGTCACACACATACACACTAGGGGTCACATCACTCCCTGCCCCAGTGCTTACACTCTATATTTCCCATCACATGGTCACACACATACACACTAGGGGTCACATCACTCCCTGCCCCAGTGCTTACACTCTATATTCAACATCACATGGTCACACACATACACACTAGGGATCACATCACGCCCTGCCCCAGTGCTGCTTACATTCTATATTCCCCATCACTTGGACACACACATACACACTAATGGTCACATCACTGCATGCCCCAGTGCAGCTTACACTCTATAATCCCCATCACATGGTAACACACATACACACTAGGGATCACATCACTCCCTGCCCCAGTGCATACACTCTAAATTTCCCATCATATGGTCAAACACATACACACTAGGGGTCTCATCACTCCCTGCCCCAGTGCTTACACTCTATATTTCCCATCACATGGTCAAACACATACACACTAGGGATCACATCACTCCCTGCCCCAGTGCAGCTTACACTCTATATTCCCCATCACATGGTCACACACATACACACTAGGGATCACATCACTCCCTGCCCCAGTGCTTACACTCTATATATTCCCCATCACATGGTCACACACATACACACTAGGGGTCACATCACTCCCTGCCCCAGTGCTTACACTCTATATTCCCCATCACATGCTCACACACATACACACTAGGGGTCACATCACTCCCTGCCCCAGTGCTTACACTCTTTATTCCCCATCACATGCTCACACACATACACACTAGGGGTCACATCACTCCCTGCCCCAGTGCTTACACTCTATATTCCCCATCACATGGTCACACACATACACACTAGGGATCACATCACTCCCTTCCCCAGTGATTACACTCCTTATTCCCCATCACATGATCACACACATACACACTAGGGGTAACATCACTCCCTGCCCCAGTGCTTACACTCTATATTCCCCATCACATGGTCACACACATACACACTAGGGGTCACATCACTCCCTGCCCCAGTGCTTACACTGTATATTCTCCATCACATGGTCACACACATACACACTAGGGGTCACATCACTCCCTGCCCCAGTGATTACACTCTTTATTCCCCATCACATGATCACACACATATAAACACTGGGGGTAACATCACTCCCTGCCCCAGTGCTTACACTCTATATTCCCCATCACATGGTCACACACATACACACTAGGGATCACATCACTCCCTGCCCCTGTGCTTACACTGTATATTCCCCATCACATGGTCACACACATACACACTAGGGGTCACATCACTCCCTGCCCCAGTGCTGCTTACACTCTATATTCCCTATCACATGGTCACACACATACACACTAGGGAACACATCACTCCCTGCCCCAGTGCTTACAGTCTATATTCCCCATCACATTGTCACACATACACACTAGGGGTCTCATCACTCCCTGCCCCAGTGCTTACACTCTATATTCCCCATCACTTGGTCACACACATACACACTAGGGATCACATCACTCCCTGCCCCAGTGCTTACACTCTATATTCCCCATCACATGGTCACACACATACACACTAGGGGTCACATCACTCCCTGCCCCAGTGCTTACACTCTATATTCCCACCACATGGTCACACACATACACACTAGGGATCACATCACTCCCTGCCCCAGTGCTTACACTCTATATTCCCCATCACATGCTCACACACATACACACTATGGGTCACATCACTCCATGCCCCAGTACAGCTTACACTATATTCCCCATCACATGGTAACACACATACACACTAGGGGTCACATCACTCCCTGCCCCAGTGCAGCTTACACTCTGTATTCCCCATCATATGGTCACACACATATACACTAGGGGTCACATCACTCCCTGCCCCAGTGCTTACACTCTATATTCCCCATCACATGGTCACACACATACACACTAGGAGTCACATCACTCCTTGCCCCAGTGCTTACACTCTATATTCCCCTTCACATGGTCACACACATACACACTAGGGGTCACATCACTCCCTGCCCCAGTGCTTACACTCTATATTCAACATCACATGGTCACACACATACACACTAGGGATCACATCACGCCCTGCCCCAGTGCTTACACTGTATATTCTCCATCACATGGTCACACACATACACACTAGGGGTCACATCACTCCCTGCCCCAGTGCTTACACTCTATATTTCCCATCACATGGTCACACACATACACACTAGGGATCACATCACTCCCTGCCCCAGTGCAGCTTACACTCTGTATTCCCCATCACATGGTCACACACATACACACTAGGGATCACATCACTCCCTGCCCCAGTGCTTACACTCTATATTCCCCATCACATGGTCACACATACACACTAGGGGTCTCATCACTCCCTGCCGCAGTGCTTACACTCTATATTCCCCATCACATGGTCACACACATGCACACTAGGGATCACATCACTCCCTGCCCCAAGTGCTTACACTCTATATTCCCCATCACATGGTCACACACATACACACTAGGGGTCACACCACTCCCTGCCCCTGTGCTTACACTCTATGTATTCCCCATCACATGGTCACACACATACACACTAGGGATCACATCACTCCCTGCCCCAATTGCTTACACTCTATATTCCCCATCACATGGTCACACACATACACACTAGGGGTCACATCACTCCCTGCCCCAGTGCTTACACTGTATATTCTCCATCACATGGTCACACACATACACACTAGGGGTCACATCACTCCCTGCCCCAGTGCATACACTCAATTTTTCCCATCACATGGTCACACACATACATACTAGGGGTCACATCACTCCCTGCCCCAGTGCTTACACTCTATTCCCCATCACATGGTCACACACATACACACTAGGGGTCACATCACTCCCTGCCCCAGTGCTTACACTCTATATTCCCTATAACATGGTCACACACATACACACACTAGGGATCAAATCACTCCCTTCCGCAGTGCTTACAGTCTATATTCCCCATCACATGGTCACACATACACACTAGGGGTCTCATCCCTCCCTGCCCCAGTGCTTACACTCTATATTCCCCATCACATGGTCACAGACATACACACTAGGGATCACATCACGCCCTGCCCAGTGCGGCTTACATTCTATATTCCCCATCACATGGTCACACACATACACACTAAGGGTCACATCACTCCATGCCCCAGTGCAGCTTACACTCTATAATCCCCATCAAATGGTAACACACATACACACTAGGGATCACATCACTCCCTGCCCCAGTGCTTACACTATATATTCCCTATCACATGGTCACACACATAGACACTAGGGATCACATCACTCCCTGCCCCAGTGCTTACAGTCTATATTCCCCATCACATTGTCACACATACACACTAGGGGTCTCATCACTCCCTGCCCCAGTGCTTACACTCTATATTCCCCATCACATGGTCACACACATACACACTAGGGAACACATCACTCCCTGCCCCAGTGCTTACAGTCTATATTCCCCATCACATTGTCACACATACACACTAGGGGTCTCATCACTCCCTGCCCCAGTGCTTACACTCTATATTCCCCATCACTTGGTCACACACATACACACTAGGGATCACATCACTCCCTGCCCCAGTGCTTACACTCTATATTCCCCATCACATGGTCACACACATACACACTAGGGTTCACATCACTCCCTGCCCCAGTGCTTACACTCTATATTCCCACCACATGGTCACACACATACACACTAGGGATCACATCACTCCCTGCCCAAGTGCTTACACTCTATATTCCCCAACACATGCTCACACACATACACACTATGGGTCACATCACTCCATGCCCCAGTACAGCTTACACTATATTCCCCATCACATGGTAACACACATACACACTAGGGGTCACATCACTCCCTGCCCCAGTGCAGCTTACACTCTGTATTCCCCATCACATGGTCACACACATACACACTAGGGGTCACATCACTCCCTGCCCCAGTGCTTACACTCTATATTCCCCATCACATGGTCACACACATACACACTAGGAGTCACATCACTCCTTGCCCCAGTGCTTACACTCTATATTCCCCTTCACATGGTCACACACATACACACTAGGGGTCACATCACTCCCTGCCCCAGTGCTTACACTCTATATTCAACATCACATGGTCACACACATACACACTAGGGATCACATCACGCCCTGCCCCAGTGCTGCTTACATTCTATATTCCCCATCACATGGACACACACATACACACTAAGGGTCACATCACTCCATGCCCCAGTGCAGCTTACACTCTATAATCCCAATCACATGGTAACACACATACACTCTAGGGATCACATCCCTCCCTGCCCCAGTGCTAACACTCTATATTCCCCATCACATGGTCACACACATACACACTAGGGGTCACATCACCCCCTGCCCCAGTGCTTACACTCTCTATTCCCCATCACATGGTCACACACATACACACATACTGGTCACATTACTCCCTGCCCCAGTGCATACACTCTATATTTCCAATCACATGGTCACACACATAGACACTAGGGATCACATCACTCTCTGCCCCAGTGCTTACACTCTATATTCCCCATCACATGCTCACACACATACACACTAGGGGTCACATCACTCCCTGCCTCAGTGCATACACTCTATATTTCCCATCACATGGTCACACACATACACACTAGGGGTCACATCACTCCCTGCCCAGGTGCTTACACTCTATATTCCCCATCACATGGTCACACACATACACACTAGGAGTCACATCACTCCCTGCCCCAGTGCTTACACTCTATATTCAACATCACATGTTCACACACATACACACTAGGGATCACATCACTCCCTGCCCCAGTGCTTACACTCTATATTCCCCATCACATGGTCACATACATACACACTAGGGGTCACATCACTCCCTGCCCCAGTGCTTACACTCTATATTCCCCATCACATGGTCACACACATACACACTAGGGGTCACATCACTCCCTGCCCCAGTGCTTACACTCTATATTCCCCATCACATGGTCACACTCATACACACTAGGGATCACATCACTCCCTGCCCCAGTGCTTACACTCTATATTCCCCATCACATGGTCACACACATACACACTAGGGGTCACATCACTCCCTGCCCCAGTGCTTACACTCTATATTCAACATCACATGGTCACACACATACACACTAGGGATCACATCACGCCCTGCCCCAGTGCAGCTTACACTCTATAATCCCCATCACATGGTCACACACATACACACTAGGGGTCACATCACTCCCTGCCCCAGTGCATACACTCTAAATTTCCCATCATATGGTCAAACACATACACACTAGGGGTCACATCACTCCCTGCCCCAGTGCTTACACTCTATATTTCCCATCACATGGTCACACACATACACACTAGGGATCACATCACTCCCTGCCCCAGTGCAGCTTACACTCTCTATTCCCCATCACATGGTCACACACATACACACTAGGGATCACATCACTCCCTGCCCAAGTGCTTACACTCTATATATTCCCCATCACATGGTCACACACACACACACTAGGGGTCACATCACTCCCTGCCCCAGTGCTTACACTCTATATTCCCCATCACATGATCACACACATACACACTAGGGGTCACATCACTCCCTGCCCCAGTGATTACACTCTTTATTCCCCATCACATGATCACACACATATACACACTGGGGGTAACATCACTCCCTGCCCCAGTGCTTACACTCTATATTCCCCATCACATGGTCACACACATACACACTAGGGGTCACATCACTCCCTGCCCCAGTGCTGCTTACACTCTATTTTCCCCATCACATGGACACACACATACACACTAGGGGTCACATCACTCCCTGCCCCAGTGCTTACACTCTATATTCCCCATCACTTCATCACACACATACACACTAGGGGTCACATCACTCCCTGCCCCAGTGCTTACACTCTATATTCCCCATCACATGGTCACACACATACACACTAGGGGTCACATCACTTCCTGCCCCAGTGCTTACATTCTGTATTCCCTATCACATGGTCACACACATACACACTAGGGGTCACATCACTTCCTGCTCCAGTGCTTAAACTCTTTATTCCCTATCACATGGTCACACACATACACACTAGGGGTCACATCACTACCTGCCCCAGTGCAGCTTATACTCTATATTCCCCATCACATGGTCACACACATACACACTAGGGGTCACATCACTTCCTGCCCCAGTGCTTACATTCTGTATTCCCTATCACATGGTCACACATACACACTAGGGGTCATATCACTTCCTGCCCCAGTGCTTAAACTCTTTATTCCCTATCACATGGTCACACACATACACACTAGGGGTCACATCACTACCTGCCCCAGTGCAGCTTACACTCTATATGCCCATCACATGGTCACACACATACACACTAGGGATCACATCACTCCCTGCCCCAGTGCTTACACTATATATTCCCTATCACATGGTCACACACATAGACACTAGGGATCACATCACTCCCTGCCCCAGTGCTTACAGTCTATATTCCCCATCACATTGTCACACATACACACTAGGGGTCTCATCACTCCCTGCCCCAGTGCTTACACTCTATATTCCCCATCACATGGTCACACACATGCACACTAGGGATCACATCACTCCCTGCCCCAAGTGCTTACACTCTATATTCCCCATCACTTGGTCACACACATACACACTAGGGATCACATCACTCCCTGCCCCAGTGCTTACACTCTATATTCCCCATCACTTGGTCACACACATACACACTAGGGATCACATCACTCCCTGCCCCAGTGCTTACACTCTATATTCCCCATCACATGGTCACACACATACACACTAGGGGTCACATCACTCCCTGCCCCAGTGCTTACACTCTATATTCCCCATCACTTGGTCACACACATACACACTAGGGATCACATCACTCCCTGCCCCAGTGCTTACACTCTATATTCCCCATCACATGGTCACACACATACACACTAGGGGTCACATCACTCCCTGCCCCAGTGCTTACACTCTATATTCCCACCACATGGTCACACACATACACACTAGGGATCACATCACTCCCTGCCCAAGTGCTTACACTCTATATTCCCCATCACATGCTCACACACATACACACTATGGGTCACATCACTCCATGCCCCAGTACAGCTTACACTATATTCCCCATCACATGGTAACACACATACACACTAGGGGTCACATCACTCCCTGCCCCAGTGCAGCTTACACTCTGTATTCCCCATCACATGGTCACACACATACACACTAGGGGTCACATCACTCCCTGCCCCAGTGCTTACACTCTATATTCCCCATCACATGGTCACACACATACACACTAGGAGTCACATCACTCCTTGCCCCAGTGCTTACACTCTATATTCCCCTTCACATGGTCACACACATACACACTAGGGGTCACATCACTCCCTGCCCCAGTGCTTACACTCTATATTCAACATCACATGGTCACACACATACACACTAGGGATCACATCACGCCCTGCCCCAGTGCTGCTTACATTCTATATTCCCCATCACATGGACACACACATACACACTAAGGGTCACATCACTCCTTGCCCCAGTGCTTACACTCTATATTCCCCTTCACATGGTCACACACATACACACTAGGGGTCACATCACTCCCTGCCCCAGTGCTTACACTCTATATTCAACATCACATGGTCACACACATACACACTAGGGATCACATCACTCCCTGCCCCAGTGCAGCTTACACTCTATATTCCCCATCACATGGTCACACACATACACACTAGGAGTCACATCACTCCTTGCCCCAGTGCTTACACTCTATATTCCCCTTCACATGGTCACACACATACACACTAGGGGTCACATCACTCCCTGCCCCAGTGCTTACACTCTATATTCAACATCACATGGTCACACACATACACACTAGGGATCACATCACTCCCTGCCCCAGTGCAGCTTACACTCTATAATCCCCATCACATGGTCACACACAAACACACTAGGGATCACATCACTCCCTGCCCCAGTGCATACACTCTATATTTCCCATCACATGGTCATACACATACACACTAGGTGTCTCATCACTCCCTGCCCCAGTGCTTACACTCTATATTCCCCATCACATGGTCACACACATACACACTAGGGATCACATCACTCCCTGCCCCAGTGCAGCTTACACTGTATTCCCCATCACATGGTCACACACATACACACACTAGGGATCACATCACTCCCTGCCCCAGTGCTTACACTCTATATTCCCCATCACATGGTCACACATACACACTAGGGGTCTCATCACTCCCTGCCCCAGTGCTTACACTCTATATTCCCCATCACATGGTCACACACATGCACACTAGGGATCACATCACTCCCTGCCCCAAGTGCTTACACTCTATATTCCCCATCACATGGTCACACACATACACACTAGGGGTCACACCACTCCCTGCCCCTGTGCTTACACTCTATATTCCCCATCACATGGTCACACACATACACACTAGGGGTCACATCACTCCCTGCCCCAGTGCAGCTTACACTCTGTATTCCCCATCACATGGTCACACACATACACACACTAGGGATCACATCACTCCCTGTCCCAGTGCTTACAGTCTATATTCCCCAACACATGGTCACACATACACACTAGGGGTCTCATCACTCCCTGCCCCAGTGCTTCCACTCTATATTCCCAATCACATGGTCACATACACACTAGGGATCACATCACGCCCTGCCCCAGTGCAGCTTACACTCTATAATCCCCATCAAATGGTAACACACATACACACTAGGGATCACATCACTCCCTGCCCCAGTGCTTACACTCTGTATTCCCCATCACATGCACACACACATACACACTAGGGGTCACATCACTCCCTGCCCCAGTGCATACACTCTATATTTCCTATCACATGGTCACACACATACACTAGGGGTCACATCACTCCCTGCCCCAGTGCTTACACTCTATATTTCCCATCATATGGTCACACACATACACACTAGGGGTCACATCACTCCCTGCCCCACTTCTTACACTCTATATTCCCAATCACATGGTCACACACATACACACACTAGGGATCACATCACTCCCTGCCCCAGTGCTTACAGTCTATATTCCCCATCACATTGTCACACATACACACTAGGTGTCTCATCACTCCCTGCCCCAGTGCTTACACTCTATATTCCCCATCACATGGTCACACACATACACACTAGGGATCACATCACTCCCTGCCCCAGTGCTTACACTCTATATTCCCCATCACATGGTCACACACATACACACTAGGGATCACATCACTCCCTGCCCCAGTGCTTACACTCTATATTCCCCATCACATGGTCACACACATACACACTAGGGATCACATCACTCCCTGCCCCAGTGCTTACAGTCTATATTCCCCATCACATTGTCACACATACACACTAGGTGTCTCATCACTCCCTGCCCCAGTGCTTACACTCTATATTCCCCATCACATGGTCACACACATACACACTAGGGAACACATCACTCCCTGCCCCAGTGCTTACAGTCTATATTCCCCATCACATTGTCACACATACACACTAGGGGTCTCATCACTCCCTGCCCCAGTGCTTACACTCTATATTCCCCATCACTTGGTCACACACATACACACTAGGGATCACATCACTCCCTGCCCCAGTGCTTACACTCTATATTCCCCATCACATGGTCACACACATACACACTAGGGGTCACATCACTCCCTGCCCCAGTGCTTACACTCTATATTCCCACCACATGGTCACACACATACACACTAGGGATCACATCACTCCCTGCCCAAGTGCTTACACTCTATATTCCCCATCACATGCTCACACACATACACACTATGGGTCACATCACTCCATGCCCCAGTACAGCTTACACTATATTCCCCATCACATGGTAACACACATACACACTAGGGGTCACATCACTCCCTGCCCCAGTGCAGCTTACACTCTGTATTCCCCATCACATGGTCACACACATACACACTAGGGGTCACATCACTCCCTGCCCCAGTGCTTACACTCTATATTCCCCATCACATGGTCACACACATACACACTAGGAGTCACATCACTCCTTGCCCCAGTGCTTACACTCTATATTCCCCTTCACATGGTCACACACATACACACTAGGGGTCACATCACTCCCTGCCCCAGTGCTTACACTCTATATTCAACAGCACATGGTCACACACATACACACTAGGGATCACATCACGCCCTGCCCCAGTGCTGCTTACATTCTATATTCCCCATCACATGGACACACACATACACACTAAGGGTCACATCACTCCATGCCCCAGTGCAGCTTACACTCTATAATCCCAATCACATGGTAACACACATACACTCTAGGGATCACATCCCTCCCTGCCCCAGTGCTAACACTCTATATTCCCCATCACATGGTCACACACATACACACTAGGGGTCACATCACCCCCTGCCCCAGTGCTTACACTCTCTATTCCCCATCACATGGTCACACACATACACACATACTGGTCACATTACTCCCTGCCCCAGTGCATACACTCTATATTTCCCATCACATGGTCACACACATACACACTAGGGGTCAAATCAGTCCCTGCCCCAGTGCTGCTTACTTTCTATCTTCCCTATCACATGGTCACACACATAGACACTAGGGATCACATCACTCTCTGCCCCAGTGCTTACACTCTATATTCCCCATCACATGCTCACACACATACACACTAGGGGTCACATCACTCCCTGCCTCAGTGCATACACTCTATATTTCCCATCACATGGTCACACACATACACACTAGGGGTCACATCACTCCCTGCCCAGGTGCTTACACTCTATATTCCCCATCACATGGTCACACACATACACACTAGGAGTCACATCACTCCCTGCCCCAGTGCTTACACTCTATATTCAACATCACATGTTCACACACATACACACTAGGGATCACATCACTCCCTGCCCCAGTGCTTACACTCTATATTCCCCATCACATGGTCACATACATACACACTAGGGGTCACATCACTCCCTGCCCCAGTGCTTACACTCTATATTCCCCATCACATGGTCACACACATACACACTAGGGGTCACATCACTCCCTGCCCCAGTGCTTACACTCTATATTCCCCATCACATGGTCACACTCATACACACTAGGGATCACATCACTCCCTGCCCCAGTGCTTACACTCTATATTCCCCATCACATGGTCACACACATACACACTAGGGGTCACATCACTCCCTGCCCCAGTGCTTACACTCTATATTCAACATCACATGGTCACACACATACACACTAGGGATCACATCACGCCCTGCCCCAGTGCTGCTTACATTCTATATTCCCCATCACTTGGACACACACATACACACTAATGGTCACATCACTGCATGCCCCAGTGCAGCTTACACTCTATAATCCCCATCACATGGTCACACACATACACACTAGGGGTCACATCACTCCCTGCCCCAGTGCATACACTCTAAATTTCCCATCATATGGTCAAACACATACACACTAGGGATCACATCACTCCCTGCCCCAGTGCAGCTTACACTCTCTATTCCCCATCACATGGTCACACACATACACACTAGGGATCACATCACTCCCTGCCCCAGTGCTTACACTCTATATTTCCCATCACATGGTCACACACATACACACTAGGGATCACATCACTCCCTGCCCCAGTGCTTACACTCTATATATTCCCCATCACATGGTCACATACATACATACTAGGGATCACATCACTCCCTGCCCCAGTGCTTACACTCTATATTCCCCATCACATGATCACACACATACACACTAGGGGTCACATCACTCCCTGCCCCAGTGCTTACACTCTATATTCCCCATCACATGGTCACACACATACACACTAGGGATCACATCACTCCCTGCCCCAGTGATTACACTCTTTATTCCCCATCACATGATCACACACATATACACACTGGGGGTAACATCACTCCCTGCCCCAGTGCTTACACTCTATATTCCCCATCACATGGTCACACACATACACACTAGGGGTCACATCACTCCCTGCCCCAGTGCTGCTTACACTCTATTTTCCCCATCACATGGACACACACATACACACTAGGGGTCACATCACTCCCTGCCCCAGTGCTTACACTCTATATTCCCCATCACTTCGTCACACACATACACACTAGGGGTCACATCACTCCCTGCCCCAGTGCTTACACTCTATATTCCCCATCACATGGTCACACACATACACACTAGGGGTCACATCACTTCCTGCCCCAGTGCTTACATTCTGTATTCCCTATCACATGGTCACACACATACACACTAGTGGTCACATCACTTCCTGCCCCAGTGCTTAAACTCTTTATTCCCTATCACATGGTCACACACATACACACTAGGGGTCACATCACTACCTGCCCCAGTGCAGCTTATACTCTATATTCCCCATCACATGGTCACACACATACACACTAGGGGTCACATCACTCCCTGCCCCAGTGCTTACACTCTATATGCCCATCACATGGTCACACACATACACACTAGGGATCACATTACTCCCTTCCCCAGTGCTTACACTCTATATTCTCCATCATATGGTCACACACATACACACTAGGGATCACATTACTCCCTTCCCCAGTGCTTACACTCTATATGCCCATCACATGGTCACACACATACACACTAGGGATCACATCACTCCCTGCCCCAGTGCTTACACTATATATTCCCTATCACATGGTCACACACATAGACACTAGGGATCACATCACTCCCTGCCCCAGTGCTTACAGTCTATATTCCCCATCACATTGTCACACATACACACTAGGGGTCTCATCACTCCCTGCCCCAGTGCTTACACTCTATATTCCCCATCACATGGTCACACACATACACACTAGGGAACACATCACTCCCTGCCCCAGTGCTTACACTCTATATTCCCCATCACTTGGTCACACACATACACACTAGGGATCACATCACTCCCTGCCCCAGTGCTTACACTCTATATTCCCCATCACTTGGTCACACACATACACACTAGGGATCACATCACTCCCTGCCCCAGTGCTTACACTCTATATTCCCCATCACATGGTCACACACATACACACTAGGGGTCACATCACTCCCTGCCCCAGTGCTTACACTCTATATTCCCACCACATGGTCACACACATACACACTAGGGATCACATCACTCCCTGCCCAAGTGCTTACACTCTATATTCCCCATCACATGCTCACACACATACACACTATGGGTCACATCACTCCATGCCCCAGTACAGCTTACACTATATTCCCCATCACATGGTAACACACATACACACTAGGGGTCACATCACTCCCTGCCCCAGTGCAGCTTACACTCTGTATTCCCCATCACATGGTCACACACATACACACTAGGGGTCACATCACTCCCTGCCCCAGTGCTTACACTCTATATTCCCCATCACATGGTCACACACATACACACTAGGAGTCACATCACTCCTTGCCCCAGTGCTTACACTCTATATTCCCCTTCACATGGTCACACACATACACACTAGGGGTCACATCACTCCCTGCCCCAGTGCTTACACTCTATATTCAACATCACATGGTCACACACATACACACTAGGGATCACATCACGCCCTGCCCCAGTGCAGCTTACACTCTATAATCCCCATCACATGGTCACACACAAACACACTAGGGATCACATCACTCCCTGCCCCAGTGCATACACTCTATATTTCCCATCACATGGTCATACACATACACACTAGGTGTCTCATCACTCCCTGCCCCAGTGCTTACACTCTATATTCCCCATCACATGGTCACACACATACACACTAGGGATCACATCACTCCCTGCCCCAGTGCAGCTTACACTGTATTCCCCATCACATGGTCACACACATACACACACTAGGGATCACATCACTCCCTGCCCCAGTGCTTACACTCTATATTCCCCATCACATGGTCACACATACACACTAGGGGTCTCATCACTCCCTGCCCCAGTGCTTACACTCTATATTCCCCATCACATGGTCACACACATGCACACTAGGGATCACATCACTCCCTGCCCCAAGTGCTTACACTCTATATTCCCCATCACATGGTCACACACATACACACTAGGGGTCACATCACTCCCTGCCCCTGTGCTTACACTCTATATTCCCCATCACATGGTCACACACATACACACTAGGGGTCACATCACTCCCTGCCCCAGTGCAGCTTACACTCTGTATTCCCCATCACATGGTCACACACATACACACACTAGGGATCACATCACTCCCTGTCCCAGTGCTTACAGTCTATATTCCCCAACACATGGTCACACATACACACTAGGGGTCTCATCACTCCCTGCCCCAGTGCTTCCACTCTATATTCCCAATCACATGGTCACATACACACTAGGGATCACATCACGCCCTGCCCCAGTGCGGCTTACATTCTATATTCCCCATCACATGGACACACACATACACACTAAGGGTCACATCACTCCATGCCCCAGTGCAGCTTACACTCTATAATCCCCATCAAATGGTAACACACATACACACTAGGGATCACATCACTCCCTGCCCCAGTGCTTACACTCTGTATTCCCCATCACATGCACACACACATACACACTAGGGGTCACATCACTCCCTGCCCCAGTGCATACACTCTATATTTCCTATCACATGGTCACACACATACACTAGGGGTCACATCACTCCCTGCCCCAGTGCTTACACTCTATATTTCCCATCATATGGTCACACACATAGACACTAGGGGTCACATCACTCCCTGCCCCACTTCTTACACTCTATATTCCCAATCACATGGTCACACACATACACACACTAGGGATCACATCACTCCCTGCCCCAGTGCTTACAGTCTATATTCCCCATCACATTGTCACACATACACACTAGGTGTCTCATCACTCCCTGCCCCAGTGCTTACACTCTATATTCCCCATCACATGGTCACACACATACACACTAGGGATCACATCACTCCCTGCCCCAGTGCTTACACTCTATATTCCCCATCACATGGTCACACACATACACACTAGGGATCACATCACTCCCTGCCCCAGTGCTTACAGTCTATATTCCCCATCACATTGTCACACATACACACTAGGTGTCTCATCACTCCCTGCCCCAGTGCTTACACTCTATATTCCCCATCACATGGTCACACACATACACACTAGGGATCACATCACTCCCTGCCCCAGTGCTTACACTCTATATTCCCCATCACATGGTCACACACATACACACACTAGGGATCACATCACTCCCTGCCCCAGGGCTTACACTCTATATTCCCCATCACATGGTCACACACATACACACTAGGGGTCTCATCACTCCCTGCCCCAGTGCAGCTTACACTCTGTATTCCCCATCACATGCTCACACACATACCACATACACACTAGGGGTCACATCACTCCCTGCCCCAGTGCTTACACTCTATATTCCCCATCACATGGTCACACATATACACACTAGGGGTCACATCACTCCCTGCCCCAGTGCTTACACTCTATATTTCCCATCACATGCTCACACACATACACACTAGGGATCACATCACGCCCTGCCCCAGTGCTGCTTACACTCTATATTCCCCATCACATGGACACACACATACACACTAAGGGTCACATCACTCCATGCCCCAGTGCAGCTTACACTCTATAATCCCAATCACATGGTAACACACATACACACTAGGGATCACATCCCTCCCTGCCCCAGTGCTAACACTCTATATTCCCCATCACATGGTCACACACATACACACTAGGGGTCACATCACCCCCTGCCCCAGTGCTTACACTCTATATTTCCCATCACATGGTCACACACATACACACTAGGGGTCAAATCAGTCCCTGCCCCAGTGCTGCTTACTTTCTATCTTCCCTATCACATGGTCACACACATACACACTAGGGATCACATCACTCCCTGCCTCAGTGCATACACTCTATATTTCCCATCACATGGTCACACACATACACACTAGGGGTCACATCACTCCCTGCCCAGGTGCTTACACTCTATATTCCCCATCACATGGTCACACACATACACACTAGGAGTCACATCACTCCCTGCCCCAGTGCTTACACTCTATATTCAACATCACATGTTCACACACATACACACTAGGGATCACATCACTCCCTGCCCCAGTGCTTACACTCTATATTCCCCATCACATGGTCACACACATACACACTAGGGGTCACATCACTCCCTGCCCCAGTGCTTACACTCTATATTTCCCATCACATGGTCACACACATACACACTAGGGGTCACATCACTCCCTGCCCCAGTGCTTACACTCTATATTCAACATCACATGGTCACACACATACACACTAGGGGTCACATCACGCCCTGCCCCAGTGCTGCTTACATTCTATATTCCCCATCACTTGGACACACACATACACACTAATGGTCGCATCACTGCATGCCCCAGTGCAGCTTACACTCTATAATCCCCATCACATGGTAACACACATACACACTAGGGATCACATCACTCCCTGCCCCAGTGCATACACTCTAAATTTCCCATCATATGGTCAAACACATACACACTAGGGGTCTCATCACTCCCTGCCCCAGTGCTTACACTCTATGTTCACCATCACATGGTCACACACATACACATTAGGGGTCACATCACTCCCTGCCCCAGTGCTTACACTCTATATTTCCCATCACATGGTCAAACACATACACACTAGGGATCACATCACTCCCTGCCCCAGTGCAGCTTACACTCTATATTCCCCATCACATGGTCACACACATACACACTAGGGATCACATCACTCCCTGCCCCAGTGCTTACACTCTATATATTCCCCATCACATGGTCACACACATACACACTAGGGGTCACATCACTCCCTGAGCCAGTGCTTACACTCTATATTCCCCATCACATGCTCACACACATACACACTAGGGGTCACATCACTCCCTGCCCCAGTGCTTACACTCTTTATTCCCCATCACATGCTCACACACATACACACTAGGGATCACATCACTCCCTTCCCCAGTGATTACACTCTTTATTCCCCATCACATGATCACACATACACACTAGGGGTAACATCACTCCCTGCCCCAGTGCTTACACTCTATATTCCCCATCACATGGTCACACACATACACACTAGGGGTCACATCACTCCCTGCCCCAGTGCTTACACTGTATATTCTCCATCACATGGTCACACACATACACACTAGGGGTCACATCACTCCCTGCCCCAGTGATTACACTCTTTTTTCCCCATCACATGATCACACACATATAAACACTGGGGGTAACATCACTCCCTGCCCCAGTGCTTACACTCTATATTCCCCATCACATGGTCACACACATACACACTAGGGGTCACATCACTCCCTGCCCCAGTGCTGCTTACACTCTATTTTCCCCATCACATGGTCACACACATACACACTAGGGGTCACATCACTCCCTGCCCCAGTGCTGCTTACACTCTATATTCCCTATCACATGGTCACACACATACACACTAGGGAACACATCACTCCCTGCCCCTGTGCTTACAGTCTATATTCCCCATCACATTGTCACACATACACACTAGGGGTCTCATCACTCCCTGCCCCAGTGCTTACACTCTATATTCCCCATCACTTGGTCACACACATACACACTAGGGATCACATCACTCCCTGCCCCAGTGCTTACACTCTATATTCCCCATCACATGGTCACACACATACACACTAGGGGTCACATCACTCCCTGCCCCAGTGCTTACACTCTATATTCCCACCACATGGTCACACACATACACACTAGGGATCACATCACTCCCTGCCCCAGTGCTTACACTCTATATTCCCCATCACATGCTCACACACATACACACTAGGGGTCACATCACTCCATGCCCCAGTACAGCTTACACTATATTCCCCATCACATGGTAACACACATACACATTAGGGGTCACATCACTCCCTGCCCCAGTGCAGCTTACACTCTGTATTCCCCATCATATGGTCACACACATATGCACTAGGGGTCACATCACTCCCTGCCCCAGTGCTTACACTCTATGTTCACCATCACATGGTCACACACATACACACTAGGGGTCACATCACTCCCTGCCCCAGTGCTTACACTCTATATTTCCCATCACATGGTCAAACACATACACACTAGGGATCACATCACTCCCTGCCCCAGTGCAGCTTACACTCTATATTCCCCATCACATGGTCACACACATACACACTAGGGATCACATCACTCCCTGCCCCAGTGCTTACACTCTATATATTCCCCATCACATGGTCACACACATACACACTAGGGGTCACATCACTCCCTGAGCCAGTGCTTACACTCTATATTCCCCATCACATGCTCACACACATACACACTAGGGGTCACATCACTCCCTGCCCCAGTGCTTACACTCTTTATTCCCCATCACATGCTCACACACATACACACTAGGGATCACAGCACTCCCTTCCCCAGTGATTACACTCTTTATTCCCCATCACATGATCACACATACACACTAGGGGTAACATCACTCCCTGCCCCAGTGCTTACACTCTATATTCCCCATCACATGGTCACACACATACACACTAGGGGTCACATCACTCCCTGCCCCAGTGCTTACACTGTATATTCTCCATCACATGGTCACACACATACACACTAGGGGTCACATCTCTCCCTGCCCCAGTGATTACACTCTTTTTTCCCCATCACATGATCACACACATATAAACACTGGGGGTAACATCACTCCCTGCCCCAGTGCTTACACTCTATATTCCCCATCACATGGTCACACACATACACACTAGGGGTCACATCACTCCCTGCCCCAGTGCTGCTTACACTCTATTTTCCCCATCACATGGTCACACACATACACACTAGGGGTCACATCACTCCCTGCCCCAGTGCTGCTTACACTCTATATTCCCTATCACATGGTCACACACATACACACTAGGGAACACATCACTCCCTGCCCCTGTGCTTACAGTCTATATTCCCCATCACATTGTCACACATACACACTAGGGGTCTCATCACTCCCTGCCCCAGTGCTTACACTCTATATTCCCCATCACTTGGTCACACACATACACACTAGGGATCACATCACTCCCTGCCCCAGTGCTTACACTCTATATTCCCCATCACATGGTCACACACATACACACTAGGGGTCACATCACTCCCTGCCCCAGTGCTTACACTCTATATTCCCACCACATGGTCACACACATACACACTAGGGATCACATCACTCCCTGCCCCAGTGCTTACACTCTATATTCCCCATCACATGCTCACACACATACACACTAGGGGTCACATCACTCCATGCCCCAGTACAGCTTACACTATATTCCCCATCACATGGTAACACACATACACATTAGGGGTCACATCACTCCCTGCCCCAGTGCAGCTTACACTCTGTATTCCCCATCATATGGTCACACACATATGCACTAGGGGTCACATCACTCCCTGCCCCAGTGCTTACACTCTATATTCCCCATCACATGGTCACACACATACACACTAGGAGTCACATCACTCCTTGCCCCAGTGCTTACACTCTATATTCCCCTTCACATGGTCACACACATACACACTAGGGGTCACATCACTCCCTGCCCCAGTGCTTACACTCTATATTCAACATCACATGGTCACACACATACACACTAGGGATCACATCACGCCCTGCCCCAGTGCTTACACTGTATATTCTCCATCACATGGTCACACACATACACACTAGGGGTCACATCACTCCCTGCCCCAGTGCTTACACTCTATATTTCCCATCACATGGTCACACACATACACACTAGGGATCACATCACTCCCTGCCCCAGTGCAGCTTACACTCTGTATTCCCCATCACATGGTCACACACATACACACTAGGGATCACATCACTCCCTGCCCCAGTGCAGCTTACACTCTGTATTCCCCATCACATTGTCACACACATACACACACTAGGGATCACATCACTCCCTGCCCCAGTGCTTACACTCTATATTCCCCATCACATGGTCACACATACACACTAGGGGTCTCATCACTCCCTGCCCCAGTGCTTACACTCTATATTCCCCATCACATGGTCACACACATGCACACTAGGGATCACATCACTCCCTGCCCCAAGTGCTTACACTCTATATTCCCCATCACATGGTCACACACATACACACTAGGGGTCACACCACTCCCTGCCCCTGTGCTTACACTCTATGTATTCCCCATCACATGGTCACACACATACACACTAGGGATCACATCACTCCCTGCCCCAATTGCTTACACTCTATATTCCCCATCACATGGTCACACACATACACACTAGGGGTCACATCACTCCCTGCCCCAGTGCTTACACTGTATATTCTCCATCACATGGTCACACACATACACACTAGGGGTCACATCACTCCCTGCCCCAGTGCATACACTCAATATTTCCCATCACATGGTCACACACATACATACTAGGGGTCACATCACTCCCTGCCCCAGTGCTTACACTCTATTCCCCATCACATGGTCACACACATACACACTAGGGGTCACATCACTCCCTGCCCCAGTGCTTACACTCTATATTCCCTATAACATGGTCACACACATACACACACTAGGGATCACATCACTCCCTTCCGCAGTGCTTACAGTCTATATTCCCCATCACATGGTCACACATACACACTAGGGGTCTCATCCCTCCCTGCCCCAGTGCTTACACTCTATATTCCCCATCACATGGTCACAGACATACACACTAGGGGTCACATCACTCCCTGCCCCAGTGCGGCTTACATTCTATATTCCCCATCACATGGTCACACACATACACACTAAGGGTCACATCACTCCATGCCCCAGTGCAGCTTACACTCTATAATCCCCATCAAATGGTAACACACATACACACTAGGGGTCACATCACTCCCTGCCCCAGTGATTACACTCTGTATTCCCCATCACATGCACACACACATACACACTAGGGGTCACATCACTCCCTGCCCCAGTGCATACACTCTATATTTCCTATCACATGGTCACACACATACACTCGGGGTCACATCACTCCCTGCCCCAGTGCTTACACTCTATATTTCCCATCACATGGTCACACACATACACACTAGGGGTCACATCACTCCCTGCCCCAGTGCTTACACTCTATATTCCCCATCACATGGTCACACACATACACACTAGGGGTCACATCACTCCCTGCCCCAGTGCTTACACTCTATATTCCCCATCACATGGTCACACACATACACACTAGGGGTCACATCACTCCCTGCCCCAGTGCTTACACTCTATATTCCCCATCACATGCTCACACACATACACACTAGGGGTCACATCACTCCCTGCCCCAGTGCAGCTTACACTCTGTGTTCCCAATCACATGGTCACACACATACACACTAGGGGTCACATCACTCCCTGCCCCAGTGCTTACACTCTATATTCCCCATCACATGGTCACACACATACACACTAGGGGTCACATCACTCCCTGCCCCAGTGCTTACACTCTATATTCCCCATCACATGGTCACACACATACACACACTAGGGATCACATCACTCCCTGCCCCAGTGCTTACAGTCTATATTCCCCATCACATTGTCACACATACACACTAGGTGTCTCATCACTCCCTGCCCCAGTGCTTGCACTCTATATTCCCCATCACATGGTCACACACATACACACTAGGGATCACATCGCTCCCTGCCCCAGTGCTTACACTCTATATACCCCATCACATGGTCACACACATACACACTAGGGATCACATCACGCCCTGCCCCAGTGCAGCTTACACTCTGTATTCCCCATCACATGGTCACACACATACACACACTAGGGATCACATCACTCCCTGCCCCAGTGCAGCTTACACTCTGTATTCCCCATCACATGGTCACACATATACACACTAGGGGTCTCATCACTCCCTGCCCCAGTGCAGCTTACACTCTGTATTCCCCATCACATGGTCACACACATACACACTAGGGATCACATCACTCCCTGCCCCAGTGCAGCTTACACTCTGTATTCCCCATCACATGGTCACACACATACACACTCTAGGGATCACATCACTCCCTGCCCAAGTGCTTACACTCTATATTCCCCATCACATGGTCACACACATACACACTAGGAGTCACATCACTCCCTGCCCCAGTGCTTTCACTCTATATTCCCCTTCACATGGTCTCACACATACACACTAGGGGTCACATCACTCCCTGCCCCAGTGCTTACACTCTATATTTCCCATCACATGGTCACACACATACACACTAGGGGTCACATCACTCCCTGCCCCAGCTTACACTCTATATTCAACATCACATGGTCACACACATACACACTAGGGATCACATCACGCCCTGCCCCAGTGCTGCTTACATTCTATATTCCCCATCACTTGGACACACACATACACACTAAGGGTCACATCACTGCATGCCCCAGTGCAGCTTACACTCTATAATCCCCATCACATGGTAACACACATACACACTAGGGATCACATCACTCCCTGCCCCAGTGCATACACTCTATATTTCCCATCATATGGTCATACACATACACACTAGGGATCACATCACTCCCTGCCCCAGTGCAGCTTACACTCTGTATTCCCCATCACATGGTCACACATACACACTAGGGGTCTCATCAGTCCCTGCCCCAGTGCTTACACTCTAGATTCCCCATCACATGGTCACTCACATACACACTAGGGATCACATCACTCCCTGCCCCAGTGCTTACACTCTATATTCCCCATCACATGGTCACACTCATACACACTAGGGGTCACATCACTCCCTGCCCCAGTGCTTACACTCTATATTCCCCATCACATGTTCACACACATACACACTAGGGGTCACACCACTCCCTGCCCCAGTGCTTACACTCTATATATTCCCCATCACATGGTCACACACATACACACTAGGGGTCACATCACTCCCTGCCCCAGTGCTTACACTCTATATTCCCCATCACATGTTCACACACATACACACTAGGGATCACATCACTCCCTTCCCCAGTCCTTCTTAAACTCTATATTCCCCATCAAATTGACACACACATACACACTTGGGGTCACATCACTCCCTGCCCCAGTGCTTACACTGTATATTCTCCATCACATGGTCACACACATACACACTAGGGGACACATCACTCCCTGCCCCAGTGATTACACTCTTTATTCCCCATCACATGATCACACACATATACACACTAGGGGTAACATCACTCCCTGCCCCAGTGCTTACACTCTATATTCCCCATCACATGGTCACACACATACACACTAGGGGTCACATCACTCCCTGCCCCAGTGCTGCTTACACTCTATTTTCCCCATCACATGGTCACACACATACACACTAGGGGTCACATCACTCTCTGCCCCAGTGCTTACACTCTATATTCCCCATCACATGGTCACACACATACACACACTAGGGATCACATCACTCCCTGCCCCAGTGCTTACACTCTATATTCCCCATCACATGGTCACACATACACACTAGGGGTCTCATCACTCCCTGCCCCAGTGCTTACACTCTATATTCCCCATCACATGGTCACACACATGCACACTAGGGATCACATCACTCCCTGCCCCAAGTGCTTACACTCTATATTCCCCATCACATGGTCACACACATACACACTAGGGGGCACATCACTCCCTGCCCCAGTGCTTACACTCTATATTCCACATCACATGGTCACACACATACACACTAGGGGTCACACCACTCCCTGCCCCAGTGCTTACACTCTATATTCCCCATCACATGGTCACACACATACACACTAGGGATCACATCACTCCCTGCCCCAGTGCTTACACTCTATGTATTCCCCATCACATGGTCACACACATACACACTAGGGATCACATCACTCCCTGCCCCAGTGCTTACACTCTATATTCCCCATCACATGGTCACACACATACACACTAGGGGTCACATCACTCCCTGCCCCAGTGCTTACACTGTATATTCTCCATCACATGGTCACACACATACACACTAGGGATCACATCACTCCCTGCCCCAGTGCTTACACTCTATATTTCCCATCACATGGTCACACACATACACACTAGGGGTCACATCACTCCCTGCCCCAGTGCTTACACTCTATATTCCCTATAACATGGTCACACACATACACACACTAGGGATCACATCACTCCCTGCCCCAGTGCTTACAGTCTATATTCCCTATAACATGGTCACACATACACACTAAGGGTCTCATCCCTCCCTGCCCCAGTGCTTACACTCTATATTCCCCATCACATGGTCACACACATACACACTAGGGGTCACATCACTCCCTGCCCCAGTGCAGCTTACACTCTGTATTCCCCATCACATGGTCACACACATACACACACTAGGGATCACATCACTCCCTGCCCCAGTGCTTACAGTCTATATTCCCAATCACATGGTCACACATACACACTAGGGGTCTCATCACTCCCTGCCCCAGTGCTTACACTCTATATTCCCCATCACATGGTCCCACACATACACACTAGGGGTCACATCACTCCCTGCCCCAGTGCAGCTTACACTCTGTATTCCCCATCACATGGTCACACACATACACACACTAGGGATCACATCACTCCCTGTCCCAGTGCTTACAGTCTATATTCCCCAACACATGGTCTCACATACACACTAGGGGTCTCATCACTCCCTGCCCCAGTGCTTCCACTCTATATTCCCAATCACATGGTCACATACACACTAGGGATCACATCACGCCCTGCCCCAGTGCGGCTTACATTCTATATTCCCCATCACATGGACACACACATACACACTAAGGGTCACATCACTCCCTGCCCCAGTGCATACACTCTATATTTCCTATCACATGGTCACACACATACACTAGGGGTCACATCACTCCCTGCCCCAGTGCTTACACTCTATATTTCCCATCATATGGTCACACACATACACTAGGGGTCACATCACTCCCTTCCCCAGTGCTTACACTCTATATTTCCCATCATATGGTCACACACATACACACTAAGGGTCACATCACTCCATGCCCCAGTGCAGCTTACACTCTATTATCCCCATCAAATGGTAACACACATACACACTAGGGATCACATCACTCCCTGCCCCAGTGCTTACACTCTGTATTCCCCATCACATGCACACACACATACACACTAGGGGTCACATCACTCCCTGCCCCAGTGCATACACTCTATATTTCCTATCACATGGTCACACACATACACTAGGGGTCACATCACTCCCTGCCCCAGTGCTTACACTCTATATTTCCCATCATATAGTCACACACATACACACTAGGGGTCACATCACTCCCTGCCCCACTTCTTACACTCTATATTCCCCATCACATGGTCACACACATACACACTAGGGATCACATCACTCCCTGCCCCAGTGCAGCTTACACTCTGTGTTCCCAATCACATGGTCACACACATACACACTAGGGATCACATCACTCCCTGCCCCAGTGCTTACACTCTATATTCCCCATCACATGCTCACACACATACACACACTAGGGATCACATCACTCCCTGCCCCAGTGCTTACAGTCTATATTCCCCATCACATTGTCACACATACACACTAGGTGTCTCATCACTCCCTGCCCCAGTGCTTACACTCTATATTCCCCATCACATGGTCACACACATACACACTAGGGATCACATCACTCCCTGCCCCAGTGCTTACACTCTATATTCCCCATCACATGGTCACACACATACACACTAGGTGTCACATCACTCCCTGCCCCAGTGCTTACACTCTATATTCCCCATCACATGGTCACACACATACACACTAGGGATCACATCACGCCCTGCCCCAGTGCAGCTTACACTCTGTATTCCCCATCACATGGTCACACACATACACACACTAGGGATCACATCACTCCCTGCCCCAGGGCTTACACTCTATATTCCCCATCACATGGTCACACATACACACTAGGGGTCACATCACTCCCTGCCCCAGTGCAGCTTACACTCTATATTCCCCATCACATGGTCACACACATACACACTCTAGGGATCACATCACTCCCTGCCCAAGTGCTTACACTCTATATTCCCCATCACATGGTCACACACATACACACTAGGAGTCACATCACTCCCTGCCCCAGTGCTTTCACTCTATATTCCCCTTCACATGGTCTCACACATACACACTAGGGGTCACATCACTCCCTGCCCCAGTGCTTACACTCTATATTTCCCATCACATGGTCACACACATACACACTAGGGGTCACATCACTCCCTGCCCCAGTGCTTACACTCTATATTCAACATCACATGGTCACACACATACACACTAGGGATCACATCACGCCCTGCCCCAGTGCTGCTTACATTCTATATTCCCCATCACTTGGACACACACATACACACTAAGGGTCACATCACTGCATGCCCCAGTGCAGCTTACACTCTATAATCCCCATCACATGGTAACACACATACACACTAGGGATCACATCACTCCCTGCCCCAGTGCATACACTCTATATTTCCCATCATATGGTCATACACATACACACTAGGGGTCTCATCACTCCCTGTCCCAGTGCTTACACTCTATGTTCACCATCACATGGTCACACACATACACACTAGGGGTCACATCACTCCCTGCCCCAGTGCTTACACTCTATATTTCCCATCACATGGTCACACACATACATACTAGGGATCACATCACTCCCTGCCCCAGTGCAGCTTACACTCTGTATTCCCCATCACATGGTCACACACATACACACTAGGGATCACATCACTCCCTGCCCCAGTGCAGCTTACACTCTGTATTCCCCATCACATGGTCACACATACACACTAGGGGTCTCATCACTCCCTGCCCCAGTGCTTACACTCTAGATTCCCCATCACATGGTCACTCACATACACACTAGGGATCACATCACTCCCTGCCCCAGTGCTTACACTCTATATATTCCCCATCACATGGTCACACACATACACACTAGGGGTCACACCACTCCCTGCCCCAGTGCTTACACTCTATATTCCCCATCACATGGTCACACACATACACACTAGGGGTCACACCACTCCCTGCCCCAGTGCTTACACTCTATATATTCCCCATCACATGGTCACACACATACACACTAGGGGTCACATCACTCCCTGCCCCAGTGGTTACACTCTATATTCCCCATCACATGCTCACACACATACACACTAGGGATCACATCACTCCCTTCCCCAGTCCTTCTTACACTCTATATTCCCCATCAAATTGACACACACATACACACTTGGGGTCACATCACTCCCTGCCCCAGTGCTTACACTGTATATTCTCCATCACATGGTCACACACATACACACTAGGGGACACATCATTCCCTGCCCCAGTGATTACACTCTTTATTCCCCATCACATGATCACACACATATACACACTAGGGGTAACATCACTCCCTGCCCCAGTGCTTACACTCTATATTCCCCATCACATGGTCACACACCTACACACTAGGGATCACATCACTCCCTGCCCCAGTGCTGCTTACACTCTATTTTCCCCATCACATGGTCACACACATACACACTAGGGGTCACATCACTCTCTGCCCCAGTGCTTACACTCTATATTCCCCATCACATGGTCACACACATACACACTAGGGGTCACACCACTCCCTGCCCCTGTGCTTACACTCTATGTATTCCCCATCACATGGTCACACACATACACACTAGGGATCACATCACTCCCTGCCCCAGTGCTTACACTCTATATTCCCCATCACATGGTCACACACATACACACTAGGGGTCACATCACTCCCTGCCCCAGTGCTTACACTGTATATTCTCCATCACATGGTCACACACATACACACTAGGGGTCACATCACTCCCTGCCCCAGTGCATACACTCTATATTTCCCATCACATGGTCACACACATACACACTAGGGGTCACATCACTCCCTGCCCCAGTGCTTACACTCTATATTCCCCATCACATGGTCACACACATACACACTAGGGGTCACATCACTCCCTGCCCCAGTGCTTACACTCTATATTCCCCATAACATGGTCACACACATACACACACTAGGGATCACATCACTCCCTGCCCCAGTGCTTACACTCTATATTCCCCATCACATGGTCACACATACACACTAGGGGTCTCATCCCTCCCTGCCCCAGTGCTTACACTCTATATTCCCCATCACATGGTCACACACATACACACTAGGGGTCACATCACTCCCTGCCCCAGTGCAGCTTACACTCTGTATTCCCCATCACATGGTCACACACATACACACTAGGGGTCACATCACTCCCTGCCCCAGTGCTAACACTCTATATTCCCCATCACATGGTCACACACATACACACTAGGGGTCACATCACTCCCTGCCCCAGTGCTTACTCTCTATATTCCCCATCACATGGTCACACACATACACACTAGGGGTCACATCACTCCCTGCCCCAGTGCTTACACTCTATATTCCCCATCACATGGTCACACACATACACACTATGGGTCACATCACTCCCTGCCCCAGTGCTTACACTCTATATTCCAAATCACATGGTCACACACATACACATTAGGGGTCAAATCACTCCCTGCCCCAGTGCTAACACTGTATATTCCCCATCACATGGTCACACACATACACACTAGGGGTCACATCACTCCCTGCCCCAGTGCTAACACTCTATATTCCCCATCACATGGTCACAGACATACACACTAGGGGTCACATCACTCCCTGCCCCAGTGGTAACACTCTATATTCCCCATCACATGGTCACACACATACACACTAGGGGTCACATCACTCCCTGCCCCAGTGCTTACTCTCTATATTCCCCATCACATGGTCACACACATACACACTAGGGGTCACATCACTCCCTGCCCCAGTGCTTACACTCTATATTCCCCATCACATGGTCACACACATACACACTAGGGATCACATCACTCCCTGCCCCAGTGCCCCAGTGATTACACTCTATATTCCCCATCACATGGTCACACACATACACACTAGGGGTCACATCACTCCCTGCCCCAGTGCTAACACTCCATATTCCCCATCACATGGTCACACACATACACACTAGGGGTCACATCACTCCCTGCCCCAGTGCTTACTCTCTATATTCCCCATCACATGGTCACACACATACACACTAGGGTCACCTCACTCCCTGCCCCAGTGCTTACACTCTATATTCCCCTTCACATGGTCACACACATACACACTAGGGGTCACATCACTCCCTGCCCCAGTGCTTACACTCTATATTCCCCATCACATGGTCACACACATACACACTAGGGGTCACATCACTCCCTGCCCCAGTGCTAACACTCTATATTCCCCATCACATGGTCACACACATACACACTAGGGGTCACATCACTCCCTGCCCCAGTGGTAACACTCTATATTCCCCATCACATGGTCACACACATACACACTAGGGGTCACATCACTCCCTGCCCCAGTGCTTACTCTCTATATTCCCCATCACATGGTCACACACATACACACTAGGGGTCACATCACTCCCTGCCCCAGTGCTTACACTCTATATTCCCCATCACATGGTCACACACATACACACTAGGGGTCACATCACTCCCTGCCCCAGTGCTTACACTCTATATTCCCCATCACATGGTCACACACATACACACTAGGGGTCACATCACTCCCTGCCCCAGTGCTAACACTCTATATTCCCCATCACATGGTCACACACATACACACTAGGGGTCACATCACTCCCTGCCCCAGTGCTAACACTCTATATTCCCCATCACATGGTCACACACATACACACTAGGTGTCACATCACTCCCTGCCCCAGTGGTAACAATCTATATTCCCCATCACATGGTCACACACATACACACTAGGGGTCACATCACTCCCTGCCCCAGTGCTTACACTCTATATTCCCCATCACATGGTCACACACATACACACTATGGGTCACATCACTCCCTGCCCCAGTGCTTACACTCTATATTCCAAATCACATGGTCACACACATACACATTAGGGGTCAAATCACTCCCTGCCCCAGTGCTAACACTGTATATTCCCCATCACATGGTCACACACATACACACTAGGGGTCACATCACTCCCTGCCCCAGTGCTAACACTCTATATTCCCCATCACATGGTCACAGACATACACACTAGGGGTCACATCACTCCCTGCCCCAGTGGTAACACTCTATATTCCCCATCACATGGTCACACACATACACACTAGGGGTCACATCACTCCCTGCCCCAGTGCTTACTCTCTATATTCCCCATCACATGGTCACACACATACACACTAGGGGTCACATCACTCCCTGCCCCAGTGCTTACACTCTATATTCCCCATCACATGGTCACACACATACACACTAGGGATCACATCACTCCCTGCCCCAGTGCCCCAGTGCTTACACTCTATATTCCCCATCACATGGTCACACACATACACACTAGGGGTCACATCACTCCCTGCCCCAGTGCTAACACTCCATATTCCCCATCACATGGTCACACACATACACACTAGGGGTCACATCACTCCCTGCCCCAGTGCTTACTCTCTATATTCCCCATCACATGGTCACACACATACACACTAGGGTCACCTCACTCCCTGCCCCAGTGCTTACACTCTATATTCCCCTTCACATGGTCACACACATACACACTAGGGGTCACATCACTCCCTGCCCCAGTGCTTACACTCTATATTCCCCATCACATGGTCACACACATACACACTAGGGGTCACATCACTCCCTGCCCCAGTGCTAACACTCTATATTCCCCATCACATGGTCACACACATACACACTAGGGGTCACATCACTCCCTGCCCCAGTGGTAACACTCTATATTCCCCATCACATGGTCACACACATACACACTAGGGGTCACATCACTCCCTGCCCCAGTGCTTACTCTCTATATTCCCCATCACATGGTCACACACATACACACTAGGGGTCACATCACTCCCTGCCCCAGTGCTTACACTCTATATTCCCCATCACATGGTCACACACATACACACTAGGGGTCACATCACTCCCTGCCCCAGTGCTTACACTCTATATTCCCCATCACATGGTCACACACATACACACTAGGGGTCACATCACTCCCTGCCCCAGTGCTAACACTCTATATTCCCCATCACATGGTCACACACATACACACTAGGGGTCACATCACTCCCTGCCCCAGTGCTAACACTCTATATTCCCCATCACATGGTCACACACATACACACTAGGTGTCACATCACTCCCTGCCCCAGTGGTAACACTCTATATTCCCCATCACATGGTCACACACATACACACTAGGGGTCACATCACTCCCTGCCCCAGTGCTTACTCTCTATATTCCCCATCACATGGTCACACACATACACTCTAGGGGTCACATCACTCCCTGCCCCAGTGCTTACACTCTATATTCCCCATCACATGGTCACACACATACACACTAGGGATCACATCACTCCCTTCCCCAGTGCTGCTTACACTCTATATTCCCCATCACATGGTCACACACATACACACTAGGGATCACATCACTCCCTGCCCAAGTGCTTACACTCTATATATTCCCCATCACATGGTCACACACATTCACACTAGGGGTCACATCACTCCCTGCCCCAGTGCTTACACTCTATATTCCCCATCACATGCTCACACACATACACACTAGGGGTCACATCACTCCCTGCCCCAGTGCTTACACTCTATATTCCCCATCACATGCTCACCACATACACACTAGGGATCACATCACTCCCTTCCCCAGTCCTTCTTACACTCTATATTCCCCATCACATGGACACACACATACACACTAGGGGTCACATCACTCCCTGCCCCAGTGCTTACACTGTATATTCTCCATCACATGGTCACACACATACACACTAGGGGTCACATCACTCCCTGCCCCAGTGATTACACTCTTTATTCCCCATCACATGATCACACACATATACACACTGGGGGTAACATCACTCCCTGCCCCAGTGCTTACACTCTATATTCCCCATCACATGGTCACACACATACACACTAGGGGTCACATCACTCCCTGCCCCAGTGCTGCTTACACTCTATTTTCCCCATCACATGGACACACACATACACACTAGGGGTCACATCACTCCCTGCCCCAGTGCTTACACTCTATATTCCCCATCACTTCGTCACACACACATACACACTAGTGGTCACATCACTTCCTGCCCCAGTGCTTACACTCTATATTCCCCATCACTTCGTCACACACACATACACACTAGTGGTCACATTACTCCCTTCCCCAGTGCTTACACTCTATATTCTCCATCATATGGTCACACACATACACACTAGGGATCACATCACTCCCTGCCCCAGTGCTTACACTATATATTCCCTATCACATGGTCACACACATAGACACTAGGGATCACATCACTCCATGCCCCAGTGCTTACAGTCTATATTCCCCATCACATTGTCACACATACACACTAGGGGTCTCATCACTCCCTGCCCCAGTGCTTACACTCTATATTCCCCATCACATGGTCACACACATACACACTAGGGAACACATCACTCCCTGCCCCAGTGCTTACAGTCTATATTCCCCATCACATTGTCACACATACACACTAGGGGTCTCATCACTCCCTGCCCCAGTGCTTACACTCTATATTCCCCATCACTTGGTCACACACATACACACTAGGGATCACATCACTCCCTGCCCCAGTGCTTACACTCTATATTCCCCATCACATGGTCACACACATACACACTAGGGGTCACATCACTCCCTGCCCCAGTGCTTACACTCTATATTCCCCATCACATGGTCACACACATACACACTAGGGGTCACATCACTCCCTGCCCCAGTGCTTACACTCTATATTCCCACCACATGGTCACACACATACACACTAGGGATCACATCACTCCCTGCCCAAGTGCTTACACTCTATATTCCCCATCACATGCTCACACACATACACACTATGGGTCACATCACTCCATGCCCCAGTACAGCTTACACTATATTCCCCATCACATGGTAACACACATACACACTAGGGGTCACATCACTCCCTGCCCCAGTGCAGCTTACACTCTGTATTCCCCATCACATGGTCACACATACACACTAGGGGTCACATCACTCCCTGCCCCAGTGCTGCTTACATTCTATATTCCCCATCACATGGACACACACATACACACTAAGGGTCACATCACTGCATGCCCCAGTGCAGCTTACACTCTATAATCCCCATCACATGGTCACACACAAACACACTAGGGATCACATCACTCCCTGCCCCAGTGCAGCTTACACTGTATTCCCCATCACATGGTCACACACATACACACACTAGGGATCACATCACTCCCTGCCCCAGTGCTTACACTCTATATTCCCCATCACATGGTCACACATACACACTAGGGGTCTCATCACTCCCTGCCCCAGTGCTTACACTCTATATTCCCCATCACATGGTCACACACATGCACACTAGGGATCACATCACTCCCTGCCCCAGTGCTTACACTCTATATTCCCCATCACATGGTCACACACATACACACTAGGGGTCACACCACTCCCTGCCCCTGTGCTTACACTCTATATTCCCCATCACATGGTCACACACATACACACTAGGGGTCACATCACTCCCTGCCCCAGTGCAGCTTACACTCTGTATTCCCCATCACATGGTCACACACATACACACACTAGGGATCACATCACTCCCTGTCCCAGTGCTTACAGTCTATATTCCCCAACACATGGTCACACATACACACTAGGGGTCTCATCACTCCCTGCCCCAGTGCTTCCACTCTATATTTCCAATCACATGGTCACATACACACTAGGGATCACATCACGCCCTGCCCCAGTGCGGCTTACATTCTATATTCCCCATCACATGGACACACACATACACACTAAGGGTCACATCACTCCATGCCCCAGTGCAGCTTACACTCTATAATCCCCATCAAATGCTCACACACATACACACTAGGGGTCACATCACTCCCTGCCCCAGTGCATACACTCTATATTTCCTATCACATGGTCACACACATACACTAGGGGTCACATCACTCCCTGCCCTAGTGCTTACACTCTATATTTCCCATCATATGGTCACACACATACACACACTATGGATCACATCACTCCCTGCCCCAGTGCTTACAGTCTATATTCCCCATCACATTGTCACACATACACACTAGGTGTCTCATCACTCCCTGCCCCAGTGCTTACACTCTATATTCCCCATCACATGGTCACACACATACACACTAGGGATCACATCACTCCCTGCCCCAGTGCTTACACTCTATATTCCCCATCACATGGTCACACACATACACACTAGGGGTCACATCACTCCCTGCCCCAGTGCTTACAGTCTATATTCCCCATCACATTGTCACACATACACACTAGGTGTCTCATCACTCCCTGCCCCAGTGCTTACACTCTATATTCCCCATCACATGGTCACACACATACACACTAGGGATCACATCACTCCCTGCCCCAGTGCTTACACTCTATATTCCCCATCACATGGTCACACACATACACACACTAGGGATCACATCACTCCCTGCCCCAGGGCTTACACTCTATATTCCCCATCACATGGTCACACATACACACTAGGGGTCTCATCACTCCCTGCCCCAGTGCAGCTTACACTCTGTATTCCCCATCACATGCTCACACACATACCACATACACACTAGGGGTCACATCACTCCCTGCCCCAGTGCTTACACTCTATATTCCCCATCACATGGTCACACATATACACACTAGGGGTCACATCACTCCCTGCCCCAGTGCTTACACTCTATATTTCCCATCACATGCTCACACACATACACACTAGGGATCACATCACGCCCTGCCCCAGTGCTGCTTACACTCTATATTCCCCATCACATGGACACACACATACACACTAAGGGTCACATCACTCCATGCCCCAGTGCAGCTTACACTCTATAATCCCAATCACATGGTAACACACATACACACTAGGGATCACATCCCTCCCTGCCCCAGTGCTAACACTCTATATTCCCCATCACATGGTCACACACATACACACTAGGGGTCACATCACCCCCTGCCCCAGTGCTTACACTCTATATTTCCCATCACATGGTCACACACATACACACTAGGGGTCAAATCAGTCCCTGCCCCAGTGCTGCTTACTTTCTATCTTCCCTATCACATGGTCACACACATACACACTAGGGATCACATCACTCCCTGCCCCAGTGCTTACACTCTATATTCCCCATCACATGCTCACACACATACACACTAGGGGTCACATCACTCCCTGCCTCAGTGCTTACACTCTATATTCCCCATCACATGGTCACACACATACACACTAGGGGTCACATCACTCCCTGCCCAGGTGCTTACACTCTATATTCCCCATCACATGGTCACACACATACACACAAGGAGTCACATCACTCCCTGCCCCAGTGCTTACACTCTATATTCAACATCACATGTTCACACACATACACACTAGGGATCACATCACTCCCTGCCCCAGTGCTTACACTCTATATTCCCCATCACATGGTCACACACATACACACTAGGGGTCACATCACTCCCTGCCCCAGTGCTTACACTCTATATTCAACATCACATGGTCACACACATACACACTAGGGGTCACATCACGCCCTGCCCCAGTGCTGCTTACATTCTATATTCCCCATCACTTGGACACACACATACACACTAATGGTCACATCACTGCATGCCCCAGTGCAGCTTACACTCTATAATCCCCATCACATGGTAACACACATACACACTAGGGATCACATCACTCCCTGCCCCAGTGCATACACTCTAAATTTCCCATCATATGGTCAAACACATACACACTAGGGGTCTCATCACTCCCTGCCCCAGTGCTTACACTCTATGTTCACCATCACATGGTCACACACATACACACTAGGGGTCACATCACTCCCTGCCCCAGTGCTTACACTCTATATTTCCCATCACATGGTCAAACACATACACACTAGGGATCACATCACTCCCTGCCCCAGTGCTTACACTCTATATTCCCCATCACATGGTCACACACATACACACTAGGGATCACATCACTCCCTGCCCCAGTGCAGCTTACACTCTATATTCCCCATCACATGGTCACACACATACACACTAGGGATCACATCACTCCCTGCCCCAGTGCTTACACTCTATATATTCCCCATCACATGGTCACACACATACACACTAGGGGTCACATCACTCCCTGCCCCAGTGCTTACACTCTATATTCCCCATCACATGCTCACACACATACACACTAGGGGTCACATCACTCCCTGCCCCAGTGCTTACACTCTTTATTCCCCATCACATGCTCACACACATACACACTAGGGATCACATCACTCCCTTCCCCAGTGATTACACTCTTTATTCCCCATCACATGATCACACATACACACTAGGGGTCACATCACTCCCTGCCCCAGTGCTTACACTGTATATTCCCCATCACATGGACACACACATACACACTAGGGGTCACATCACTCCCTGCCCCAGTGATTACACTCTTTATTCCCCATCACATGATCACACACATATAAACACTGGGGGTAACATCACTCCCTGCCCCAGTGCTTACACTCTATATTCCCCATCACATGGTCACACACATACACACTAGGGGTCACATCACTCCCTGCCCCAGTGCTGCTTACACTCTATTTTCCCCATCACATGGTCACACACATACACACTAGGGGTCACATCACTCCCTGCCCCAGTGCTTACACTCTATATTCCCCATCACATGGTCACACACATACACACTAGGGGTCACATCACTTCCTGCCCCAGTGCTTACACTCTTTATTCCCTATCACATGGTCACACACATACACACTAGGGATCACATCACTCCCTGCCCCTGTGCTTACACTGTATATTCCCCATCACATGGTCACACACATACACACTAGGGGTCACATCACTCCCTGCCCCAGTGCTGCTTACACTCTATATTCCCTATCACATGGTCACACACATACACACTAGGGAACACATCACTCCCTGCCCCAGTGCTTACAGTCTATATTCCCCATCACATTGTCACACATACACACTAGGGGTCTCATCACTCCCTGCCCCAGTGCTTACACTCTATATTCCCCATCACTTGGTCACACACATACACACTAGGGATCACATCACTCCCTGCCCCAGTGCTTACACTCTATATTCCCCATCACATGGTCACACACATACACACTAGGGGTCACATCACTCCCTGCCCCAGTGCTTACACTCTATATTCCCACCACATGGTCACACACATACACACTAGGGATCACATCACTCCCTGCCCCAGTGCTTACACTCTATATTCCCCATCACATGCTCACACACATACACACTATGGGTCACATCACTCCATGCCCCAGTACAGCTTACACTATATTCCCCATCACATGGTAACACACATACACACTAGGGGTCACATCACTCCCTGCCCCAGTGCAGCTTACACTCTGTATTCCCCATCATATGGTCACACACATATACAGTAGGGGTCACATCACTCCCTGCCCCAGTGCTTACACTCTATATTCCCCATCACATGGTCACACACATACACACTAGGAGTCACATCACTCCTTGCCCCAGTGCTTACACTCTATATTCCCCTTCACATGGTCACACACATACACACTAGGGGTCACATCACTCCCTGCCCCAGTGCTTACACTCTATATTCAACATCACATGGTCACACACATACACACTAGGGATCACATCACGCCCTGCCCCAGTGCTTACACTGTATATTCTCCATCACATGGTCACACACATACACACTAGGGGTCACATCACTCCCTGCCCCAGTGCTTACACTCTATATTTCCCATCACATGGTCACACACATACACACTAGGGATCACATCACTCCCTGCCCCAGTGCAGCTTACACTCTGTATTCCCCATCACATGGTCACACACATACACACTAGGGATCACATCACTCCCTGCCCCAGTGCAGCTTACACTCTGTATTCCCCATCACATGGTCACACACATACACACACTAGGGATCACATCACTCCCTGCCCCAGTGCTTACACTCTATATTCCCCATCACATGGTCACACATACACACTAGGGGTCTCATCACTCCCTGCCCCAGTGCTTACACTCTATATTCCCCATCACATGGTCACACACATGCACACTAGGGATCACATCACTCCCTGCCCCAAGTGCTTACACTCTATATTCCCCATCACATGGTCACACACATACACACTAGGGGTCACATCACTCCCTGCCCCAGTGCTTACACTCTATGTATTCCCCATCACATGGTCACACACATACACACTAGGGATCACATCACTCCCTGCCCCAGTGCTTACACTCTATATTCCCCATCACATGGTCACACACATACACACTAGGGGTCACATCACTCCCTGCCCCAGTGCTTACACTGTATATTCTCCATCACATGGTCACACACATACACACTAGGGGTCACATCACTCCCTGCCCCAGTGCATACACTCAATATTTCCCATCACATGGTCACACACATACATACTAGGGGTCACATCACTCCCTGCCCCAGTGCTTACACTCTATTCCCCATCACATGGTCACACACATACACACTAGGGGTCACATCACTCCCTGCCCCAGTGCTTACACTCTATATTCCCTATAACATGGTCACACACATACACACACTAGGGATCACATCACTCCCTTCCGCAGTGCTTACAGTCTATATTCCCCATCACATGGTCACACATACACACTATGGGTCTCATCCCTCCCTGCCCCAGTGCTTACACTCTATATTCCCCATCACATGGTCACAGACATACACACTAGGGATCACATCACGCCCTGCCCCAGTGCGGCTTACATTCTATATTCCCCATCACATGGTCACACACATACACACTAGGGGTCTCATCCCTCCCTGCCCCAGTGCTTACACTCTATATTCCCCATCACATGGTCACAGACATACACACTAGGGATCACATCACTCCATGCCCCAGTGCAGCTTACACTCTATAATCCCCATCAAATGGTAACACACATACACACTAGGGATCACATCACTCCCTGCCCCAGTGATTACACTCTGTATTCCCCATCACATGCACACACACATACACACTAGGGGTCACATCACTCCCTGCCCCAGTGCATACACTCTATATTTCCTATCACATGGTCACACACATACACTCGGGGTCACATCACTCCCTGCCCCAGTGCTTACACTCTATATTTCCCATCACATGGTCACACACATACACACTAGGGATCACATCACTCCCTGCCCCAGTGCTTACACTCTATATTCCCCATCACATGGTCACACACATACACACTAGGGGTCACATCACTCCCTGCCCCAGTGCTTACACTCTATATTCCCCATCACATGCTCACACACATACACACTAGGGGTCACATCACTCCCTGCCCCAGTGCTTACACTCTATATTCCCCATCACATGGTCATACACATACACACTAGGGGTCACATCACTCCCTGCCCCAGTGCAGCTTACACTCTGTGTTCCCAATCACATGGTCACACACATACACACACTAGGGATCACATCACTCCCTGCCCCAGTGCTTACAGTCTATATTCCCCATCACATTGTCACACATACACACTAGGTGTCTCATCACTCCCTGCCCCAGTGCTTGCACTCTATATTCCCCATCACATGGTCACACACATACACACTAGGGATCACATCACTCCCTGCCCCAGTGCTTACACTCTATATACCCCATCACATGGTCACACACATACACACTAGGGATCACATCACGCCCTGCCCCAGTGCAGCTTACACTCTGTATTCCCCATCACATGGTCACACACATACACACACTAGGGATCACATCACTCCCTGCCCCAGGGCTTACACTCTATATTCCCCATCACATGGTCACACATATACACACTAGGGGTCTCATCACTCCCTGCCCCAGTGCAGCTTACACTCTGTATTCCCCATCACATGGTCACACACATACACACTAGGGATCACATCACTCCCTGCCCCAGTGCTTAGACTCTATATTCCCCATCACATGGTCACACACATACACACTAGGGATCACATCACTCCCTGCCCCAGGGCTTACACTCTATATTCCCCATCACATGGTCACACACATACACACTAGGGGTCTCATCACTCCCTGCCCCAGTGCAGCTTACACTCTGTATTCCCCATCACATGGTCACACACATACACACTAGGGATCACATCACTCCCTGCCCCAGTGCAGCTTACACTCTGTATTCCCCATCACATGGTCACACACATACACACTAGGGATCACATCACTCCCTGCCCAAGTGCTTACACTCTATATTCCCCATCACATGGTCACACACATACACACTAGGAGTCACATCACTCCCTGCCCCAGTGCTTTCACTCTATATTCCCCTTCACATGGTCTCACACATACACACTAGGGGTCACATCACTCCCTGCCCCAGTGCTTACACTCTATATTTCCCATCACATGGTCACACACATACACACTAGGGGTCACATCACTCCCTGCCCCAGTGCTTACACTCTATATTCAACATCACATGGTCACACACATACACACTAGGGATCACATCACGCCCTGCCCCAGTGCTGCTTACATTCTATATTCCCCATCACTTGGACACACACATACACACTAAGGGTCACATCACTGCATGCCCCAGTGCAGCTTACACTCTATAATCCCCATCACATGGTAACACACATACACACTAGGGATCACATCACTCCCTGCCCCAGTGCATACACTCTATATTTCCCATCATATGGTCATACACATACACACTAGGGGTCTCATCACTCCCTGCCCCAGTGCTTACACTCTATATTCCCCATCACATGCTCACACACATACACACTAGGGATCACATCACTCCCTGCCCCAGTGCAGCTTACACTCTGTATTCCCCATCACATGGTCACACATACACACTAGGGGTCTCATCAGTCCCTGCCCCAGTGCTTACACTCTAGATTCCCCATCACATGGTCACTCACATACACACTAGGGATCACATCACTCCCTGCCCCAGTGCTTACACTCTATATTCCCCATCACATGGTCACACTCATACACACTAGGGATCACATCACTCCCTGCCCCAGTGCTTACACTCTATATTCCCCATCACATGTTCACACACATACACACTAGGGGTCACACCACTCCCTGCCCCAGTGCTTACACTCTATATATTCCCCATCACATGGTCACACACATACACACTAGGGGTCACATCACTCCCTGCCCCAGTGCTTACACTCTATATTCCCCATCACATGTTCACAAACATACACACTAGGGGTCACACCACTCCCTGCCCCAGTGCTTACACTCTATATTCCCTATCACATGCTCACACACATACACACTAGGGATCACATCACTCCCTTCCCCAGTCCTTCTTACACTCTATATTCCCCATCAAATTGACACACACATACACACTTGGGGTCACATCACTCCCTGCCCCAGTGCTTACACTGTATATTCTCCATCACATGGTCACACACATACACACTAGGGGACACATCACTCCCTGCCCCAGTGATTACACTCTTTATTCCCCATCACATGATCACACACATATACACACTAGGGGTAACATCACTCCCTGCCCCAGTGCTTACACTCTATATTCCCCATCACATGGTCACACACATACACACTAGGGGTCACATCACTCCCTGCCCCAGTGCTGCTTACACTCTATTTTCCCCATCACATGGTCACACACATACACACTAGGGGGCACATCACTCCCTGCCCCAGTGCTTACACTCTATATTCCCCATCACATGGTCACACACATACACACTAGGGGTCACACCACTCCCTGCCCCTGTGCTTACACTCTATGTATTCCCCATCACATGGTCACACACATACACACTAGGGATCACATCACTCCCTGCCCCAGTGCTTACACTCTATATTCCCCATCACATGGTCACACACATACACACTAGGGGTCACATCACTCCCTGCCCCAGTGCTTACACTGTATATTCTCCATCACATGGTCACACACATACACACTAGGGGTCACATCACTCCCTGCCCCAGTGCATACACTCTATATTTCCCATCACATGGTCACACACATACACACTAGGGGTCACATCACTCCCTGCCCCAGTGCTTACACTCTATATTTCCCATCACATGGTCACACACATACACACTAGGGGTCACATCACTCCCTGCCCCAGTGCTTACACTCTATATTCCCTATAACATGGTCACACACATACACACACTAGGGATCACATCACTCCCTGCCCCAGTGCTTACAGTCTATATTCCCCATCACATGGTCACACATACACACTAAGGGTCTCATCCCTCCCTGCCCCAGTGCTTACACTCTATATTCCCCATCACATGGTCACACACATACACACTAGGGGTCACATCACTCCCTGCCCCAGTGCAGCTTACACTCTGTATTCCCCATCACATGGTCACACACATACACACACTAGGGATCACATCACTCCCTGCCCCAGTGCTTACAGTCTATATTCCCAATCACATGGTCACACATACACACTAGGGGTCTCATCACTCCCTGCCCCAGTGCTTACACTCTATATTCCCCATCACATGGTCCCACACATACACACTAGGGGTCACATCACTCCCTGCCCCAGTGCAGCTTACACTCTGTATTCCCCATCACATGGTCACACACATACACACACTAGGGATCACATCACTCCCTGTCCCAGTGCTTACAGTCTATATTCCCCAACACATGGTCTCACATACACACTAGGGGTCTCATCACTCCCTGCCCCAGTGCTTCCACTCTATATTCCCAATCACATGGTCACATACACACTAGGGATCACATCACGCCCTGCCCCAGTGCGGCTTACATTCTATATTCCCCATCACATGGACACACACATACACACTAAGGGTCACATCACTCCCTGCCCCAGTGCTTACACTCTGTATTCCCCATCACATGCACACACACATACACACTAGGGGTCACATCACTCCCTGCCCCAGTGCATACACTCTATATTTCCTATCACATGGTCACACACATACACTAGGGGTCACATCACTCCCTGCCCCAGTGCTTACACTCTATATTTCCCATCATATAGTCACACACATACACACTAGGGGTCACATCACTCCCTGCCCCACTTCTTACACTCTATATTCCCCATCACATGGTCACACACATACACACTAGGGGATCACATCACTCCCTGCCCCAGTGCAGCTTACACTCTGTGTTCCCAATCACATGGTCACACACATACACACTAGGGATCACATCACTCCCTGCCCCAGTGCTTACACTCTATATTCCCCATCACATGCTCACACACATACACACACTAGGGATCACATCACTCCCTGCCCCAGTGCTTACAGTCTATATTCCCCATCACATTGTCACACATACACACTAGGTGTCTCATCACTCCCTGCCCCAGTGCTTACACTCTATATTCCCCATCACATGGTCACACACATACACACTAGGGATCACATCACTCCCTGCCCCAGTGCTTACACTCTATATTCCCCATCACATGGTCACACACATACACACTAGGTGTCACATCACTCCCTGCCCCAGTGCTTACACTCTATATTCCCCATCACATGGTCACACACATACACACTAGGGATCACATCACGCCCTGCCCCAGTGCAGCTTACACTCTGTATTCCCCATCACATGGTCACACACATACACACACTAGGGATCACATCACTCCCTGCCCCAGGGCTTACACTCTATATTCCCCATCACATGGTCACACATACACACTAGGGGTCTCATCACTCCCTGCCCCAGTGCAGCTTACACTCTGTATTCCCCATCACATGGTCACACACATACACACTCTAGGGATCACATCACTCCCTGCCCAAGTGCTTACACTCTATATTCCCCATCACATGGTCACACACATACACACTAGGAGTCACATCACTCCCTGCCCCAGTGCTTTCACTCTATATTCCCCTTCACATGGTCTCACACATACACACTAGGGGTCACATCACTCCCTGCCCCAGTGCTTACACTCTATATTTCCCATCACATGGTCACACACATACACACTAGGGGTCACATCACTCCCTGCCCCAGTGCTTACACTCTATATTCCCCATCACATGGTCACACACATACACACTAGGGGTCACATCACTCCCTGCCCCAGTGCTTACACTCTATATTCAACATCACATGGTCACACACATACACACTAGGGATCACATCACGCCCTGCCCCAGTGCTGCTTACATTCTATATTCCCCATCACTTGGACACACACATACACACTAAGGGTCACATCACTCCCTGCCCCAGTGCATACACTCTATATTTCCCATCATATGGTCATACACATACACACTAGGGGTCTCATCACTCCCTGTCCCAGTGCTTACACTCTATGTTCACCATCACATGGTCACACACATACACACTAGGGGTCACATCACTCCCTGCCCCAGTGCTTACACTCTATATTTCCCATCACATGGTCACACACATACATACTAGGGATCACATCACTCCCTGCCCCAGTGCAGCTTACACTCTGTATTCCCCATCACATGGTCACACACATACACACTAGGGATCACATCACTCCCTGCCCCAGTGCAGCTTACACTCTGTATTCCCCATCACATGGTCACACATACACACTAGGGGTCTCATCACTCCCTGCCCCAGTGCTTACACTCTAGATTCCCCATGACATGGTCACTCACATACACACTAGGGATCACATCACTCCCTGCCCCAGTGCTTACACTCTATATATTCCCCATCACATGGTCACACACATACACACTAGGGGTCACACCACTCCCTGCCCCAGTGCTTACACTCTATATTCCCCATCACATGGTCACACACATACACACTAGGGGTCACACCACTCCCTGCCCCAGTGCTTACACTCTATATATTCCCCATCACATGGTCACACACATACACACTAGGGGTCACATCACTCCCTGCCCCAGTGCTTACACTCTATATTCCCCATCACATGCTCACACACATACACACTAGGGATCACATCACTCCCTTCCCCAGTCCTTCTTACACTCTATATTCCCCATCAAATTGACACACACATACACACTTGGGGTCACATCACTCCCTGCCCCAGTGATTACACTCTTTATTCCCCATCACATGATCACACACATATACACACTAGGGGTAACATCACTCCCTGCCCCAGTGCTTACACTCTATATTCCCCATCACATGGTCACACACATACACACTAGGGATCACATCACTCCCTGCCCCAGTGCTGCTTACACTCTATTTTCCCCATCACATGGTCACACACATACACACTAGGGGTCACATCACTCTCTGCCCCAGTGCTTACACTCTATATTCCCCATCACATGGTCACACACATACACACTAGGGGTCACACCACTCCCTGCCCCTGTGCTTACACTCTATATTCCCCATCACATGGTCACACACATACACACTAGGGGTCACATCACTCCCTGCCCCAGTGCTTACACTGTATATTCTCCATCACATGGTCACACACATACACACTAGGGGTCACATCACTCCCTGCCCCAGTGCATACACTCTATATTTCCCATCACATGGTCACACACATACACACTAGGGGTCACATCACTCCCTGCCCCAGTGCTTACACTCTATATTCCCCATCACATGGTCACACACATACACACTAGGGGTCACATCACTCCCTGCCCCAGTGCTTACACTCTATATTCCCCATAACATGGTCACACACATACACACACTAGGGATCACATCACTCCCTGCCCCAGTGCTTACACTCTATATTCCCCATCACATGGTCACACATACACACTAGGGGTCTCATCCCTCCCTGCCCCAGTGCTTACACTCTATATTCCCCATCACATGGTCACACACATACACACTAGGGGTCACATCACTCCCTGCCCCAGTGCAGCTTACACTCTGTATTCCCCATCACATGGTCACACACATACACACTAGGGGTCACATCACTCCCTGCCCCAGTGCTAACACTCTATATTCCCCATCACATGGTCACACACATACACACTAGGGGTCACATCACTCCCTGCCCCAGTGCTTACTCTCTATATTCCCCATCACATGGTCACACACATACACACTAGGGGTCACATCACTCCCTGCCCCAGTGCTTACACTCTATATTCCCCATCACATGGTCACACACATACACACTATGGGTCACATCACTCCCTGCCCCAGTGCTTACACTCTATATTCCAAATCACATGGTCACACACATACACATTAGGGGTCAAATCACTCCCTGCCCCAGTGCTAACACTGTATATTCCCCATCACATGGTCACACACATACACACTAGGGGTCACATCACTCCCTGCCCCAGTGCTAACACTCTATATTCCCCATCACATGGTCACAGACATACACACTAGGGGTCACATCACTCCCTGCCCCAGTGGTAACACTCTATATTCCCCATCACATGGTCACACACATACACACTAGGGGTCACATCACTCCCTGCCCCAGTGCTTACACTCTATATTCCCCATCACATGGTCACACACATACACACTAGGGGTCACATCACTCCCTGCCCCAGTGCTTACACTCTATATTCCCCATCACATGGTCACACACATACACACTAGGGGTCACATCACTCCCTGCCCCAGTGCTTACACTCTATATTCCCCATCACATGGTCACACACATACACACTAGGGGTCACATCACTCCCTGCCCCAGTGCTTACACTCTATATTCCCCATCACATGGTCACACACATACACACTAAATGTCACATCACTCCCTGCCCCAGTGCTTACTCTCTATATTCCCCATCACATGGTCACACACATACACACTAGGGGTCACATCACTCCCTGCCCCAGTGCTTACTCTCTATATTCCCCTTCACATGGTCACACACATACACACTAGGGGTCACATCACTCCCTGCCCCAGTGCTTACACTCTATATTCCCCATCACATGGTCACACACATACACACTAGGGGTCACATCACTCCCTGCCCCAGTGCTTACACTCTATATTCCCCATCACATGGTCACACACATACACACTAGGGGTCACATCACTCCCTGCCCCAGTGCTTACACTCTATATTCCCCATCACATGGTCACACACATACACACTAAATGTCACATCACTCCCTGCCCCAGTGCTTACTCTCTATATTCCCCATCACATGGTCACACACATACACACTAGGGGTCACATCACTCCCTGCCCCAGTGCTTACACTCTATATTCCCCATCACATGGTCACACACATACACACTAGGGGTCACATCACTCCCTGCCCCAGTGCTAACACTCTATATTCCCCATCACATGGTCACACACATACACACTAGGGGTCACATCACTCCCTGCCCCAGTGCTAACACTCTATATTCCCCATCACATGGTCACACACATACACACTAGGTGTCACATCACTCCCTGCCCCAGTGGTAACACTCTATATTCCCTATCACATGGTCACACACATACACACTAGGGGTCACATCACTCCCTGCCCCAGTGCTTACTCTCTATATTCCCCATCACATGGTCACACACATACACTCTAGGGGTCACATCACTCCCTGCCCCAGTGCTTACACTCTATATTCCCCATCACATGGTCACACACATACACACTAGGGATCACATCACTCCCTTCCCCAGTGCTGCTTACACTCTATATTCCCCATCACATGGTCACACACATACACACTAGGGATCACATCACTCCCTTCCCCAGTGCTGCTTACACTCTATATTCCCCATCACATGGTCACACACATACACACTAGGGGTCACATCACTCCCTGCCCCAGTGCTTACACTCTATATTCCCCATCACATGGTCACACACATACACACTAAATGTCACATCACTCCCTGCCCCAGTGCTTACTCTCTATATTCCCCATCACATGGTCACACACATACACACTAGGGGTCACATCACTCCCTGCCCCAGTGCTTACACTCTATATTCCCCATCACATGGTCACACACATACACACTAGGGGTCACATCACTCCCTGCCCCAGTGCTAACACTCTATATTCCCCATCACATGGTCACACACATACACACTAGGGGTCACATCACTCCCTGCCCCAGTGCTAACACTCTATATTCCCCATCACATGGTCACACACATACACACTAGGTGTCACATCACTCCCTGCCCCAGTGGTAACACTCTATATTCCCTATCACATGGTCACACACATACACACTAGGGGTCACATCACTCCCTGCCCCAGTGCTTACTCTCTATATTCCCCATCACATGGTCACACACATACACTCTAGGGGTCACATCACTCCCTGCCCCAGTGCTTACACTCTATATTCCCCATCACATGGTCACACACATACACACTAGGGATCACATCACTCCCTTCCCCAGTGCTGCTTACACTCTATATTCCCCATCACATGGTCACACACATACACACTAGGGATCACATCACTCCCTTCCCCAGTGCTGCTTACACTCTATATTCCCCATCACATGGTCACACACATACACACTAGGGGTCACATCACTCCCTGCCCCAGTGCTTACACTCTATATTCCCCATCACATGGTCACACACATACACACTAAATGTCACATCACTCCCTGCCCCAGTGCTTACTCTCTATATTCCCCATCACATGGTCACACACATACACACTAGGGGTCACATCACTCCCTGCCCCAGTGCTTACACTCTATATTCCCCATCACATGGTCACACACATACACACTAGGGGTCACATCACTCCCTGCCCCAGTGCTAACACTCTATATTCCCCATCACATGGTCACACACATACACACTAGGGGTCACATCACTCCCTGCCCCAGTGCTAACACTCTATATTCCCCATCACATGGTCACACACATACACACTAGGTGTCACATCACTCCCTGCCCCAGTGGTAACACTCTATATTCCCTATCACATGGTCACACACATAAACACTAGGGGTCACATCACTCCCTGCCCCAGTGCTTACTCTCTATATTCCCCATCACATGGTCACACACATACACTCTAGGGGTCACATCACTCCCTGCCCCAGTGCTTACACTCTATATTCCCCATCACATGGTCACACACATACACACTAGGGATCACATCACTCCCTTCCCCAGTGCTGCTTACACTCTATATTCCCCATCACATGGTCACACACATACACACTAGGGATCACATCACTCCCTTCCCCAGTGCTGCTTACACTCTATATTCCCCATCACATGGTCACACACATACACACTAAGGGTCACATCACTCCCTGCGTCAGTGCTGCTTACACTCTATATTCCCCATCACATGGTCACACACATACACACTAGGGGTCACATCACTCCCTGCCCCAGTGCTTACACTCTATATTCCCCATCACATGGTCACACACATACACACTAGGGGTAATCTTTTTGTTGTGAGACAATTAACCTACCAGTATTTTTTTGCGGTGTGTGAGGAAACCTACGCAGGCACAGTGAGAATATAAAACCTCCACAAAGTTAGTGGCGTGGTGGGAATTGAACCCACGACCTCAGTGCTTTGAGGCAGTAATGCTAACCATTACACCATCTGTGCTGCCCAGTATAATATTTTGCATCTCTTCCATCTGATTGAAGAGATGTATAAACAGTTTTGATTTATATGGTGACAGTTTTCCCTCATAGAGTGCAGTATCTTTCCCCAAAAGACAGATGGCGGTATTGTGCCCCACCAAGTTTTTTTTTACTGTATAAATACAATTTGTACATGATTATTCATTAAGCAAACTGCACTCCACAAGTAAATGCAGCTAATGACGTAATCTGACACAATGCGACAGCTATTACTTATCCTGGCAATGTGGAGCTTCATGTCTTTACTCATTTGTTTCCTTTGTTGGCAATTTATATATATATGTTCTTTTTACACCTTTTCATGTTATTATTACAAAAGACATTAAGCTGTACAAGGTATCCCAACGTTATGACACACATCATGTCCTGTTAATGACAAGGAATAAGCTTTCACTTCCATTACAGTGAGGGAAGTCAGCTTTGCGCATCAAAGCGTTTCTAGGGCTCGCACCTACGCACTACGCACATTCCTGAGCGCAGACATGTGACCAGTAAGACAGCAGCTGTAATATTCCCCGCTCAATCTGATTTATCTACAAAACTATCCTGCAGCCTAATGTCCAAAACACATATAGATGTCACCAGCTTTGTCACATTGTCATTGATTATTATCATCTGCATAATGATGAATAACCAGCCATAAATGTATTATATTCTCCTGTGCTGCTAAACTTCTCTTTATAACATTTAGGTCAATTAAATCTATTATTGACAGTAAATTCTAGGGCGATATACACATACTGTATGGCAGCGTTTTTCACCCGCTGTGCCACGAGTGATCCTCAAGTGTGCCACCGGAGATGCCCACCAGTGCATAGCCATTGCCAGTTTAACTTCGAGCAGCGCTGAGCCCCAGAAACACTGCCCGGGCCGTGACCTCTGAGATGTGGCTACATGACATCATAGGTCACGCACACCACGTCGCCGTCCTGCCAACATTCCATGCTGTGATTGAGTGTGAGCGAGGCTGCACACCACTGACTGCTGGGTGTCGGTGCCAGTGTGCCAGCCATGACTGAAGGACAAAGAGCTGCTGTCTCTGTTACCATCAGGTCAGACTAGTCTGTAGTTGGAGACTAAAGCAATAACTGATTTAAATTTTTTTATTCTGTGGGGGCCAATGCCTTTGATTTGTTTTTTCCTTGGGGGTCAATGTCTTTGTTTTTTTCTGTGGGGGTAATGAATTAGTTTTTTTCCTGTGGGGTCCAATGTATTTGATTTGCTTTTTTTCCTGTGGGGGCCAATGTCTTTGATTGTTTTTTTTCCTGTGAGGGCCAATGTCTTTTATTTGTTTTTTTCCTGTGGGGGCCAATGTCTTTGTTTTTCTCCTGTAGGGGCCAATGTATTTGATTGATTTGTTTTTTCCTGTTTGGGCCAATATCTTTGTTTTTCTCCTGTGGGGGCCAATGCCTTTGATTTTTTTTCCTGTGGGGGCCAATCTCTTTGTTTTTTTCCTGTGGGGGGTAATGTATTCGATTTGTTTTATTCCCGTGGGGGCCAATGTCTTTGATTTGTTTTTTTCCTGTCGGGGCCAATGTCTTTGATTTGTTTTTTTCCTGTAGGGGGCCAATGTCTTTAATTTGTTTTTTCCTGTCTGGGCCAATGTCATTGATATTATTTCCTGTTTGGGCCAATGTCTTTGCTTTGTTTTTTTCCTGTGGGGGCCAATGTCTTTGGTTTTCTCCTGTGGGGGGCCAATGCCTTTGATTTGTTTTTTCCTGTTTGGGCCAAAGTCTTTGTTTTTTTCCTGTGGGGGTCAAAGTCTTGTCTTTTTTCTGTGGGGGCCAATGGGGTAAATTTACTAAGAATAGAGTTTGGTCAAGTTTTTTAGTTTTTAAACTCACTTTGATTCACCAAAACTTAGGAGAGTTTTTCTTTTTAAAACTCGCAAATTTACTAAGAAGTGAGTTTAGCTGAAAGTGAGTTTTTCGATGGTGAAGCAGATCAAGTTTTTTCCCCCAAATTGCAAGTTTAGAGGAGACTTTAGAGGAGCAAGCAGCCTGCACATATCAGTGAAATATGTGAAGGCTGCTTGTGTATTGAACCTGTAAAAAAAGTGTTAAATGTTCAATAAAAAATGACATAGGGTCCTCCCCCAAAAAAGCTTAACCAGCCCCGGACTTGCCAGCCAGTCCTGGTTCCTAAAATTATGGGGAACAAAATGAGTAGGGTTCCACCGTAATTTAAGAACCAGCACCATGCAGCAGGGCCAGACCTGGTTTTAAATATAGGGAGAAAAATTTTTTTGTGAGGTTCCCCATATATTTAAAACCAGCTCCATACCCTTTCACCGGGCCCCCCAGCCGCAGCATCAGCCCTGACCGCTAGTAAGCCCAGGCCAGGGATCCCTGGGGAGTTGGGGACACCTCCAATAAAGGGCTCACCCTCTTCAGGGCACCCATGGCCTAGGCTTATAGCCCGGTGCTATCCCCGCCACCCCTGGGCTGTGGTTGTTGGGTTGATAGTGTTAGTGTGTAGTGTAAGTTGTGGAACCACATGTACCAGCAAGCCTTCTCCACATGGAGAACCACAAATACCAGCATGCAGGGCATTACAGGCCCACTGGGACTTGTAGTTCCACAACCAAAGCAATACAAAAAAAACACAACATACACGTGAAAGTTAAAATTTAGTATAACATACATGCACACTCACACATACTCACCTAGTATCCGAAGTAATCCATAGGGGTACCTATAAAGAAATCCATACTCACCTCACCTATGCATAGTTCACGTCCTCTTCTCCAAGTAGGCATCCATGGGGTTAAAACAAAAAATGGGTGCTCCCAAATCCAAGCCGGACTGTGTAATGGTATGTGTTTCCACATACCTTTACTCCACGTGAATGACCAGGGCACATGTGTGCCCCGTCATTGAAGGAGCCTCCAGCCAATCAGCGGGCATCTCCGTCGCAGCAGCTTACTGATTTGCTGTATGCAGTCAGCCTGTCTCCCCCATAGACTTTAATGGAGAGAAATCTCCATTGAAGTCTATGGTGGTAACCAATACATTGTATCATTGATGTAACCACAAGGTTCACCTCAATTAACCTTGTTGTTACAGCAGTAGATACAATGTTGTGGGTTCCCACCTTAGACTTCAGTGGAGAATTCTCCCCATTTAAGTCTATGGGGTGACAGGCTGACCTGCGGGTCCTTAATGCCCGCATGCTTGTACTTGTGGTTTTTCAAGTACCAGCATGCAGGGGAGGCTTGCTGGGACCTGCAGTTCTACTGTAAAGACAATGTTTTCACTTTTCTTTTATTACCCCTCACCTACACTATCAACCCATCACCCAACGCTATCAGCCTAGGCATGGGGTGCCCTGGAGAGGTCAACCCCTTTATCAGGGGGGTCCCCAGCTCCCCTGGGATCCCTGGCCTGGTCAGGATTAAAGCTTTGGCTGGGGGGCCTGGTGAAAGGTCTCCCCTGGCTGTGGCAATAGCCCCCCACTAGAAACAGTTCGGTGCTGGTTCTGGATAATACAGGAGGGCCCAATGCATTTCCCCCCCTGTATTTTCAGAACCAGGACTGGATCAGAGCCCAGTGCTGGTTGTGCAGAATGCGGAGGACCCCTATGTCATTTGTCCCCCATATTTTGGCAAACAGGCCTGGTTCTGACTAGCCCAGTGCTGATTGTGCTTAAGTATGGGGGAGCCCTACTTCATTTGTCCCCCGTATTTTGCACAACCAGCACTGGGTCACTAAAGAATGGGGCTGGTTGCTCTTTTTGCCTTCATGCATGCAGCACGGAACTCCTTGTTCCATGCCTGCAAGCATTGTATCTGGGCACAGTCCTTTATGTAGAGCTGAACTCTTGCAAGAATCCGACGTCAGGAGAATGACGTTCGCCCTCACAGTAGGATAGCAGAAAAGTCGAGCGGGAACACCCAAGCCACGGCTCGGGTGGACTCGGGATCCTCGATCTTCAGAGCGGTTCAGATTCCACAGAATCCGAGCCGCTCATCCCTACTCCATAACTTATCTTTCTGCTTTTCAGGAGAAACCTGCAGAAGAGATGCAAATGACTCTCTGTTAGTACTGCAACATGGTTTATCCAGGTGCAATAATTCTTCTTTATTTATGACCATATAATGCACACCATCATCCCCGGTATGACCATATAATGCACACACTTATCCCCGGTATGACCATATAATGTACACACTCATCCCCGGTATGACCATATAATGCACACACTCATCCCCGGTGTGACCATATAATGCACACATTCATCCCCGGTGTGACCATATAAGGCACACAATCATCCCGGGTATAACCATATAACGCACACAATCATCCGCGGTATGACCATATAACGCACGAACTCAGCCCTGGTATGACCATATAACGCACCCAATCATCCCCGGTATGACCATATAATGCACACAATCATCCCCGGTATGACCATATAATGCACACACTCATCCCCGGTATGACCATATAACGCACCCAATCATCCCCGGTATGACCATATATAATGCACACACTCAACCCCGGTATGACCATATAATGCACACACTCATCCCCGGTGTGACCATATAAGGCACACAATCATCCCAGGTATGACCATATAACGCACAAAATCATCCCCGGTATGACCATATAATGCACACTTATATGGTATGACCATATAACACATCCAATCATCCCCGGTATGAACGTATAACGCACACACTCTTCCTGGGTTTGACCATATAATGCAAACAATCAGCCCCGGTATGACCATTTAACACACACAATCAGCCCCGGTATGACCATATAATGCACACAATCATCCCGGGTATGACCATATAACACACACAGTCATCCCCAGTATGACCGTATAATGCACACACTCACCCCGGGTTTGACCATATAACACACACAGTAATCCCCAGTATGACCGCATAACGCACAAACTCAGCCCCAGTATGACTATATAATGCACACACTTAACCCGGGTATGACCATATAATGCACACACTCATCCCCACTATGACCATATAATGCACGCAATTATCCCCACTATGACCATATAATGCACGCAATTATCCCTGGTATCACCATATAATGCATCCAATCATCCCTGGTTTGACCATATAACGCACACAGTCATCCCCGGTATGACCATATAATGCACACACTCATCCCGGGTTTGACCATATAACACACACAGTCATCCCCAGTATGACCGTATAATGCACACACTTAACCCCGGTATGACCATATAATGCACACACTCATCCCCACTATGACCATATAATGCACGCAATTATCCCTGGTATCACCATATAATGCATCCAATCATCCCCGGTATGACCATATAGCGCACACAGTCATCCCCGGTATGACCATATATATGACCATATAAAGCATACAATAATACCCGGTATGACCATATAAGGCACACACTCAGCCCCCCCGGTATGACCATATAAAGCACACAATCATCCCTGGTATGACCATATAAAGCACACAATCTGCCCCGGTATGATCATATAATACACACAATCATCCCTGGTATGACCATATAATACACACAATCATCCCTGGTATGACCATATAATGCACACAATCATCCCTGGTATGACCATATAATGCACACAATCATCCCTGGTATGACCATATAATACACACAATCATCCCTGGTATGACCATATAATACAAAAAATCATCCCTGGTATGACCATATAAAGCACACACTCATCCCCGATATGACCAAATAATACACACAATCATCCCTGGTATGACCATATAATGCACACAATCATCCTGGGTATAACCATATAACGCACACACTCAGCCCCGGTATGATTCTGTAACGCACACACTCAGCCCTTGTATGACCATCTAACGCACACAATCAACCCCAGTATGACCATATAATGCACACAATCATCCACGGTATGACCATATAACGCACACAATCAGCCCCGGTATGACCATATAATACACACAATCATCCACGGTACGACCATATAACGCACACAATCAGCCCGGGTATGACCATATAACACACACAACCAGCCCCGGTATGACCATATAACACACACAATCTGCCCTGGTATGACCATATAACGCACACAGTCAGCCCCGGTATGACCATATAACGCACACAATCATCCCTGGTATGACCATATAATGCACACACTTATCCCCGGTATAACCATATAATGCACACAATCAGCCACTGTGTGACCATCTAACGCACACAATCAACCCCAGTATGACCATATAATGCACACAGTCATCCACGGTATGACCATATAACGCACACAATCAGCCCCGGTATGACCATAACACACAGACAATCTGCCCTGGTATGACCATATAACGCACACAGTCAGCCCCGGTATGACCAAATAATGCACACAATCATCCCTGGTATGACCATATAACACACACACTTATCCCCGGTATGACCATATAACACACACAACCAGCCCCGGTATGACCATATAATACACACAATCATCCCTGGTATGACCATATAATACACACAATCTTCCCTGGTATGACCATATAATACACACAATCATCCCTGGTATGACCATATAATGCACACAATCATCCCTGGTATGACCATATAATACACACAATCATCCCTGGTATGACCATATAATACAAAAAATCATCCTGGGTATAACCATATAACGCACACACTCAGCCCCGGTATGATTCTGTAACGCACACACTCAGCCCTTGTATGACCATCTAATGCACACAATCTGCCCTGGTATGACCATATAACGCACACAGTCAGCCCCGGTATGACCATATAACGCACACAATCATCCCTGGTATGACCATATAATGCACACACTTATCCCCGGTATAACCATATAATGCACACAATCAGCCACTGTGTGACCATCTAACGCACACAATCAACCCCAGTATGACCATATAATGCACACAGTCATCCACGGTATGACCATATAACGCACACAATCAGCCCCGGTATGACCATAACACACAGACAATCTGCCCTGGTATGACCATATAACGCACACAGTCAGCCCCGGTATGACCAAATAATGCACACAATCATCCCTGGTATGACCATATAACACACACACTTATCCCCGGTATGACCATATAACACACACAACCAGCCCCGGTATGACCATATAACACACACAATCTGCCCTGGTATGACCATATAACGCACACAGTCAGCCCCGGTATGACCATATAACGCACACAATCATCCCTGGTATGACCATATAACGCACACACTTATCCCCGGTATAACCATATAATGCACACACAATAATTCCCAGTATGACCATATAACGCACACAATCATCCCTGGTATGACCATATAACGCACACACTTATCCCCGGTATGACCATAATACACACACAATAATTCCCAGTATGACCATATAACACACACAATAATTCCCGGTATGACCATATAACACACACAATAATTCCCGATATGACCATATAACGCACACAATAATCTCCGGTATGACCATATAACGCACACAATAATTCCTGGTATGACCATATAATGCACACATTAATCTCCGGTATAATGCACACAATGACCATATAATGCACACAATCCCCGGTATGACTATATAACGCGCACTTGGAACCAGTACAAGCAATGGCCATCTGCTTCTATTAGGCTTTGGCAGTGAACTTTCTTTACCTACCCCCTAAATACGCTGCAAATAATAGAGACAACAATCACTCACAGGACGGATTCTTGCAATAAATTATTATATTTAACATATATCCAAATGAAAATGGACACAAACTTAATGAAGTTGTGGGAGACAGACAAAACAAACTTTGAAGGAATTTTGCAAATATCTTATATCAAATATCAAATATCATTGATCACAAATGACAAATGTTTTGACTTGATTCAGGAGATGCACCGAGGCTGTAATTAATGCCGTATGTTATTGGTCAGAGGTAAATCCTGGTCAATTAATACCATTACCATCAGAAAGGAAAATGATGTGGAATATTTGGGGATTGTGCCTATGTCTGTGTAAGCAATTATAGCAGTGTGCAATACATGACTATTCAAACAAAAAGGTTTATTTACATATCACAAGTGTGTAACACCTAATTAGCGCAAATGTCCCCCTACAGTACTTCCCGGTCATTGGGACCGTCCTTGGGCACATCAATCTGTATCACTGAGGGGATATACAGAAAGCACGGACACTGGTCCACAGTGCATATATTATACTAAAGATATATAAGTGTCACGCCGCCTGGCGATGGCGACTATCCTGGGTATCTGCCTGATAGGAGAAATCTCTGTTGTGACTACTAGAGCCCTGGTGGAAAGATGCGTCATCATTAACAAATAGGTTTAAATGAATATTTTCCTCTCTTACTGTAAAACTAATAAGAACAATTATGACTGACCTATAATCTTTTCTTTAAGGTCAATTAGATTTTGATAGGGACATAAAATAGAAGCACAAAGTCTATAGAAAGTGCTCTGTCAGCAAATGTTGCAGGGACAGCAAAGATGGACGCCAATGTCGCTGCAGGTGCCATTTTGTATCCAGCGGCTGTGCGAAAATTTGCAAAATTCAAAGCCACGGGGATTTGTACTGAGACGCCAACCGGCAGCTTTGCAAATTCCAATGACTGCGTACAAAGACGCGGCTCGGCTGCAGAATAGTCGAGAATCGGACTTCTGAATAACGCTATGGTCACGCAGTATGGCTGCTGGAACCGAGATGCCAAAAGGCAGGTTTGCTACATATGGGACGCAGCTTCCCTTGCTGCCAACAACAAATGATTTCTGTCTGTCCATCACTTTGGAAATAAATCCGCACTGCGAGTGACAACGGTGATGAACAGTGCGACTCGGATGCATGCGCAGATCACCAATAATCGTTCAACCACGTACAAATCGCCATTGCGTCCATTTCCAAATTCGGTCTTCAATTCATCGGAACTATTCAGCAGCGCCTCAGTGTGTTGATGTTGAAGATCATTGTATTTATTAATGTTATAGCGGCAAAGCGACTATTTTACTGTCTAACACATCTCAAAATAGGGAAGAGGGAAGGGGAGGGGAAAGGGAAGAGGGAAGGAGAAGGGAAGAGGGAAGAGGGAAGGGAAGAGGGAAGGGGAAAGGGAAGGAGAAGGGAAGAGGGAAGGGAAGAGGGAAGGGGAAAGGGAAGATGGTAGGGAAGAGGGAAGGGGAGGGGGAAGGGAAAGGAAAGAGGGAAGGGGAGGGGAAAGCAGAAGGGAAGAGTGAAGGGAAAAGGAAGAAGGAAGGGGAAAGGGAAGGAAGGGGAAAGGGAAGAGGGAAGGGAAGAGGGGAGGGGAAAGGGGAAGGGAAGAGGGAAGGGGAAAAGGAAGAAGAAAGGGGAAAGGGAAGAGGGAAGGGAACAGGGGAAGAGAGAAAGGGAAGAGAAAAGGGGAAAAGGGAAGGGGAAAGGGAAGGGGAGGGAAGGGGAAGAGAAAAGGGGAAGGGGAAGAGGGAAGGGGAAAGGGATGGGGAAGGGCAAGAGAAAAGGGGAAGAGGAAAGGGGAAAAGGAAGAGGGAAGGGAAGAGGGAAAGGGAAGGGGAAAGGGAAAAGGAAGAAGGAAGGGGAGAGGGAAGAGGGAAGGGGATGGGGAAAAGAGAAGGGGAAAGGGAATGGAAAAGGGGAGGGGGAAAGGGGGAAGGGAAGGGGAGTGAATGGGAAGTGGAAAGGGATGGGGAAGGGGAAGTGAAAAGGGGAAAGGGGAAGGGAAGGGGAAAGGTAGGGAAGAAGAAGAGGAAAGGGGAGGGAAGGGGAAGATGGAAGGGGAAAGGGGAATATGGAAGGGAAGAGGGAAGGGAAAGGGATGGGGAAAGGGAAGGGGAAGGGAAATGGGAAGGAAAGGGGAATATGGAAGGGGAAAGGGAAGAGGGAAGGGAAGGGGAGGGGGAAAGGGAAGAGGGAAGGGAAGGGGAGGGGGAAAGGGAAGAGGGAAGAGGAAAGGGAAGAATGTAGGGAAGAGGGAAGGGAAGGGAAGAGGGAGGGGGAAGGGAAAGGGAAGAGAGTAGGGAAGAGGGAAGGGTAAGGAAAGGGGAAGGGAAGAGGGAATGGGAAAGGGAACAAGGAAGGGGAAAGGGAAGAAGGAAGGGGAAGGGATGAGGTAAGGGAAGGGGAGGGGGAAGGTAAAGGGAAGAGGGAAGGGGAGCGGAAAAGGGAAGAAGGATGGGGAGGGGAAAGTGGAAGGGAAGAGGGAAGGGAAAAGGAAGAAGGAAGGGGAAAGGGAAGAAGGAAGGGGAAGGGAAGACAGAAGGGGAAGGGAAGAGGGAAGGGGAGGTGAAAGGGGAAGGGAAGGGGAAAGGTAAGAAGGAAGGGGAAAGGGAAGAGGGAAGGGGAGGGGGAAAGGGAGGGGAAAGGGGAAGGGAAGAGGGATGGGGAAAAGGAAGAAGGAAAGAGGGATGGGGAAAAGGAAGAAGGAAAGGGAAGAAGGAAGGGGAAGGGAAGAGGGAAGGGAAGAGAGAAGGGGAGGGGAAAGGGGAAGGGAAGAGGGAAGGGGAAAAGGTAGAAGGAAGGGGAAAGGGAAGGAAGGGGAAAGGGAAGAGCGAAGGGAAGAGGGAAGGGTAGGGGAAAGGGGAAGGGAAGAGGAAAGGGGAAAAGGAAGAAGAAAGGGGAAAGGAAAGAGGGAAGGGAAGAGGAAGATGGAAGGGAAGAGGAAGAGGGAAGGGAACAGGGGAAGAGGGAAAGGGAAGAGAAAAGGGGAAAGGGAAGGGGAGGGAAGGGGAAGAGAAAAGGGGAAAGGGAAGGGGAAGAGGGAAGGGGAAAGGGATGGTGAAGGGAAAGAGAAATGGGGAAGAGGAAAGGGGAAAAGGAAGAGGGTAGGGAAGCGGGAACGGGAAAAGGAAGAAGGAAGGGGAAAGGGAAGAGGAAAGGGGATGGGGAAAGGGGAAGGGGAATGGAATAGGGGAGGGGGAAAGGGGGAAGGGGAGTGAATGGGAAGGGGAAAGGGGAAGAGAAAAGGGGAAAGGGGAAGGGAAGGGGAACGGTAGGGAAGAAGAAGAGGAAAGGGGAGGGGAGGGGAAGATGGAAGGGGAATATGGAAGGGATTAGGAAAGGGAAAGGGCTGGGGAAAGGGAAGGGGTAGGGAAATGAGAGGGAAAGGGGAATATGGAAGGGGAAAGGGAAGGGAAGGGGGAAGAAGAAAGGGGAAAGGGAATGGAAATGGAAGGTGAAAGGGGTAGAAGAAAATGGAAAGGGAAGGGAAAGTGGAAAGGATAGGAGAATAGGGAAGGGGAAGAGGGAAGGGAAGAGGAAAAGGAAGGGAAGGGGAAAGGAAAGGGGAAGGTGAAGGGAAAGAAGAAAGGGCAAGGGGGAAGGGAAAGGGAAGAGGGATGGGTAAGGGAAGGGGAAGGGGAAGAGGGAAGGGAAGGGGAAGGGGAAAGGAAAGGGGAAGGGGAAGGGAAAGAAGAAAGGGGAATGGAAAAGGGGAGGAGAAGGGGAAGAGGGAAGGGAAAGGGAAGGGGAGGGGAAGGAAAGAGGAAAGGGAAAGTGGAAGAGGGAAGAGGGAAGGGAAGGAAAAAGGGAAGGGAAGGGAAAGTCGCCTCTTTCACCCATTTTCTTTAATTTAGTTCCTGTAGTGTTGGCAAAAATACTAAGAAAAAAACATATTCTGGAACATTTATCAGACAATGGGAATATAATTGGTTTATGTCTGCTGGGGTCATGGTATTAAAAGTAATACATTTAAATTGTCTCTACCAGTTAATTTTTTATTTCTACAAAGTAGGGATTTGCCATTTGGAACAGGGTATGTGGCGCAAGCTCGGGCCTGAAAACGAGGCAAATCTTGGTCTGAGTCTGATTTATTCCCCTTTTCCACTGATAAAAATACCCGGGTTATTGCTGTGTCATCCCGGCTAGCGGCTCAGTGGAAAAGGTTCCAAGGAGAAAATCCAGAGTCGATTGACCCGGCATTTTTTCCCTGGAATATTCCCGGGTCAGCGCCACAGTGGAAATGGGGTAAATCCCAGGGCTGACCTGGCTTGGAACTATGGCCCTGATTCAGAGCCGGACGCTCTGACAGAGCGCTTGCTCTGAATCAGGGCCATCCTTCTTCTTTTTTAGAGCGGCCTCCTGGCCGCTAGTATAGCTGTGGGTGACCACCCACAGCTATAGCGAGTGACCAGGAAGATGGTCGCGATGGTCAAGACCATCACGACCATCGGGCTTGTGATGAGACCCTTGTCATAGGGTCTCGTTGCCACAAGCCCTGGAGTGCTTTCGGCTTTATCAGAGCCGAGAGCACTCCTACTGACATCACTTGTGATGTCAGTGGGGCCGGCCCCAGACGGTAGGCGTTCCCATGGGAACGCCTCCGTCTGGGCAGCCACGCCCCCGGAAAGCCCACCAAAGCGGGCGTGCTGTCACTCACCATCGACAGCACGCCCTCTTTGTATCAAGACCTGGAGCGACGGCTTGCCCGTTGCTATCCGGGTCTCACGCATGCGCACGACAGAGCCGCCACCGTTGTGCGCATGCGCACTGGGCCAACATCGACCCACTTGCAAGCGCTCAGCGCTTGCGAGTGGGTCTGAATTAAGCCCCATGTTCCAAATCCCGGGTCAGCCCAGGGATTTTGATGGAAAAGGGGTATTATATGTGATCCAGGAAACACGAGATCTGAAGTTTCCGGAAAAATTAGGTTTAGTCTTGTCTGTCTGGAGAAACTGAGAAAAATCCCAATTGCTAATCTCTAGTTTTAAGAGTACTGAAATTGTGCCTGACGTCATAGGTGAATACTGCAAGGGGCCTGTCTGGAGCGTCTAAAGGACACTCCGGCGTGGCCACAACACTGATCCATTGCCATCAACGTGTACAGGGGCATAGAGAGCCGCCTAAGCCCAAGCAAGGGGGCATGGCCTAATCGTGGGAAGTGTGGAGAAGAAAAATGCTATTTGCAGTGCCAGTGCACTGGGGAGGGGCAGGGCCAGATTAACAATGGGGTGGGTGCAGCTACAGCTCGAGGGCTCCTATTGAAAATAGGCCCACAGGAAACTAACTGCCGTGTAGACAGAAAAAAAAAATTCCTGTCACAACCAACAGCCCAGCTCACTCACCTCCTGGCTGGCCTAATCTTAGCCCATTCCCACACCCCATTGGTCCTCTCCTCTCTGCTGGTGGACATACACATGCCAGCTGAAGCCCCGCCTACCTTGGACCAGCTGAAGCTCCGCCCCTAGTCACCGAAGCTCTGCCCCCTGGCCATATTGCTCTAAAGCTGTGTCAATGAGTAGCCTAGCATATGAGGTAAGCCAGCCCTGAGCCCAGCATGATAAACTTTCAGCACAGCAGGTCAGTGTAACTCTAGCCCCCTGTGTACTTATGTTTCCAAATATATATATATATATATAGAGAGAGAGAGATAGAGATATATATATATATATATATATATATGTATATATATTGTGATAGAAGCACTGTTAAAGTGGTCAATGGCAGTTACATTTGTCCTAGGTTTTTGGCCTTTGTGTTCTAAAAAACCCCAGAAGAAGTTTGTTTTGTAAGCAGACCAGAGTATCGGCTTTGGGAAAAGCTGGTTTGGGTCCTGGGGGTGTGGATATGAGGAGACTGAGGGCTCCATCCACAGGCCACTCCAAGTTTTGGGCCTTTCAGTCTGGTAGCAGGCTCATTAGGTCTTACAGCTGGAACTGGCTGATACAAACTGTGTTCAGTTGTAGCTGAGTGTCTAACTCCTGGGGAAGTAGGCATGCAGGCTAGCATGTCCAGAGACACTGTTATGACAACCCTGTAAGTACTGTGTATGTGCTGTTGTTGACGGTGAGGGCAGTAGGCCCCACCGTCCTGGTAGTGACGGTACCTACTGTTTAGTTATTGCCCAGATGGGCTAGGGTTGTGGTTTATGATTTGTTATATTCATTTGGAACAATAAAGACTGTCGCCGACCAGTTTGGACGAGAACCCCAGACTTGTGTCCTGTTTCTACAGCTGCTGTGTGTGTAAAGAGGGAGATATAGATATATAGATATATATATAATTAATCCAGAGTTGCCTACCCTCCCAATTCCTGTGGGAGACTCCCGCTTCACTGCAGAGTCTCCCGCTACCCCGGAATGTTTAACAAAACCCCGGATTCCCCACTGTCCTGTAGGGAATCCGGACTGCGCATGCACAAGTCGGGATGGGACAGGGGCTGGATGAGAGGACGTCATGATGTGTGATGTCTGGAATCTGAATACAAGCCACCCCACCTCCTGAGAGGAGAAGTCCGCCTAGTTCCGCCTCCGCTCCTGCCTCTGGATCTCCCACTGGCACCGAGGGGTATGAAGTGAAGACTGGCGCTTGTCTCCTCCACTGCTGCCAGTCCACCTTGATCCGCCCTCACACCCACCTACAGGCTGCCTGCTTCCAATAGAGGTATTGAAGGAATGGCTGGCGCTGGTCTCTGCTGATCTGCCTCTGGTCCTGCTACACTGGCTGCTGTCACTCAAACTATGGAGAAGGTCCCTCACACTGCTCCGCTGCTGCCTCTGAAAACACCACACTGACGGCAGCCACCATCAGTCCCTCAGTGCAGTTCTACCCTTTCTAAACATTCCCACAGGACTCCCTAAAGCTCTGCAGTGAAGTCTCCTTTATAGTTTCTCTTTAGTCCCTGGCACATGCTGGCTCTATTCACGTCAGACCCAAGTGCTGCTGTCGCTCACCCCTTATGGTCTGTCATCCTCCAGCCAGGGCTCCCCATCTTGAATCCGGTGAGGGAGTCCCTGCTCCATGAGCCCCATTAGCTCTAAACAGTGGCTGGTTGGGGAAAATCATTGACCCCTTCGGGGGTGGGGCCAATTTGCCCACAAGAAGGGGGCACAACACAAGGACAAAACACAGTAAATATGTAAATATAAAAATTATACAAGAACAGCCACTATTCTATATATATATTAAAGTAATTATCCAATTTTAACATATGTATATGCAAGGACACACCAGTACAAGTGGTATGCTGTTGGGAAGCCAGCGAGTCAGCCACTGCTACTCACAACTCCATGGTGGCCACCTCGCCACCTGCCCAGCAGCATAGGCATGTTCACGGGGGCTGTCAACTGTGTTTAGGCACACCCTAATCTTGGCATCTGGTGCTGCAAGCTGTCTGACCCTCTGGTGATTTTATCGATAGTGCAGCCACCACGGTGGTATGGAGATGGACTGAGGAGAACCTGGAAGAGTGGGGCACTGCAATCTGAATTTCTACACTGCTCGCCCACTGACCATCACTTAAGTGATAGGAGGGCTTGTGGAGGACTCTGCCCTCATGTGAACTGTGGTATGTAGTATAGTAGTGCACAGGCAGCACTGTTCCACTTTGCTCCTTTTTCTATTGCAGGGATGGGTTGGTCTGAGATGGCCTCTGGGCTGGTGGTATAGATATCAGGCTACCTAATAGATTGGCGGCCTGGAGCAGCAAAGCCAACGCTGCTGACTACGGATCCTTCTCCTCACAACCTGGCCGGCTCCCCGCTCTCTGAAGCATTGCAGTCCGGATGTCAATGGAACCAAGAAGAGGAGCCAGACAAGATGGAGAAATATTCTAAGATGCCAGAACCCATGAGAACGACAACCCTAAAGTAAGTTATTGTCTTTAGAAATGCCGACCCCTGTGTAACTGCTGCAAGCATTCACTCGTGCCTATTTGTATAACTTCTAATGTAATTACTAACAAGTGGTGGTGAAGGACGTGTTTAGGTTTTATATATATAGGAATTTGGGTGGATCCCACCAAATTGTACCCTCTAGGTATGATAGCCACATATATCTATTATTTCTACACTAAAATAGTGCTAGACACGCCCCTTGGGTGTTACTAGACCCTCTATAGGTGGTGCAAGACACGCCCCTTGGGTGTTACTAGACCCTCTATAGGTGGTGCAAGACACGCCCCTTCTGCAGTGTACACCTTAATAAAGCTAGACACTCGTTTGAGCGGAGCATGGCGCACAGCTCAGCAGCGCGTCGCGCTCCGCACGATACGACTGACTCTAATCTCCCTAAAACTAGTTTTCAAAAGTAGGCAAGTATGAATTAATCCAGCAGTGGGCCAGCACTCAATCTCCTCCTATTGTAAAGTGCCCGGGTGACCTCTTCTATATAAGCGACTACAAAGGTAAATAAAAGGAAGGAAACTTCGGAAGTTACTTGCGACAGCAGCGGTGCCCATTTCAAAAATGGCACCTCAGCCAGCACCAGGATTTTCAGAACCTGTCCTGGTTGCAAAAATATGGGGGACAAATGATGTAGGGGTCTCCAGTATTTAGCGCTACCAGCAGAGGGCTCTGACCCGGTCCTGGTTCTGGAAATACAGGGGGAAAAATGCATAGGGCTCCCCATGTATTTCCCAGAACCAGCACCGGACTCCGTCTAGCAGGGGGGTTATGCCACAGCCAGGGGAGCCCTTTCACTGGGCCCCCAAGCTGCAGCATCACCCCTGACTGCTAGTCAGCCCAGGCCGGGGCTCTGTTGAGTTGGGGACCCCCCCATAAAGGGGTCCCCCTCTTCAGGGCACCCCAGGGCCAAGCTGATAGCCCGGGGCCCTTCCCCAGCACCCCTGGGTGGTGGGTGCCGGGTTGATTATGTAAAGTGTAAAATATAAATATTGGCTTTTGCACTCACACATGCACACACTACATAGTTCCAGCAAGCCTCACCCGCATGCTGGTACTTGGAGAACCACAAGTATCAGCATGCGGGGCATTACGGGTGTGCTGGTAGCTGTAGTTCCACAACAAAAGCAATATTAAAAAAACACACAACACACACCGTAGAAAAGTATAATTTTAATGAAACATACATACACACAGACTTCATTTCTTACTCTCATTTTTCCGTTATCTGGCGCGTCCGCGTAAAATAGCAAGAGGGTTGGGCAGAGTGTAGCCAAGAGATCAGGTGATAATTATAGGAAGGCTGATTGACGCATGTTATGGGGCTTTGCAAAAGGAAACTGTACATTGTGTGAATTCAGTTTTTCTGCGCGGTTGCGCTACAGTGAGGAAAGAGCAGCAAGGATAAATTTGTAGATTTTTTTTCTCGTTCACTTTTGGGAAGTAGCAGGGGGAATAAGGAAACGTACGGTTTGGGAAAAATTTTATTTTTATTTTTCACTATAATAATTAGTTAAAATGCTTGCTCATTTTCACCGAATGTTATTGGGTGGACAGGCTTAAGAGCATGGGTATTTTATTGGTACTTCTGTTTGCTGCGTTACATGTTTGTCCGGTTCATATTTTGCTGGCAGTTGGGTGATATGCTTTTAGGGAGTAAAAGTGACTTAGGTTTGGTAGCAGTAAGGTCGACCCTCCTTGGTTACGGTGTCGCACCACGGAGATTATTCTGCTGGTAAGCCTAGTGTACGGAGGTGGCGGGAAGTGGACGGTTGCCTGTTATGATTCCTGATTCTCTCAGGGGTTGGGCTGCATTTTTATCCCTCCTGTCGCCTCTGTGTAGGCGAGCTCCAGGCCTAGGATTAGACTTTAAGCTGGGCTTAGCTCCTGATTTATGGGTCAGCTCCAAGTAAGCCAGTTAAGGTGTAGTCAACATTGTTTGGCTACTTTTTTCTGTGGTTATAGCTAACCTGGTGGTAAAAAAAAATAAAAAATTTTGTTGGGGTCGTGGGATTTCCATTCGGCGTACTTTTGGGTTTTAGTTGACTCTCTGCTGATCAGGGCACCCCGTAGCCCACGCTCTGTCATGGTTTCTTACTGAGTTTTGCAGGCCTAGGATGGAACGGAGGTGTTGCGGGGGCAGATGGAGGTTCCTTTTCCTCGTACCTCCTTGCATGATCTCTATACCTCTCCGATGGGGTGGTTCCCTCATAGTTGGCATGTCAGTTTCCGGTTCAGTGCAGTATTTCTCCTAGGCATGTAGACTTCCGTTAATTAGGCCATCCCCGTAGGTTCTTCAGAACAGTTTCTATATTTTGTCGAATTTCGGTTTTAGTATGCAGTTGGGTTATGGTACCTTGATGGTCACGTTTGATTCTAGGTCAGTTGTAGTTTGTGGTCGGCACTACAAGGTCGTGCCATTCATGGTGGTTTCAGTGGTTTTCAGGTGTATTGGAAAACAATGTTTGCCTTTGGGCTGTGCAGTCTCCTGTGTCTATTTTGAGAAATACAGATTTTTAGGCATTAGTATGTTCCTACCAGCACTGGACAGGTTGGTGTAGCGCATTATCTGGTTGACTTTCTCTTCAGGAAGGAGTGACGTTGGTTCGGACCTCCTCTTTGCTGCTCAGGCACCTTTTACAGGTTTTGGGGGTTCCAGTAACATATGACAGGATGGTAGGTCGCGTTTACGGTTTATAGTTTAGGGATCGAGTGGTTGGGATAACAGGAGGTCGTTTGTTAGTGACTAGGTTTGGTTAGCTGCATGGTCACATTTCGGGTTGTTTAACAGTGGGCAAAGATTGTAGGGAGCGTGGGTTGTTAGTTGATAGGCTTCTTTAATTCAGCTTTCTATATCTTCCCATGGTTTCGAGTTTTTATCTAGGATGGGGAGCGGGCCGATGTCGAGGAGAGCCAGCCTCATCATCATGTTCGTTTGCAGGTGGAGGACAATGAGGTACTCCGTAGTTGGGCCGGTTTGCTGGTTCAATTTTCATGACAACCGCATTTTGGCCTTGGCCTTCAGGCCAAATTATTGAGACAACTGGTCATCAGCTTGGTTCTCATCCGGGTTTTCTCACCTAAGTTTGATGGATGTTCTGCAAGGCTACTTGGCTTTGGATTTAGCGTGAGATAGGTCTAACGAGTTATTTGTTGTGGCTTGGAGCTGTTCCCAATTGTTGTGGCCATTGTTCTCTGGTCCATGCGACGGAGTTGTTGACTGGTTAATTTCTGGTGTGACAAAATCGGGTTTAGTTCATGCCATCAACAACCAAAGCCAGTCATGAATTTTCGTTTGCCTTGCTGCACCATTTAACAAGCTTATAGTGATCAGTAACTATGGAGGGTAAGTCTTAGAATATTTGCTTGCTCCTTTGTTTGGAACCATTTAACTTGCAGGGTAGGTCCTAGGAACGTCTGGTGGCGGCGCCATCGGGGATCTCATTCTATTGTGGGATTGGAAGTAGTCATGACCCAATCCATTCAATCATGGTTGATTAGCCATTTCAAGTTGTATGAAGGGGTTCCCCGTCCGCGACATCCCCCGGTGGCCTATTGACATGCAGTTTTAAAAGTGTTGCTTGTGTTAGGGGTCAGGTGGCTCTGGCAAGATTGAGGCCTCTTTTTCATTTGTTCCTTTTGGCAGCAAATTTTAGGGCATTTCAGGTGGAGAGAGTTCGTGGCTGTTAATAAGGCATCTTCATCATCAAGGTTTTTTTTGTTTTTGTTTTATGTTTTTTTGTTTTAAATATTTTGTCCATGGATCATGGGGTAACAGGACACTGTAATGTATTATACAGGGTACAGCAGGTATGTGGGCCTTCTGTTTACATGCATCATATGATTAGCGCATATCCAATTTACTCAATCTGTGTGTTTCCTTTACAAGGTAGATAGTTTTCTTTTCTCAACATCCTGAGGTTTATTTACCGGTATGCCCTTCGGTGCATGATGTAGGTGGAGCCCTGCTGGTGGGGTGCACTGGTGTTTTACATCCCAACCTTATTCTGCATTACAAATATTAGTGTGTTATGGTTTGGACGGGGTTTGATTGGGTGAGCTTTATATGCTTCAGCTTTTAGCACTTACTACTTTCAAATTGGAGCAGCTATTTAGCGCAGTGTTAAGGGGGCATCTCCCGGGTACATGCAGATTTTAGGACGTTGAAAGTCAGCTGATCTACAAGGCTTATATATTAGGGCAAGTAGTAGCTGCGCACCTGGCGCCAACTTGAAATGTTGTTTACCAGCCAATCATGTAACGTCTAGCGTTCAACAATTGGGGGGTTGTGAAGGGATTTTTTAATTTTTCCTCCCGGGAGCTTTGATCGATCTGACCCAAGTTGGTTCACCTGTAAGTTTTTTAGTTTTTCCTCTTCACTCGGGTTATCTGTTTCCCCTCTAATGCATCCCTGCTAGGTAGTTGCTATGTGTTCTTCTCAAAGTTGTGTCGGGGTGGTTGGGTTTGTGGAGGTACTCATGGTAAGGAATGTTGTTTTTCACTGAAATTGCTGCAGTGACAGCATGGTGGGCCTGTGGGCCCCGCTTATAATTTTGGGCTGGAGTGATGGTTTTGGTTACATGGCAGTTTGTTGTGTCATGGGTGAAAGGTTGTAGAAGGGTGTGCGAGGTTTAGTTTCAAGTTTCGGGCTTTACCCCTGGTGGTCACATTGGGTGAGCTTGGTGAGTGGGTGGGGCTGCCTGTCGAGAACAGTGATGTGGTGCAGTTGAAAGGTGTGGAGTCCATTGTTCACGGTGAGAGGATTTTTGGAATAAAGGCGGATGGTAGGAGTGTATGGTCAAAATGGTGCCTTGTTTTTTCTTTTGACTTTGATAGTGGTGCGCAAACATGGTGTGTTGGTCAGGGTGAGTCTAGGGTGAATGTGTCAGTAACCTGTTATGCTGTTTCGCTGGGTAGCTTGGTTCTGTGTCATAGCTTTTCGTTGGTAACTCAACTTGGAATTTTCCATTTGGTTGGAAGGCATCTTAATTGGCCTTGGGCTTTGTGAGCAATAAGGATTTGTGTTTCTGGGGCTCGGTCATTTTGGGTGGTGGGCCAGTTTCCTTTGGAGTCTGGCTTTGGCGGGAATACACTGCAGCTCGGTGGCTTTATGTGGCGTAAGATAACTTTGTGGGGCACTTGCCCTCAATGAACCTGGCGAATTTGTTCTTCTCCGTGCAGGGGACCTGGGCGCTTTTCTGTGCGTAAGTGCCTCGGATTGGCCCAGGGGGAAGTGAGACCCTCGCATCGTTAGTGCGTCTTGAGGGGGGAAGTTTCAGTCATTCCCCGAGTATTTGAGTGAGGTGAAAGCTGGAACTGAGGGCCTGATTCAGACCCAGATGCTATCTGCGGACGCTCGTTCTTACAAAGGGGTCGGATATTTAAATTGAGTGTTCGCTCTTTGCGGTATGTTGACGCCTCTATGTCTGAGCGAACGTCTGAAAATTGCGCTCGCTATTTTGTAAAGACGCCTCTTTGCCATTCGCATCACACATCATCTCCGGTATTTATTTGATTAATCGGGTACATTGAAAGGCATCTGAACTGCTCGTAGTGCTTGTGGTAGGATTTACTTCCCGCTATTACTGCGAGCAGTTCAGGCTAAAAGACAACCAAGTGACGTGGTCGATGACGCTCCTTTACTAATTATGCACTCCCATTAAACGGCCTTTTGACCGTAAAGCACGCCTGCGTTCGGATCTCCACTCCCCCGTTTTCAAGCACCTTCCCCTGTTACCACCCACAAATGGTACATTCTGTCAATCAAATTAGCAGCCCTTCGTTGTTTTACGAGCGCACGATTTCCGACCGCACTGACTGGTTTGCGCATGCGCATTGCGAACCATACGCATGCGCAGTTGTGCGAACATCGCTCAGAGCGAACGTGCGGCCGCTTACGAGCGGCTCTGAATCAGGCCCTCAGTCTGCACCCTGGTTAGGTTAATTAATTATAAATAAAAGCTGTGACCTTTTAGCCAAACTCTTGTTGTCTGTGTCGTTATTTATTTGTTTAAGTAAGGTATACAAGGTTGTTAAGGGTTAGAAGCAATAAACCAATGTATTATCTTATATCTTTCTCCATCCATTGTATAATCTACTTCTCTAGTCCTGAATAAGAGAAGCATCCAATAGTGTGATACCCCAACCACATAGTGTGATACCCCAACCACAATGCTTCGGTGAAAGATGCGCAGTGTAAGGCCTATGGCAAATATAGCACCTAAAGTACAGGCTACGAAATTAACTCTCATCAGACCAGGGGGCATACATGCCGACAATCAGGCCCCTCCTTCCGGGAGGGAACTGATTGTCAGCTAACAGCGGGGGGCGTGTCCGGCCAGATGTGACATGTTGGGGACGGAGCCGGGGGCGCGCGATCGCGTCATCGTGGCCCCGCCCCCTCTTCACAATGCTGTTATTTTCGGCACTGTGTAGCAGGGGGCGGGGCCATGATGACGCAATTCAGTGCACATCACGTCACCAGCCCCTCTGTGGGGATTTCTAGTGGATTCTGGGGGCAGGTTGGGAGGGTTGGGGAATGTCGGGAGGCTTGCCTGCCTTTCCAGGGGGCTGGGAGCGGCACCCAAAAATCGGGAAGCTCCCAACCAAATCGGGAGGGTAGGCAAGCCTGCCAGGGGAGATGTATCAAGGCTTGGAGAGAGATAAAGTGGAGCAATCAATCAGCGTCTGTCATTTATCTATAACAGTTAGATGCCGACCTGCTATCCATCCTGTACCCCCTGCTATCCAGCCTGTACACCCCCTGCTATCCAGCCTGTATCCCCTGCTATCCATCCTGTATCCCCTGCTATCCATCCTGTACCCCCTGCTATCCATCCTGTACCCCCTGCTATCAAGCCTGTATCCCCTGCTATCCAGCCTGTACACCCCCTGCTATCCAGCCTGTACACCCCCTGCTATCCATCCTGTATCCCCTGCTATCCAGCCTGTACCCCCCTGCTGTCCAGCCTGTATCCCCTGCTATCCAATCTGTACCCCTTGCTATCCAGCCTGTACACCCCCTGCTATCGAGCCTGTATCCCCTGCTATCCATCCTGTATCCCCTGCTATCAAGCATGTATCCCCTGCTATCCAGCCTGTACCCCCCTGCTATCCAGCCTGTACCCCCCTGCTATCCAGCCTGTACACCCCCTGCTATCCATCCTGTATCCCCTGCTATCCAGCCTGTACCCCCCTGCTATCCAGCCTGTATCCCCTGCTATCCAATCTGTACCCCTTGCTATCCAGCCTGTACACCCCCTGCTATCCAGCCTGTATCCCCTGCTATCCATCCTGTACCCCCTGCTATCCATCCTCTACCTGCCTGTATCCCCTGCTATCCAGCCTGTACCCCCCTACTATCCAACCTGTACACCCCCTGCTATCCATCCTGTATCCCCTGCTATCCAGCCTGTATCCCCTGCTATCCAGGCTGTATCCCCTGCAATCCATCCTGTACCCCCTCCTATCCATCCTGTACCACCTGTTATCCAGCCTGTAGCCCCTGCTATCCATCCTGTACCCCTCCTATCCATCCTCTACCCCCTCCTATCCATCCTGTACCCCCCCTGCTATCCAGCCAGTATCCCCCGCTATCCAGCCTGTACCCCCCGCTATCCAGCCTGTACCCCCTACTATCCAGCCTGTACCCTCCGCTATCCAGCCTGTATCCCCCGCTATCCAGCCTGTACCCCCTACTATCCAGCCTGTACCCTCCGCTATCCAGCCTGTATCCCCCGCTATCCAGCCAGTACCCCCCGCTACCCTGCCTGTACCCCCTGCTATCCAGCCTGTACCCCCATGCTATCTAGACAGTACCACCTGTTATCCAGCCTGTACCCCCCTGCTATCCAGCCTGTACCCCCCTGCTATCCAGCCTGTACCCCCCTGCTATCCAGCCTGTACCGCCCGCTATCCATCCTGTACCCCGCTATCCATCCTGTACCCTCTGCTATCCAGCCTGTACCACCTATTATCCAGCCTGTACCCCCCTGCTATCCAGCCTATATCCACTGCTATCCAGCCTGTACCCCCTCCTATCCAGCCTGTACCCCCTACTATCCAGCCTGTACCTTCCGCTATGCAGCCTGTTCCCCCCGCTATCCAGACTGTACCCCCTACTATCCAGCCTGTACCCTCCACTATCCAGCCTGTATCCACCTGCTATCCAGCCTGTACCCCCCACTATCCAGCCTGTACCCCCTACTATCCAGCCTGTACCTTCCACTATCCAGCCTGTACCCCTGCTATCCATCCTGTACCCCCTGCTACCCAGCCTGTAACCCCTACTATCCAGCCTGTACCCTCCACTATCCAGCCTGTACCCCCTACTATCCAGCCTGTACCCTCCAATATCCAGCCTGTTTCCCCCTGCTATCCAGCCTGTACCCCCTGCTATCCAGCATGTACCCCCTACTATCCAGCCTGTACCCTCCACTATCCAGCCTGTACCCCCTGCTATCCATCCTGTACCCCCCGCTATCCAGCCTGTACCCCCTACTATCCAGCCTGTACCCTCCGCTATCCAGCCTGTATCCCCCGCTATCCAGCCAGTACCCCCCGCTACCCAGCCTGTACCCCCTGCTATCCAGCCTGTACCCCCAATTCTATCTAGCCAGTACCACCTGTTATCCAGCCTGTACCCCCCTGCTATCCAGCCTGTACCCCCCTGCTATCCAGCCTGTACCCCCCTGCTATCCAGCCTGTACCGCCCGCTATCCATCCTGTACCCCCTGCTATCCATCCTTTACCCTCTGCTATCCAGCCTGTACCACCTATTATCCAGCCTGTACCCCCCTGCTATCCAGCCTATATCCCCCGCTATCCAGCCTGTACCCCCTCCTATCCAGCCTGTACCCCCTACTATCCAGCCTGTACCCTCCACTATCCAGCCTGTATCCCCCTGCTATCCAGCCTGTACCCCCCGCTATCCAGCCTGTACCCCCTACTATCCAGCCTGTACCTTCCACTATCCAGCCTGTACCCCTGCTATCCATCCTGTACCCCCTGCTACCCAGCCTGTAACCCCTACTATCCAGCCTGTACCCTCCACTATCCAGCCTGTACCCCCTACTATCCAGCCTGTACCCTCCAATATCCAGCCTGTTTCCCCCTGCTATCCAGCCTGTACCCCCTGCTATCCAGCCTGTACCCCCTACTATCCAGCCTGTACCCTCCACTATCCAGCCTGTACCCCCTGCTATCCATCCTGTACCCCCTGCTATCCAGCCTGTACCCCCTACTATCCAGCCAGTACCCTCCACTATCCAGTCTGTACCCCCTGCTATCCATCCTGTACCCCCTGCTATCCATCCTGTACCCCCTGCTATCCAGCCTGTACCCTCTGCTATCCAGCCTGTACCTCCTCCTATCCATCCTGTACCCCTTCTATCCATCCTGTACCCCCCCTGCTATCCAGCCTGTATCCCCCGCTATCCATCCTGTACCCCCCGCTATCCAGCCTGTACCCCCCCTATCCATCCTGTACCCCCTCCTATCCAGCCTGTACCCTCCGCTATCTAGCCTGTATCCCCTGCTATCCAGCCTGTACCCTCCGCTATCCAGCCTGTAGCCTCCACTATCCATCCTGTACCCCCTACTCTCCAGCCTGTACCCCCCCTACTCTCCAGCCTGTATCCCCCTGCTATCCAGCCTGTATCCCCCTGCTATCCAGCCTGTTTCCCCCCTGCTATCCAGCCTGTTTCCCCCCTGCTATCCAGCCTGTACCCCCCCTGCTATCCAGCCTGTACCCCCCCTGCTATCCAGCCTGTACCCCAAGCACCGTTGCAGACTGCTGTACTGAGATCAGATCGTATCCATTTTGCCAAGTTTGCAGACAGCAATGGGGAAATTGATGGACATTTGCAAGTATTTGAAAGGACTTGGAAACTACACAATTTACCCAGGCAGGAGTGGGTCAGACACCTGGTGCCCACACTACACGGAGAGGCCCTGGAGGCCTACTGAGGAGTAGCCACCGAGGACTGCGGTGACTATGACGAAGTCGGAAGGGCCCTCCTACAGCGATACTTTGTCACTCCTGAGTCCTACAGGAAAAAGTTCTGGGACTTGTCCAAGAACCCTACCAGCACCCATGAGCAGTTCGCCACTCAGCTGAGGCAGTACGTGCTAAAGTGGGTGAAGGGATCTGGTGCCACTACCTGGGATGCACTGATTGATCTGCTATGCCAAGAGCAGTTCTACTGCAGGTGCGCCCCAGAGGTGAAGGAGTGGGTGCTAGACCGGGAGCCACCCAGCTTGAAGATGGCAGCCCAGTTAGCAGACAAGTATGTGGCAATTCAGCCAAAAGGGCAGAAGCGCCCGACTAGCAGCCAACCCCAATGGACTGTACAACCAGGGGAACACCCCTCTTCTGCTCATCACCCCCCAAAGTGGGCATCCTCCAACCCGGGTGCTCTTGGCCAGCAATCATCCCACCCTGTCCCTGCAAATCATCAGAGACCACCGGGGCCCCGACTGGTCAAGAAGTGTTATGACTGTGGGAAAATCGGACATCTGAGGATGAACTGTCCCACAACCCAAGCACCCCAGACTCATGCCCCAAATCTGAGTGCTGGAGCCCGGCTTGCTTGCCTGACCCAGGGAGGTGAGCCCAAAGAGACTGTTCCTACTCCAGTCACTCCAATGGAGTGTGGGGAGAATCAGGTGAATTCTGCGGAGAGAGTCACCTGCATGGCCAAGGGGCCACCCCAAAATATGTGGCAGCACCTGCAGATGGTCCAAGTGGGGCCCCTGCAGGGACAAGGATTAAGAGACTCTGGGGCCTCAATCACTGTTGTGAGCCCCTGCCTAATTGATCCTGCCACAGTACTGCCAGGTTGCACTGCCAAAGTGACCGTGGCAGGCGGAATGGAGCATGAGGTACCTGTGGCGAGAGTCTACCTTGACTGGGGAGCTGGCCCAGAGTTGAGGGATACTGCCGTCATGGATGGCCTTCCAACTGATGTGGTCCGGGGGAATGACCTTGGTGGTGGAATCGTTACCACGTTTGCTGACGCCATCGCCCGGAGTCAAGTTTCCAGATCACAGTCTACAACATCTGTACAAGAGCAACTCAGCCTAGAGGAAAAGACCACAGCGACTAGACAACTGCCAGCGCAGCTTACCACAGCATCAACCAGCCCAGAGGAAAAGATTACAGCGGCTAGATCAGCACGACTACCCAGCATGCCTTTTGCCCCAGGTATGCCTATGTCCCCTAGCAATGCAGAGGATGTTGGTTCTGGCTCATTGGATGCTGTGAGGGTGCCCAGTGATACTCCTGCCCCAAGTGGTTTGCCAACTATGGCGGTGAGTATGAATGACCACACTGACTTCCCTTTGACTGACCCCAACCAAACTAACCCTAGCGATCCCAACCAATATCCCCCTGTAGAATGTCCCTACTTAGAAGGAAGTGAGGGCCCCAGACAGGAGTTCAGGGGAGCTCAGCTTGCTGACCCATATCTGGAAGGCATATCGTGCCAAGCTGGCAGTGGCCTTTCAGGGATAGCGGCAGTGAGTGTGACCTGGTGGGAAGGGTTAAGGTACAGGGTAGCCAGGAAGGTAGAAGGGGATAGGTCAGTTAGGGAGCAACATCCCCTGCTTGTGCCAAGTAGATTGGGGAAGACACACAGCCTACCCGTTGTGGATTCCACACGGAGCTCAGAGGCTGGTGATCTGTTCGCCATCACTGTGGAACAGGTAGCGGACAAGGTGGTGAGAGAAGGCCTAGGTGACAGGGTAGGTTCCCATAGTCATAGGTCATTGGAGGAGGATGGTAGGGCAGGTCTGACAGGTAGTACAGACAGATGCCAGGTGGAGATGACAGAGGTGCAGTTCCCAGGGTATAGTGTGGGGGGAGACAGTGGTAGGCTCAGAACAGTGGGGGTGGAGGCAACCAGAAACTGTACCCGGCCCACAACCCCAAAACAGGTACTGACCTTAGAAACTGTAAGGCCCTACGGACAAGTTGTCCCTGACTTTAGTGCTGTAGTGACACCCCTTACAGAGTTGACCAGGGAGGGACTTCCCAAGTCAGTGGACAGGATACCCGCTTGTGAGTTGGCATTCCAGTCATTGAAGGAGGCTCTGATACCAGCTCCAGTGCAGATGGCGCAAATTCAGGACCAGGACATTGTGGTAAGAACTAATGTTTTATTGCACAGAGTGGGAGCAGTAAGGAGCCAGGAGGAACAATATGGGCAGGAGCACCCTTTGGCTTGTTTGAGCCGTATACTGCTATGGGGGGAGGTGGGGTATGCCACAGTTGGAACACAGTGGTTGGCAATTGTTTGGGCATTGGACCACCTTCAGCACTGTGTGTGTGACTGGCCCCCCAAAAGGGAGACTGACAGACTGTTGTGGTGGAGCCTTGGACTTCAGTGTGATTATTTGGACATTGTGCACCAACAAGGAAAGGCCCACTGCAATATGGATGAACTGTCTAGGCCGGAGCCGAAGCCCCCCAGGTATCTTCCCTGAACCCTCCAAGAGACTACGGGACCAGGAGCCAAATCGTTGGGACATGGCCCTCTGGTGGCCTGCTTGAGGGGGGGGGAGAAGTGTGGCCGGAGGCCGACCACACGTGATTAAAATGGCTGCCAAGGCATTGAGGGGATTAACCCTCATGCCATTGCGCCATTTTTAAAAGGACAGTGTAAAAGCACACTGCACATGGTTTATAATAAACTGTATTAAAGTATATATGTATTGCTGTAATGCACTGTAGCTGATCTGCTATGCATTAGTGCATGAAGCAACGTATATTTAATAGGCTATGCACTATATGGGTTAAATGTATATTTTGTAGAGAAAATGCACTTCTTGAATATATGCCTGTATATGACATGACCAGCCTCTGTGTCTGCAGATACTAGATGCTGATTGTGATTCCCTTAGCAGGAGGTCTGATGAATAGGAATGACTGGAAGTTCTCAGTGTAAAGGTGTGACTAGTGTCATTTGGCCAAACCCGTCATGTACAGAACTTCCTTTGAAAAGACAATCTGTTTTTAAGAACCTTTTGGATGTCACTGAATGTGTTAAGGTTGGAAATGCCAAACTGATTGATAAGGATGAATGTCATTTACTATTTCCTGTGAAATGTTATATCAACATTTTAGGAGACAGTAAAATGTATGATAAATCAGTTTGTGTTGGTGGATTAGGAAGGAGGATATTGAGTGACTCCTTTGAAATGTAATATGTTGTCAATTTATGTTTTCTGAGATAGCCTGATTGGCTAGTAGGAACACAGGGTGGATTTGCCCCCCTGTGATGTTGTGTGTAAGAATGACATAAAAAGAGGGACTGTGAGCCCTGTATGTATACAACCCTGTAACTTCTTTGAGGAGAAGGGCTGCTGATAAGATTCCTGTATGCAATGTAATTTACCCCTTCATTCGGAAGGTTAAGTCTTCTTTAAGACATTGAGCAATAAAACACAGTTTGCCTTTACTTCAATTGCCTCGATCCTGCAACCAAAAGAATTGCGCCAAACGCTATTCCGTTCTCCTGCTGTTCGGGGTAAGAGCTCCTTGACTCCAAGTTCAAGCCCTCTGCCAAGCTACCGTGCAGGCCTGGTCCATTGTGAGGGATCAGGAGGATTCAGCCGACACCAATCGGGGTGAGGCCGCAGCTAGTCAAACGCATACGCAGCAGAAGCGGTTCCAGGTGCCGAGGGAGGAGCCTGAGGGTAACATAAAAAGCGGTTCCAAACGCCGATGGTAGAGTTTGGTGGTCTCAGCATTGTTACACGCCCATGGCGCAGTGGTCAGAGTCAGTGACAGGCGGTCACTGACGGTGAGTGGGAGTCCGAAAGCACTAACCCGTGACCAGGGCCAGCCTAGGCGAAAGGCGTCCGGTCACATAGGTGCATAGATACAGCTCTGCCATATCTCACCGTACTCGCCAGCGCAGATAAAGGTGCATAGATACAGGTCTGCCATATCTCACCGTACTCACCAGCGCAGATATAGGTGCATAGATACAGGTCTGCCACATCTCACCGTACTCACCAGCGCAGATATAGGTGTATAGAAACAGGTCTGCCATATCTCACCGTACTCACCAGCGCAGATATAGGTGCATAGATACAGGTCTGCCACATCTCACCGTACTCACCAGCGCAGATATAGGTGTATAGATACAGGTCTGCCATATCTCACCGTACTCACCAGCGCAGATATAGGTGCATAGATACAGCTCTGCCATATGTCACCGTACTCGCCAGCGCAGA